>JBAMHZ010000056.1:456551-485186 GCA_037177395.1 Alpinia galanga | reverse complement strand
ATGCGGTAGATGAACTCACCAAAACTTGGCCACACCAAGATTTCATATGTGTGATTTTATAAAGTCCTGCACGACTAGACACACATATCAAATACACAATCATCCTAACTTAAACTCTTTGATACACATCAAAATCATAATTATACTTGGGTTGATTGTTCCAACAATATACTATCTCGATTATTACTTTCCTGAATCATGCTAAAAAGTAGGTCTCTTGAATCAAAATACGTTGTTCACAACTGAGGGGCACTGAACCTTTTATCTATTTATTATTTCAGTGGTTTTTCTATTATTTGGATGCAAATTTATTTTCAGGAGAATCATTTGTTAGTGGATTTAACGAACTTGTAGGGAATTGATGGATACAGAGTTGAGAAGGTGCTGGAGTCGGTACATATTGCAGCTAACAAAAATACAGTCCCTGGCGATGTGTCTGCCATGGTTCCTGGTGGCATCAGGATGGGTATTGGCTTCAGTTTGGATTATCTCACCATGTCGTTAAATAGTTGGATCTTTCTTACAGGCATTTTTTTCACCTCTTCAGGGACCCCAGCCCTCACATCAAGAGGATTTGTCGAAGGTGATTTTGCTAAAGTTGCAGATTTCTTTGATGTGGCTGATAAATTGGCATTGAAAATCAAGGCTGAAAGAAAAGGTATAAATTTCCATGACTCGATGATGGAGTTCGTCCAAGCTCTTCGCCTATGTTCATGTTTCAGTATTTCTGTGGTATGATCCAAACATTATGTTATGCTTGTGTTTGGTTCGAGATTTACTTATTTCTCATCTCAATGTTAAAGCCAGGTGGATCAAAACTCAAGGATTTTGCAGCACTCTGCAAAATGATGCTAATATCCAGTCCGAAATCGCCCAAATCCGTCTCCAGGTGGAGGAATACGCAAAGCAGTTTCTGACGATCGGATTTGAGAAAGAGACAATCAAGTATAAGAACTGATTCCAGATGTATTAAATTTGAGACGGATGGATACATAAATGATCTCTTAATTCAGATAATCCCTAGCTCTTTCAATATGTCCCGTAACACCCTTGAAAGAATTATCTTGTCATTAAAATTTTCTTTGGGATATTTAGAAGAGAAAAAAAAAACAACTTTTTGTTAACAAATATTGGCCTGTTTCACCCTGCAGTAAAAAGATGCTCCAGAGGCTGGTCCTTGCGCCTGCAACTCGTCAGAAATGCGGGTGAATCGATCACGATGTTGTTAGTACAGACAGCCTACTCTCGCCTTGTATGAAGGCATAATGTCGTTCGCTATGCATGCAGCCTTCCTCTCATGTCCTCTGACTATACAAAAGAAAACAATAAAAACTCATTCCCCATTCAGCATTACTGCGAAGAATCATCTCCGAGGAAAAAAAAATCGATGCAAAAAGTCTTGAAATGTATGCTTTTTGTAAACCTGTAAGGAAACTTTAGAGGTGGTGGACAATTTGGTTTGGCAACCAAATAGCGAACCGGTTTCGGTCCGACCAATTGAACCGGCCAAGCACACAATATATTCATGGTAGCCGAGCATTTCCATGACATTTTCCATCTGTGTTCGTGTTCAAGATGGCGAACTCTCTCTCTCTGGCGGGATACTCTTCCTGTTCCGAGCAGAAGAAGCCTTGCGTCCGCTGGATCGACCGCTACTTCAACGACTGCGTCTGCACGGCCGCCGGCGAGCTTTCCTTCGCATTCGGCATCGTCAGTTTCCTCTGCTGGGGGATCGCCGAGCTCCCTCAGCTCGTCACCAACTTCCGGACCAAATCCGCCCACGGGGTCTCCCTCGCCCTCCTCCTAACTTGGGTCATCGGGTAAATTCCTCGCTTAGTTGCAACTGCATATTCTCTTAAGCATGTACTAATCTCCTTTCTTAATTTTCTGTATGCAGTGACATCTTCAATCTGGTTGGCTGCCTTCTTGAGCCAGTGACAGTAAGGCCAATTCATTTTGACTTTTATTAATTATTAGAATGAGTGTTCACTTCATAACTGATCTGTTACTGCTACCTGCAGTTACCTACGCAGCTTTATACAGCTCTGGTAATTAAATCACTAATAATTAGTACTAAATATATATACTTGGATAACATTTATGAACTGAATCAAAATGGCGGACGCAGTTATACACGGCGACAACAGTGGTGCTGGTGCTTCAATCTCTCTACTACGACTACTGGGCGAAATGGTGGAAAAGCAGACATGTTGATGCCGCTGAAGATCAAGTAACGAATCATTACAATCTTACTCGTTGTTTGCTGAAGTAACTTGCGATTTCTTTAGCTTCTAACTGAGAATCATAAGGCGGAAGAGGAGATCAGAAGGCCTTTGAATCATAGTACAAAGCTGGAGGAGGAGAAGTTGAGCAGGCCCATTCCGACCACTTCGCTGGCTAAAGCAGCATCACGTACTGATGTATACTACACGTATGTGCTTGGTTTTATGAATATTTCCCACCGTGCATAACTGATGGATGCATGCCATGCGTGCAGGTCAGCGAGGTCATTGGCGAGCAGTGGAACCCCGTCGCATGGGGTGTCTTACCTCGGCTTCCGGAGTGGTCCTTCGGCGGTCTCCGCCTTCCAAGATTCGTCGTCCGACGACGACGAGACCGCACAAGCTCCAAGCAAAAATACCACCACGATGTCACCGTCAGTAAGTATAGAATTTAATTACATTAATTACTTGTGGCTATACTGAATTGCTAGGCGCCGTGGATAACGTTCTTATCCATCTAACTCAGACAAGTTGTTCATAATTATAATAATGAAACAACTAAAAGATTTTCTTGTTTGTTTGCGGACTCATCGGAAAAGATAAAGATTCTTCGGGTTGCCATCGACCCTTATGCTCAATTTCAGTCTGAGCACTACGAGTCACCGCATCTACACGCACATGTGTCTATTCTTTTGATGTGAAAAATATATATGGCTTTGTTTGGTTAATATCTCTGTATGATATTCAATATTTGTTTCCCAGAAGAGAAAAAACATATTCAATGCTGGAGGATACGAACAAATTATCTTGTGTCAGTGCTTCGTGATTGAGACAATTTGTTTATTTTTTATAATCCAGGCAATTGACATATTTAAAATTATCTTTTTAAAAGCTTCCTGATTTCTAATCAGTTGCTTTTCTTAGCCAAGATTAAATTGGAGTTTTAAATTGGACCGGTCTGGTCGATTCAAGTTAAAATAAGAGTATTACTGTTGATTTAATCTCTCCACGGGTGACGGGCATAGTCGAGTTGGTAATAAATTTATCCTATAAAGAAGGTCAATTCTTGCTGGATGCTCTGGTATTTTTGGGACATATTGCTCCTCTTCTCTTTCACATGCTGTGAAACAAGCATGGAAGGGCGCTTGAGAATTGGGATGGACTTAATCACCTTTTGCCTTGAAGGATCAATATTTAACATATATCAATTAATTTATATATACTTGGCCAGTTCTGTTTATTTGGTAAGAAATTGCTTTATATCTTATTTCATTTTCTACTATATAAATTCACCTCCTTTTATTTCGATCATGGTTTAGTAAATTGTTAAAAATAAAAAAGAAAGTAGCTTTTGGAAACTGTAACTTGAGTCTCTTGCATTATTGAATCGTATCTAAGATTGTCAGTTCACTTTTGGTCTATATTTTCTGATAGGTTAGCTATGGCACTTTCGTTGCAAGTTTGGTTGGATTACCATTCCAAGCTAAAGCTTCAATGGCAAGAACAATGGTAATGAATTATATGGATAAACAAATCAAAATCACTTGTGAACCTTAAAATCGCGTTTTCTGCAAGCAATTTATAATCTTCACCTTGCAGGATATCGAATTGGGGTCCTCTGAAGATGGCAACATTTACGGTCTTATATTAGGCTGGATTATGGCTGCAATTTACATGGGAGGCCGTTTGCCCCAAATCTACTTAAACGTAAGTACCATCATTGATAAAAAACAAAACATTTATAAATAAATAAATAAAATAAGAGACGCATTTTCCTCCCAATTAATTCTAATCATTTCAATGCCTCCATGTTAAAAACAGATGAAGCGGGGAAGTGTCGAGGTAGTTATTTCATACATACGTTTGCCATGTCTATTATTAATTGGGGAATTTAGAATGATTAGTGCTAATGACTCAATGTTTTGTAGGGACTAAACCCTCTAATGTTCATTTTTGCAATCATTGCGAATGTAACTTATGTGGGAAGGTCCTTTTCTAACGCTAGTTATATATATATGTATATATATATAGAGTTCTTTCAAGTAAAGTATCAAAATAATTATATTATCATGATGTGGATGCAGCATACTTGTAAGAAGCGTCGAGTGGGAAAGAATCAAAGCTAATGCGCCTTGGCTGCTGGATGCAATAGTTTGCGTGTTACTGGATCTGTTTGTATCCTTTATGATCGATCAAATTAATTACGATTTATGTTCTTAAAATTCTCAATACGTCCACTTTGGTGCAAGGAACTGCACTGCTCTTTATGTGCGTATGTCTGTATGTATATGCCTTAACCGGTGTTCCAAACAGATCATGATCCAATTTGTGTACTACAAGTTTGGTTGCAGAAAAGGACAGCGGAGTGAAGACGAAGGCTCCGAAGTGAAGGAAAAGGTCCTTGTAACTTGAAGGGTTTTCCCGAAAGTTGTGTCCAGACTCTCTTCTGTGATTTTGTTTTCTGTTGATCGACAAGGAAATTAATAAGAATGGATTGTCCTCTGGTACTGCACATTTTAATCATGCATCTCAGTTTTCTTTGTCCAATATAATTGGATGCTGAACATGAAACGCATGGCTTGCTCTTGCAGACAAAGAATTGTAGTAATTTTTGTATGGTTCGTGTGATTGTAAGAGTGGCGATTGACTAATATCCTGTTCCTAGGAATGCGGAACAAAGTAGATGAAAATTTTTGCTGAATTGCCGTTTAAATTGAGAAATTACGTTGGAATCTTCATAATAAAGAAGAGTTCAAAAAAGTTGAGGAGAAATGAATCGCTGGACAGTGCCATCGTTCGACCTCCACCATCACCGAGTCTACGCGCCAACAAAACGCCGAGCTGACACATAGATTCTCCACTGTTTCAGTTCGCTTCTGCCATGCCATTAACTCTGCCTCCAATCCATTTCTCGACTATTTTATCGTTTAAAAGTTCCGCAGCGCACCACCCCATCCTTCCCCTCTTCAAATACCCTCCTCTCTTTCTTCAAATCCTTCTTAATCATGGCCTGTCCTTCCAAGCCGTCGCCTGCCGGCAGCGGCCGGCGGCTCGCCGACCTGCTGGCGGAGCAACAGGAGCCCTTCTTTTTGGACCTCTACCTCATGGAGAAAGGTCACCGTGAGAGACTCCCAACGTCACTCTGCTGGACCAGAGAGAGGCTGACCCGAAAGCATGGCCTCGGAAGGAGGGGCACATTTCAGCTCCTCAAGTGCATGCTCACCAAGTTTCTCCATGGAAAAGCCTTGAACTGGGGCAGAAAAAAGGTCGTCCTTCCCTTGCAGGATGACCATGAACACCACCTATCTTCTCCTGTCCCTGTGGATGAGTCGAAGCAGCTTAGCCCTGTCTCTGTCCTTGACCTGCACTCCTGTGGAGACGACTCTCCTGGTCATTTAAATTACAGTAAGTTCATTTTCAAGATTTACAGATTCAGTTGTTGTCTTATCTCATCATGTGTCTCTCTCTATGGCAGATGCACAAGAGATGAAAGATATTAATGTCTTCCAAGAGTTGCTTGAGCTTGCTCGCTGTCCAACGTTCACCAACCCGTTTGCTAACTCAGGGAAACAATTTGATGAAGCAGATGAACATGTGTTGAACATTGAGAAGGATGACAAAAGCATCACACATTGCCATGGAAGTTTAGCCCATGAGATTGCCGATAAGACTCTCCGCTCGACCTCCACAGAGATGTCCAATACCAGGAGGAAATGGTATGAGTTCCAACCTCATGTGAGAGAGATTGGATTTGATTTAGAACAAATCATTTTCCAAGATATCAGAGAGGATGTAATCCTAGATATGCTAGGCATTTTGGTGTAGATGTGTAGGAGGTTACTTAAAAGTACACATAATGCAGCTTTTGCATAGTTTCAGAAATATAATGATACCTAATGAAGGGACCACAAAATCACTCTCAAACTGTATTCAAAAAATGGTAGGTGTCTACTCTTATCATTGAAGTCTCAACTACCAATGGCATACATACAGTGCATGCGACAGCAAACAGATTGGTTTCTTGATGGGCAAATGAAGTAACAAGTAATTTAAGACTCAATGACTGCACTTGCTGTTTTCGTGCTCTTTCTCCTTGAATTAGATGTGACAGAGTGATCATTGATACACTAGTTAATGCTCAGATTTGGAGTAGCAGAAGTTGCTGTTGACATTGATCCTTATCACAGAATTTTCTATGCTACACCAGCTATAACCTTGGTGATTCAGAGAACAGAAAAGGTAGCAGTAAATAAATCAGTTTTTTCTCCTAATGCTTGGCTAAATTTTCTTCAGTTAGCTTTATTCTCTGTGTCCTTCAAAACTATGTGCAGCATTGACCACATGAGATACAATTCTATGACAACTTTTTTTTTTTACTAGTCAATGAGTCCTGTGGTTTCCCTCCTTAATTTTAAAGTTTTGATAATCATTTGTGTATATTCCAAAGATTGACTGCTTCGGAGGCTATTAGCAAGGCATATAATTAATGTAAAAGTTGCTTGAAGGATTAATGAACTTCAGCAGTGAGGAGAAAATAAGTTGATGGATTAGAAGCTTTGTCACATTTGGAACACTGTAAGCATGTTCCTATGAGTAAAATAATACTTGCAACTTCAAACTGTCTGAGTGCCAGAAGGCAAAGTTTCCCATCCAACTATAAATTATGTATTTAAAGAGAGCTGACATTCTAAGATGTTTGGGTAGGTTAATGCAGACAAACTAGCCAAGTTCTTTAAGTGAATGATAAAAGAAATAACAAGTCTGATGTAGATAGGCATGGGTTTGGTGTGAAATTATCACAGTAGACAAGGCAAGTCACTCGAAGAGTTTGTTGTAGTCCTTGATAGCTGATGAATCATATTTTAGCCGAAAGCTTCTTTCAAAGATTATTTGTGGGAGATAAGCTTTCAAAGATTATTTGTGGGAGATATAGGGAAAAAAAATGAATTTAAATACACAAAATAAATTCAGATTTATTTCAAAACTCTTTTCTTAGATAAGTGATCGAGTTACTAAACTGAAAAGAGATGGAAAAAAAACCAATTTACATGTTTACAACTATAGACGTTGTGATTCAATATAAATCAATCAATTTATTCCTCAATTTTCAACATGAGATTAAAACTCTTCCATATAAAAGTCTCCTCCATCTATTCATCCATTCAAACTGCAAGTCATAATGGTAATTTGTCAATTTACAGCTATGGATGATCTCAAAGGGTATATAATTTTCTTTCAGATTCCTTTGAGCATGTAATAAGATCATTCATTTTTCTATAGCTTAGAACTGCTGAGGAGTCCATGGTCCACCAATTTTAGAAAAAAGATTGTCAATTTGCAGCCATTGATGATGGCGAAGCTCATAGTTGCTTTCTTCAGCATTTCACAATCTTCTACAGAGGTGATGAACAAAATGGCTTTAAGAAACATGCTTTGGGATAGAGTGAATATATAGTACAAGAGACACAAGAAGGAAAACAAAAAAGAAAGAAACACAACACTAGGAAAATAAAGCACATTGATTTTTCTTTTTTGCATTCCTTTAGAACAACGCAGCTGTTTGTTTTCAACTCATTTTGTTTCTCTATGCTGATGTTTGTGGATGGAATTTGTGGAATAAAGGACAATATGAGGAAACCGTCGGGATGTGTAAAAGAGCTGAACCAAGAATATCATCACACAGGCCGCCCTTGTTTTCAGGTAAGTTGTGGTTATCTGCCATTGGACTGCTCCAGACGCCGCTAGACACGGACCGGAGTGAACTTGTCTGAAGGACATGAGTGGGAGATGACTCTAGCCAATTGCTCAAATCACATCCATCAGCCAAGAAGTTTATAGATGAGGAGAAGAGGCTTTTGCATTGTTCATTGGCTTTGTGGCTGGCATTGTTTAGAACCTCTCCGAGTGGACCATCTATGGTAGATTTGCAGGAAATTGACATCAGACCATTCTGATATTGGCTTACTTGCCTTGGCACACCTACTTCTTGCACCACATTGATTGCATTACTTTCCTGTAATGAAAAACTTGTATGCTCCTTGCTGATTGGAGAGGAGGGTACTGAATTGGAGAAAGGCATAGGTGTTGAAATAGAGAGTTGGGTTCTATCAGATCTCATGTCTTTTACCTCTGACCAGGATACAAACTGATTTCTCGATAATTCATCATTGATTTTGATTTGTTTTCCATCTAACTTTGAGGTAGAGATACAGTTGATGCTGTGAGAATTACTACTTGGCGGCTTCGAAGGAGATTCCATAAAAATGGATCCATGTTGAACTCCACACGACGACTCTTGTAAGGGATTCTGTTCTTGTGATACTGGAAATAAGTTACTGCTATGCCTCGAGTTCAAAGAACAAAGCAACGAGAGACATTCAGAGTCTTGTGTGCATTCATTAGCTTTACTATTGTTCATTTTCATCCTACAAAAGAATGAACAAGGAAAATGAGGGAAAGAAAAATGCATTCCAAGAATAAAACTTGAAAAAAAGGAAAAGGTACATCTGGAAGAACATGGGGGATCTCAAAATAGTTGATCCGGATTGATATCTAGACTTTGTCCGAGTAGTCCTAGAGGTGGATGGTCTTCCCCCATTGTTCGTCCACCGGGATAAATCCGGAAGCGCAGCTAGTCACTCATACTTAAGGTTAGACGATCCAAGTTCACTCCCAGAAGGAATCAAACCTTTTGATGCTACAGGAAACCGCTGAGTGCTTTTACCAGTGCACAGGCATCCCAAAATAGTTGTCAGAAACTTAGCATGCGCAATTGAAAACTATAAATTTGAGAAAAGTATAGAAAACAATTCTGCCATTGATTTTTAGTGGTGTAGCAGTAAGCCTAATTCTCGGCAAGGCCATTTTTTTGTAGGCCTGATAAATGAACTGGTTAAACAAGTTCAGGTAAGAATACAAGAGAAGAAAAAAAAGACTATAAACAAATCAATGGGACTGAATGCCAATTGGTTTCCTCAGCTCTCTTTTTAACCAATTATTCTGATGTTGTGCTCAAAACAAGTTGTTTCTCACTGAAAGCACTTGGAACTAATTGGCACAAAGTCCATTACATGGCAGGACTTGGCACGGTTTTGGCCATGAACGAAAAGCAGGTCACTTTGTGTCTAGCCCAACACCTAATGAGCTCATTAAATAACCTGGCAAGAACCAAACTAGGCTCACTTAGGCATGACCTGCGGCCTACTAATGCAATTACCAATTTTTATGAATCTTGAACATAAACCTGCAAAAATATCCCTAACATGAAAAGTTATAATGATGTTTCCTTGGATCACTAGCTAGATGGCATCTTCCAGCTTGTTATAGTGAGAACATATTCCCAAATAAAATCATCAATACCATCAAAAAGTTAAAACAATGTAGATTTCAAGACAATATTAGTACCAGATGAAACCACAAGTGAGAGTTACCTGCCCAATTGTGAAGGGCAGTGATCAGTTGTCTGCAAATATTCAGTCTGATGCAGTGAATTGGTGAGGCTGCCAGAAATTTCACCACTAGACACAGTTTTTGTATGAGCTGTGGCAGGAATGACTTTCACAGCATGGTCAATGCAGCCTTCCACATGCTTTCTTGAACGATGGCGGCCCCGATTCATGTGCCTTTCGCAGTACTTCTGGTTGGCAACAACATCCCTAGAGCATCGCCATTTTTTCCCATCAGTTCGACGACATCTACCAGGCTCTGAATCCTCGTTTCCCACTTGTCGCAATCCCACCACTGCAGAAACCATGAAAATATGCTAAATAAAAACAATATAGCTATCTCCATTTCATTTGATCATACAGCAGAAGGGAAATTTTCAGAAACCAGATGCAATTGCACTTACCATGAAGTAGGACAGTACAAGAATAAAATGTGGGGTTAGGGAATACTTGTGAAAGATATTTTCCAGGAAAAAACACATAAAGCAAAAGAAGGAATCTCACACGTACAGTTGAGAGTAATAGCTTTAGTATCTAACAAGTTATGAAAAAAGAACGATTACTACATTAAAATGAAAAATCTAGAAAGAAAAAGCATTTCAACTTTACTTTCTACCAAGTGACTAAAATGTAATGCCATTATCACAATACCAAAGGACACTTTACTTCAGCCAAACAAAAGGGGCACTTTATTTCTACTTGAAAAATCAAAAGAAGAAGTTAGCATCTTCAATTGAGCAACAAGATACAAAAGACTTGTGAAAATTGCTTCCTTGCATTTGCCATGAGAATGGAATTCTTACATGTATTTGAGCTAAAATATCCAACTGAAAATGGAGGGAACCCAAAATCTCTGCTAACGGAGATGAGCAGATTTGGTGGAATTGCCGCATTTGCAACAATGTATTTATAGATCAAGGTCTGGCATTCGAGCTCCAGCCACTGAGATGGAGTGAAAGGTCCACTTACCCTTGACAAAACTCCATGCTTGTTCTCAAGGAAGTCCCCTGTATACATACCTGAGAAAAAACAGAAGGTAGGTGAGGAAAAGACAAGCGCGAGCTTGAACATCCTGAAGATGGCACAGAGGAAATGCAAAAGAGAACAGAGGAAGAAATATAGGAAATGAACAAAGCATAAAAAGGCCATAGAACCATCAGGGGATCTCGAAGAAGGATAGAACTTTGCATCACTTGCCTGCAACATTCAGGGAAGAACATCAAGAAGCATTACCCATCAAAATGGATCCCTTACCCCCTCCTTAACCATTCTTCTTCAGATAAACAGCAAGGGATAAAATAAGAAACCAACAAAGGCGCTAGTATAAAATTTATTCCCACTTTCTTGCTCTTTCTTTCATTATAAGAAACAGAGGATCTATCTGCCAAAATCCAGAACATTGAATAGTAGACTCAACCAGAGAGGATAGGGGGGCGGGGTGGGGGGGAGACCCTTCTTCGTCGATTCAGTACTAGAATTAAAGATCCCGCTTACAAGACAACCATTGTCTTGCTCGTGGAAGGAAACCCACACCGACCCCTATCAGATCACCAAGAACCCTAGCACCCTGAAACAAGCTTGAAACTACCTATCTATAGCAACATGTTTAATGCCAGTCACCTCCTGCATTCCTCGTATGAGAGGGTGTTGGACTAGATGCTGAGAGGTGGCGGCGGCACGGCAATGTCCCATCCAGTGTGAGCATCAATTCTTCCTGCTTTGATGGCGGAGAGAAACTTAGCATTTGTTCTTCCTCCGGGAAGGGGGAGCTGGGGGTAAAGAAAGGCGCCATTTTTACAGGAGCTAGTATCCTAAGCTGAGTTCTAGCCAGCTTGAGACATCGCATGCCATGGTCCTCAGCCTCCTCAGCTTCCGCAACCCTTTGGCTGCCGAGCTCAGCACCGGAGGACTCCATGGAAGGCGAGAAAACCCCACCAGATTCAGAGGAAAAACCAGCCAAAACACCCACCATTCCACCAAAGTCCATCTTTCAACCACTTGAGGAGCAGCACTCGGTGTAAGACTGCAGGCACAAGAAGTGCAGATGCGGGTGCAGGAAAGCGAACATGAAAAGGAAGTGAGACGGAGAGGGAGGAGAAAAGTGGCAGGCCAGGGAAAGGAAGCATTTTTAATATGGACGAGAACTGTTCTTGGCTTGGGCTGGAGCTCAAGAGGCGACGCTGGTTTCCTTAAAAATAAAAAATAAATAAATAAAATATGGACCGTAGCATCCCCCATTTATCTCTATCGAGGAGAAACACAATGAAAACAGCACAAGATGAGTGTAACTCCTTATCAGTTGAGCTAATAGCACCTTCAAATTCAAGTTGAGTTGATCCTTGTTTAGCTCTTGAAAGAGGATCGCGTAGTCTTCTTTTGATAATGATCCATCGATCAGCCCTTTGGCCTTTGCCTCCTCTTGTAAAACCACTATCTTGTTAAGTGGCATTGCATTCATGCAGTGCCATGTGATATCACATGCCAATCATGGCACCTAGTAAACTCATTCCTTCTTCTTTGGTCCACTTAATTCCATCTTCTTTGAAGAACAAAGAGCAAAAAGTGTTTGTGGGATGGGGGAATACACACAGCTCTCTGGTCCCAATACTAATTGTCATCGATGGTAAGTCGCCATGTGAAGTGGCAGCCAGCCACTGCTACTGCACACTTGACACTTTACTACATTCCAGTTCTTGTCTACCCAAAACAATATCCATTGATTAATCTTCAAACACTTGGCTCAACGTTCCTGTTCTTGGCGTAACATATAAACCTCCTCCTCCCTTCCTACTTTATAAGCAAGCCTTATTGTTTGCTTTTTCTACCTTTCACTTTGTGCACAGCTAGCGTACAAGTCCCACAACTTGAGAAGCTTAAAAAGACGCTATGATTCCCCTTTTTCTTTTTAAGCAGAGCATTAATGATTGAGATGCTTCACGAGCTAGAGTGGTAAAAGATGAGCCATTCTATCGATGATGGACACATGACTTCCATGTTTTTAATTCTGCAAATTTTTTATATATTTTCAGTAACGTTGACACAGTAATGAAAATTGTGTTTTAAATTAGAGTAGTAGCTAGGTGAAACTCCAACATCTGAATTTAAGAGAAAGAGAGAGAAAAGAAGAAGAAGAAGAAGAAGATGGTCTGTCTCTTGCTTTCAAAGAATCCAGCATCATAACGCGCGACTTGTCAACAACCAACTACCCAATTGCCATTTTTATTTATTTTATAATAATATTTATTTCCTTTCGGTTTATTTATTTTTCAAAATTTGTTAATTATTGTTGATTTTCGGAGGATATATGGGTCGAAGGTTAAACTCCTTATAAATTTGTGAAACTTTCAAAGATAAAATTATAAGTGGATGATTGCTTCCTCTGTGCCGACAGCGTGGAGGGTCCACGTGCCATTATTGTGCATGACAGATGGAGTAGACGTGGACGGATGAGGAATTATGCAACTGCGAATCATGACGAGCGCCGGCCAAATATGCATATACAAAGTGATTTCATCATTATTTGCGAATTTTTCTTTTTGTTAAACTTTCGCTAATTAATCCATCAAACATGCATCTATTAGTAAATGATATATGCTTTTTTTCTATTTCAAAATTAAGCATAATTTCCACTTAAAACCTGCTCAATTTCACTGATCACTAATTTATTATGGTAGTAATTAATACGAAGCCTTTGGTGAAGGCTTTAACTCTTTCTCTGTTTCTTTTTAAGAATTTCTTAATCGATTAACTCAGATGATCAGTACAGCAGTATTAACACTTGAAAGGGTAAGAGATTAATTTCTAGAGTTCACTGATGACTCTATATTTCTGCTTTGATTACCTGACATCCTAATTTACCTCCTTCTACATATAGGGACAGTGGTGTGAGACCGCTAATATGGCGGTTCCAATTTTTTTAAAGAATTTTTTGGCTTAATTTTAAAAATTGTGTTGTTTTAAAAAGTAAAACACCTAAAAGCTCACAATTATTTATACATTTACTTTGAATAAAATCAATGTACCTACAAAAATATAGTCCAAATAAGGATGCCCATGAAAATTATTAGTTAAATAAAAAAGCATTTTTTTAATTGAATAGAAGGATATATTTAAACGGAATGAAAATACATAGTTACTTAATAAAATTAAGTAAACGTAATCATTAGAAGTAGATGAAGAAATAAATTATACATGAACATGAACCTTAGTTAAATGAAATAAAAATATTTTAATTGATAAAAAAATAAATTTACCTTAATTATGTTAAAGGCTATAAAATAGATCAATGGAGCCACTCTGGTTTGTAGATCCCATTCATATGTTAGGTCAGCTCCTAGATCCAAATTCACTAATTTTTTTTTAAATATAAAAATAAAAATATAATATAATATAAAAAATAAAATAAAATACGAAAACTAAAAAAAAATAATTAAAGAAGCATATAAATCCAAAATAGTTTTCTAGTTTTATTTTAAAAAAAATATATCCAAATTTCAAAATATTTTTTTTTATAAAATATTTTGATATTTTAATATGTGTCGTGCCCGATATGAACCTGTGAATGAGGCATCTTCACCTGACCTGAATTGCAGAGTCAAGCTTGGCACAGCTCAATCGCTATCGAGTCTTATCAGTAAGACCCAAATGGGGTTAGATCGAGTCGAGCCAATCGACAACTCTAAATTTCATTTCATTAGCTATTTTTGAATAGGAGGGCGGCCAAGAATTTTTCTAAAGGGCCCAATTTGGCTATTCAACTATCCTATTGAATTGGGTATCAATCTATTCCTTCGATACCTTAAATCTGTTCAGATGACTAAATCTGACAAAACAATCTGGCACCGACATCATCTGATGTTTCTCCATCATGAATCCATGGAATAAATGCCATTATGACCTCTCCTCCTAACACTGCAAGACACCATGATATATCATCTTGTATGTGGGAGACTGCTACTTAACCAAATAAAACTTCTGACAACTTCGTCTTTGATGTAACGCAAACTTTGGTTTATCTGATGATGATCCTTCCAGAGATGTCCTAACACAAACATGCTATAATCTTGTATGCCAAAAGTTGCACTGCAATCAAACAAAACTTCTGGCGAAGTGTGTTTTTTTATTATTTATAGCAGGGTCTTGGCTTCTTCAGTGGGTTGATTTGCTTCTTTACTCATGATGCCACATTAATCTACTCATAACTTTCATCGTCTGCCAGTGCCACTTATGCATTGTGTTACCTGCCTAAAGCTCCACATGAGCAAAGTTGATGGATTGGACTTTGGAGATGGTGCACATCCTGTTGACTATTTGATATATTTCACTTGACCATGTTCCAGCATTCAATTCCAAGCAAGCTTGCTCAAGCTTTTGAAGCGTAAAGGACAAGAAGGTAGAAAGATCCCGAGGTTCCACATGTTTCAGATAAAAAAAGGAGAAGAAAAAGGGGTTATGTACCTGTGTGATGGGT
This sequence comes from Alpinia galanga, assembly GCA_037177395.1. Classification (NCBI taxonomy): domain Eukaryota; kingdom Viridiplantae; phylum Streptophyta; class Magnoliopsida; order Zingiberales; family Zingiberaceae; genus Alpinia; species Alpinia galanga. The sequence continues at coordinate 470,049 of JBAMHZ010000056.1, read as the reverse complement.
TGGTAGTTGGAAAAATGAGTGCAGAAATGGCTGGCATTGTGTCAGTAGAAGGTTACACCTCCACAGCTTGGTGTGGAAGAGAAGCACCTTGCCATTTTGTCTCATAAAAAGCATTAAAATAACAGTGAGATCAGCAATCCCTGGCTCTCTTTATCTACCTTTGAATCACCTAATGCTTAGATTAGCTAACACTCTCTCTTTTGGGCAAAGCCTAAATTACTGAGTGCAGTCAGCAGTCCCTTCTTTAATAAAAGGGCTTCACCTCCCTCTTCTCCACCTTTTTTCAACCCATTGGATTATAGGTAACTTGCACCTAGTTCAGGCCCTTGTTTTACGTTTCTTGATGATTTTTAGTTTTCTTCTTCACGAGCATTTCGCTTGCTAAAGGTAACATTTCTACTGGAGGTGTTTATTCTTGATAGGATTTAAGGCTTGGGGTTTTCATTCACCTTGTCTTGTTTGCTTTAGCTGATGTCAAAATTTCATACAAGCAAAGTAAGGGAGGAGCTAGTGCTCGGAAGAGTTAAGCTTTGAGATTATTTCCAAAGAGCAGTTCTTGGTGGCCATATTTTCACTTCACATTTGCAGGTTTATGGTGAGTGTTTGGATGGCCAACAAGTGAGCGTAATGTTTTCTTTGATGTCTGTTTGCACACAGATCCTTAGCTGGAAATAGTCCAAGACAGAAGGAGTTTCCCTTCCTGACCTTGCAATTTTATTTAATGGAGCTTTCACCCGACAAATTTAATTATTCCGATCTCCTCTTACTTCTTCCCCAAAACATATAGTCAAATGTGTTGACATTTCTGCCATTGTTGATGTTTCAGTGTCGTTCAATGGTTACAAAAGAGAAGTATTCTGCAAAAACCTTACTCGTGCCATTAAGTTTGTCCCTTGTAGTATTCATTTTCAAACCCTCCACATTTTATTTCATTGATTGATAGCAGTTTCCAGGAATGTGTTAACGGGTGCTTTTAGCTTGCTTAAACTGGAGCTCTTTGGAAAAGAAGAAAAGAGGGAGATTGTATCAATTCTTTTCTACCAGTACAAGGAGCAAGACAATTGCTTTATACTTGGATCAAAAGGTTAGCTTTTCTATCTTCCGGGGAACTGAAGTGCAGATATGTGATCCTTGTGGGCTCAGAGCAATGCTTCTGGTCCATGGTAGATTGGATGGCTTGACATTTGTTCCTCTATCTTGCTTTTTGTGTGTAGGATTCTTCTGCAAGTGACTTCTTTTGCTTTTTTATATCTTGATTTAAAGCTGCCAAGGGTAAATGTTCCTTGTTGAGTTCTGCAAGAAATTACCAGTCAACATTCCTTCAATTCTTTACCTAAAGTGAAAGTTACCCGTGTTCCCACATCATCTGTTTGAACCTTCAATTCTTTTGATGTTGATGCATATTGCCATTGTTCACAGATGCATTCCGCTCAACCATCTGGACTAGTTGGTACATCTTCTGCTGCGATAGCTTCCCAAGAGTACTCTTCGGGAAACAATTGGGATTCCCTCACTGTGGTCCAGAGGACGAACTTCACTGAGTCAAATAGAATGTCCTCCTACAGCAACATCAGGTTAACACGAGACAAAGAAGTCAGTGATTTGGCTGCTGGTGCTGCACACTGTCATAATGGCAGATCTCATGAAGACATGAGTTCCATCGACGGTAACAAGAGGAAAATTGCAGCTGGAGGTGGACATTTGCCTTGCCACTCTCCAGTAAATAATAGTTTTCAAGTAAGAAAAGAAGTAAATCCTTTAAATCTTTGGTTACATGTACAAACTCATATTAAGTACTGAGGCTAAACCAATTTCTTTATCAGAGTATGAAGGCTGAAATGCAGCAAGATGTTTCACTTGAGCGTTTCAGAGATCCTCCAGGGAAAGATGAGAAGAGGCTGAAAAACGAATTGAGCCCTGGAAGCAGCAACCATAAGCCAAGCAGTAGAAATGGCAAGGTTTCTGAGAATGCTGATGCTTCAAAGGATGATTATATCCATGTCAGGTCCAAGAGAGGCCAGGCCACCAATATTCACAGCCTTGCAGAAAGAGTAGGTGGCTTATGATTACAGTTTCTCTAATTATTATTCTTCTGGCCATTATCATCATCTTAACATGCAGGCCAGAAGGGAAAAGATCAGTGAAAGGATGAAGCTTCTTCAAGATCTTGTTCCAGGATGCAACAAGGTAATTGCTTTGCTTCTTTCATAATGGTGCACATTGAACATGACATTGCAAATTTGCAGATAAACGGAAAGGCTATGATGCTTGATGAGATAATCAACTATGTACAATCATTGCAGCGCCAAGTCGAGGTAGCTCCTAAAGCCTGTTAATTAAGACATGATTCATCTTCTGGAGTTAAGAACTCTAACTTTTGCTGCTGAAATGTGCAGTTCCTTTCAATGAAGCTTGCGGCTGTCCATCCGGAAATGAACTTTGATCTCGATCAATTTCTTCCAAAAGATGTAAGATCAATATATGCAAATCTTATTCGTTTGCCTTAAGAGGATGGTAAGGATCAATGTAAATTGTCTAGCCCTTGCATAGCATGGAGACTCTTTTCAATTCTGTTAATCGACTCCAATACAAGCACTTACCGCGAGCACGAATTTAGGGGGTCTGTCTGAGACCCACCCCATTTTGTATAGTCCTTTGATTGTGTCAAAGACAAACATGAAGAGGATAGAAGAAAAGTTTAAGTAACTTAGCTTTCATGACTACCTTATCATCGTGCCAAGGCTGCTAGCTATCAAAGGATGTTACAGCATCTGATGTTAACTGAATTTTGTCCGTTCAGGCCTTTCAATCGTGCTACAGCGGATCGTCGGTCGTTGCATTTGGACCAGGAATGAGCAACTTCCACTCTGCCTCCTATGCCTCCCCCTATCAAGGGATCATTCAACCTGAGATGACTTACGTTGCCCATAATTCAGAGGATTTGCAGCATTCTCCCTTGTTACAAGTCTCACAACTGGCTCAGGTTAACTCTTAATCCATTTCTTCTCCAAAACATGCCTTCTTCGTCTGCCCATGCTCTCCTCTGACATGGCGCATAGCAGAATCTACCAAGCCCATGGCAGGATGAGCTCCACAACATGAACCCTGTTCCTAGTGAAGCTGCCGCGGACCAAATGGATTGGTAGTAGGATTGATGCCATTCTGAGGTCTTGTGATAGCTCATGGAAGTTTTTTGATGGCAGAATTCGTGATGCAGTGAAGGTATAGCAGTTATACTCCCAACCAACTATATTTAAGAATGTAGCGATGGCTTCAAGCGTCTGCTCTCGTTTCGGATTAAAAATGATGTGCATATAGAATTTCACATGTTCTAGCCTTTATCTTCATCTCGGTTGGATTTGCAATTAGCTGAATTTCTGCTTGTTCCATTAGTTCGCCCATCTTTTAGGATTTTTGTTGCTGTCTAATTGGTCGTGTGGATAAATTTAAGCTATTGAACTGGACCTTGTTTTTTGAGAATTTTGCTTCTGCTTAATTTTCTAGTTAAGGATGTTATCGAACCTTTTTTCAGTGAGAACTGACCGAATTATGGGGAACACATCAAGAATCGCAACATGTATACAATCTTTTCGCACTGAATGGGATAGACTGATCAATTGTGCTACTTGATATTCTACTTCAATCGATCATTGTAAATGTACACGAAAAGCACACAAAACCTCTCGAGAATCACAATGACGCAGCACGACTCTAGATATACACAATCCTCGCACAATATCAAAGTGCACACAAAGTGCTGTCGTAGCCAAATATAGGAGAATATATGTGCCAAATATTCTACAATACCTTGGACCACCTGGAAGAGATCATGTGGTACGTCCTTAAAATGATTCTACTTTGTAATTGCAGGTACAAAGATTAAAACTTTAGTTTCTGTTCCTGTTCCTGTTCTGCGACTGACAATATCCAAGTGAGTCGCTTTCTTCTGCGCTGTAGGATCCAAGTAATCTCCTTGTGACCAAGGACTAGAGAAAAGGTCGAAGGTGGCTCGAGATCACATGGGAAAAGATAAAGGGAATAGCATCTGGGAGATTGTCTTGAATGCCTTGGCCTCTGCGATTAACAGATATCCATCCCCACAGGCCATAGCATAGTATGAGAGAATTGAGAGGCGAGAGTGGTCCTAGATCGATTGGTCATCATCTCAGATATGGTCAGAGATTATATGGCTTTCTCTCCCAGACGCAAAGCCGTTTCATACGTTGAGCTTGAAAGTATCTTTTTTCTGTTTCACATTTGACTCGAGAGAAATGCTGCTGCTGCTGCTTCTTGTTTTCCCCCTTCCCCCATTCGCTACTCGATGAAGAATCTTCTTCGTTCAGCATCGAAAGTGCAGTATGTCATCGAAAAAATAGCCATCGAGCAGGAGGCGAGAGGGATGTTGTTTGTTCTACACTGAGTTACTCAATCGATTTGATTGTGCAGAGGTTTAAAGGCATGCATGCATTATTTGCAAGGGAGGGGGGCCAAGCCAAAGAGAGAGATGCATGCAATGGGTCCCAGTGGGGGCAGTGTGGGCCAGGGAGCCACATGGGTGTGTCTGGCCCACACACAAATAGCCTCCAAATTTAAATGAATTTGGCCAACCCCAACATTAAAATTAATGAGCATCCCATCCATTCCTTCCTTCGCACACACTCAATTGCAACCCATCAGCAGCACACAGAGACCTTCCCTTGTCCCACCCAAGCAACTAAAAAAATATCATCAGGCCTTCTGATTCCCTTTCTTGCTCATTCATCCTGCACACACGCTCCAGTAGTATTGCACCACCCTCGCTTCCAACTAATTAGCTCAAACTCAGTTCTTCCTAGTTGAATTTGCAAAATTATATTGGAAGAGTTTGTATATATGTACTTACTTCATGAAGCATCACGGAGAGACAAAGGATTGATTGCTCCAAGAATTAATGTAATTTCTTCAATATATTGTTTAGCTGAACATATATAGAGTATTTCTGTACAAAGATGAGAACGAAGAACATGCACTGCGTCTCTGCATATGGATTTTAATAAGTCGAACATCATCGAGTTACCAAAATCAACTGGATTAAACATATATAAACTTCCGAGGAAGAAGAGGAAGGTGTAGGGGGATTTGAATTAGGAGTCTGTATTAGCTGTTCTAATTGAGTTAATTAACATGCTGCGGAATTGGCGAAGGGGTTGAAGAAGTGGTGGCCTGATTTGGGGGGCGCTGCTACTACTACCGAAGCGGCACCGCCGATGATCTTGGGGCCGTCGGTGGCGGTGGCTGTGGTTCTGCCGATCCTCTCGCAGGAGGGGCACATGGAGAGGGTGGCCGCCGGGAATTGCATGTAGAACGGCTGCTGCTGCGAGAACTTGAGGGCCCTCAGCTCCTGCAGCTCCTTCTGCAGTCTCTGGTTCTCGGTGGTCAGCGTCTCGTAGCACCGCTTCAGGAACTCGCAATCCAGCTCCGTTTGCTTCAGCTTCGTCCTGTATTTTATTTTGATTGATTCTTGATTAATTTATGGAGGAAAAAAAAAAGGGATAGGAAGTCGGAATCAAATTAAAAATGCGTACCTTGCTCTCCGATTCTGGAACCAAACCTCGACTTGCCGAGGACGGAGATTCAATTGCTTGGCCAAAGCTTGCTTTTGTTTCTGCATGAAAATTAGATCGTGAAATTGATTAACAAGGAGAAAAATAAACGAACAAGCTAGGTGGAATTTTTATCGATCAGTTCCTACTGGATTAAGAGTGCTATGCTCCTTGAATCGGTCCTCCAACAGAGCCGACTGCTCCTTGGTAAGCCTAAGCTTCTTCCTACCACAGTTGTTGTCTTCCTCCTCGTCGCTCGCCCTACAATTATTAGAAATTCTTTCCGCCTCCACTTCCTCAACGTCCTTCTCCTTCTTAACGCAGGCCGCGGCGGCCGAGGCAGAGGAAAACGACGAGACGGCGCTGCAGGGGGAGGCCAGCGGCCGGCCCTCTTCCCCTGTATTCACAGTGCTTTGCATGGCCTTTACCACCTCCTCATCGTCGGCGCCGAGGCTCAAGGTGAGGGAGGCAGACTCCCGTGGCTGTTGACGGCGGCGGTGGTCGGCCGTGGAGGTTGTGCTGGCGGCCGAACCAATAGCCAAGCCTAGACGAAGTCCGGGCTCACAGAGATGTTGAGGATTCATGTCCATGTAGCTACTTGCCCTCTTCACCTCCTCCACTGCCTCTATTTTATATGTGTAGAGAGAGGAAAAAGGGTTGAATATATGCTTATGATTGCTAGCAAAGGAAACAACATCAACAAATAAAATAATTGAAAATTGGACTAGAGTAAGATAATTAATTAGAATCATCTTTAACTAAACTTTATATTATTTTTTTTATGAGGATGTATACATATTAGCACACATGTAAACAAAAATATATATACTAAACTAAATATAATTTGAGCCAAGTGTGACAACCTAACTCACTAGTAGTCCTAAAGAAAATATAAAAGGAGACCAATGAACAACTCCAAGGTGAGATGAGCTCACTAGATTGATAGGTGGCTTCACTCGAGATGAGAATGTATTTTATAAAATGACCTAATTAATACTTAGAGTATAGGGCACCACACCAAGAGTGCGATAATCTTTCTAATTATTAGAGTAAACAAATTTCAAGATCATTGTTCTATTGTTTATAATGAGCATAAGAAACATAATTAGAAAACTTGCAACAAAACTAGATTGTTTGAAAATAGATATATAGTTTTGATTGATTGATTGATTGACCTCAATTTGTTATATAAGATCACGGAATTTAAATTGGCTTAATTAGTTTGTCATAATGTCTTATTTAACCCTCAACTTATTATTTTAAACTAAATATCCATTAAATTATAGAAATATTACAAATTTATGAAAGTGAGACATCACGTCTCTTGTCATCTAGAAAAATGCATGAGTGGTGTTGCATAACACAAATCCAAACTTCTATCATTACAAACAGTAGAAATCGAGAATGAGAGGATAAACTAATATTGTTCACAAAATACGCTTAAATGCCAAAACTTGTTCTCTCTGAATGTTTGAGATTTTGAATCTAATAAGACTGTCTAACAAAGAATTAGAGTTTAACAAAATATAGTAGTTTGATTAATTACCTGATCACCTCATCTCGACATTTAACAATTAATATACAGCTTAAATAAATAATCAAATGAAAGATCATACAAAAATGAATGAATAACAATTATTCACCTAAAAGGAAAACCAATATTTATAACTTAAAACACAACAATAATGATCATCAGCCGTTGGCAACTCGTGATGGTTACAACTGCTAAGTCGACGTCGACCTCAATTGTTATCAAACACGCATGAATTGATTTTGCACTGTGTCATTCTAGAAGTCACGTCGAATCATGTCGCCTTTACAGTGACTCGAGCTTGGTCGAGTCATAAGCAGCCAAGTCCAGCAGAAACAGTGACTCGTTTAATTTGTGCAGCCAGCTGCAAGAAGCTAATTAAGTCCTTCCATCTGTAGAACAAGAACAGCTGATCCTGACTTTGTTAATTAGTCAAACACTATATATATATACACATGAGAGCTGCTGGGAATCTGAATGGAGTATGTATCGTAACTATACTTGCAATTAAGGTATATACAGCAACATCATGGGGCTCTTGCATATCTTGCCCTTGTCTACTCTGATTTGGGGAGCTGACACTGGAATTCTGGATGGTTGTATATCTTCCTCTCTTTCTGGTTCTCGATTTCATTAATTCCCTAGCTAGCTAGCTAGATCGATCGAGTTACGAATGAGGCACTGGAACTGGAGGAGAAGATATGCCCATGTACACTGACTGCATCAGTTTTCTCGTCCGATTATGCAACTCATAATGCATGTTGACTTTATAGGCCATGTGATCATTAGGATGCGTGTTTCTGACACCAACGCCTTCGATCTCTGTCATGCAATGGCACGATAAGATATGCATTGACTTGGACGCAACCGAACAAATCCCCATCATTAGAGAATATGCAATGACTCTTCAACTTAATCGATCGACCTCATGCACCGTGTACCTGAATAATTAAATGTTCTCTCTAATTTTCCCAGCGATCCAAGTACGATATGTATAAATAATCCACCCTCAAGATCGCTCGCTCGCTCGCTCTCGTATTAATTAATCCTCGTGCCGACAGCACGGGCGTCGCGCCTCCAGTCGGCGCCACGCGGGCACCGCTGACGCATGGGCGGCTGCCTCGCCAATGATTTGCCATCATCTGGAGCATCAGCATTAGATTCGGTGGCAATCATGGCTGCAACTAATAATCAACTGTTTATTTAATGTATATATACGAATATATTAATCTGAGGCGAGAGGGATAAAGAAAGGGATAAGGAAGGAAAAGGAAAAGGAAGAAGAAAGAATTGGTCCAATCGGAGAGCACGAGAGAGTAGTCCATGTCTCTCCTGAGCCACTCTTTTTGCAACCACAGCCGACCAAGTGGTCTGCAAAACTATATTTTATGAATGGCAACACTGTTTTCCTGTCCCTCTAACATTAGGCCATCACACGCTTATCCAAAGGAAATGGAGCATTAAATTTCTTTAAGGTGGATGGATTAAACTGGCCTTTTAGGGAGGTGAAGGAAAGGGTCGATGCAGTTGGAAAGTGCACCGTGTATCAATTAATCACTAAAGAAATGAAACTTTTTTTTTTTTTTTCTCACTTCCCTTTCTTTCTTTCCGGGGTGGGTGGGTGGGCTATAGCTGCTGACCGTTCTGAGCTTCCTTGAGGGAGAGGCATCTGTTGAGCTTTTGCTCGGCCAGCCAGCGTCTGCATGCATCAACATGCCATGCCTCGTGCGTGGTGACTGTGTGCTGAGCCCACCCACTTGGATTTCTTCTACTTTCCAACAGTTAAAAATACTTAGCCCTGATGATGAGCTGTATGTACACCTACTGTTCTTACACTTATCTTAATGTGTTAGACCCCAACTGCTCTGCATGTATTACCAAGGCAAATATATAATTAATGAAGCTGTTAATTATCTTTACATCTAATTATTGACCTTTCAAAGTGCTTACATGTCATGTAATATGACCTGTAAAACAAAAGTCGATAGATGATAAGATGATCAGCTAGGAAGGAGGATTTATTCCCATTGCCTCTGCAAATAATATTGTCAATGGTGAAAACAAGGAGATATATATATATATAGTTAAAGGAGAAACCAAAATCCACTGAATTCATGCATGCACTACCAGTACCATGGGCTTCCACTCCACAATTAATGATCATTAATTAAGAATATTAGGCCTAATCTCAATATATTATGGGACCACATAAGATATATGAATGAGTTGGTGTGAGTAAGACAAGTTTGGATTCTTACTTCACATGGAGATGATATGAATAATTTGGCATCGCCATCAACAAATCCTCAAATCTGGTGTGGGGGCCTCTTGTCTACCCTGCATTCTACTTGGAGGCCAACATCTCCTCAGTCCTCCTCAACTCCGCCTCGAGTCAACATAGTAATCATCCACCCACTGCCCTCCATTCATGGCATGATTAAACTTCAGCACAAGGACAAGGAAGGACATGCGGGGGCCATTTTACTCTTGCTTCACCCTTAAGATGTAGAATTTTTATATCTTGCAGTTTTGCCAACTTCTCAATTAGATGTGGTGGAGTTCAGCTGTTCTATATATATATATATATATATAATACTATCCTTAAGATTGTGAGATTAATTATATCATACACAATGCAAATCTAACTAGCCTTAGAGAAGTTATAAACAAATTAACTCTATAGAAAAATCAAAAAAAGTTTAATCACTAGTGCATTTATGGGGCTAGTACAGAGATGGCATGCATGGATACAAAAAAGATGGGCTCAAATTCCACATTGATTAGGGTATAAGATCGATTTCAAACAGTCAGTATCATTACTCTTCTTGATCATCCTCATGAAAGCATTTATTTGTCTCATAATTAGACCGAAGCTTTATGATTGAGCTTTGGACCACAGGAATGCAGTTAAAATCAATTGTCCACATCGTAAATTATCTCCTGACATGCTTTATTTGTCTCTTTATATATTTTATATATTGTTTTTTTTGTTTATCATCATCCTCACTGTTGCTACTACATCACCTTCAGTTTCAGTATCCAAGGTGACTCTGTGGATATAAATAAAGTTATAGTTATATTTTAAGTTAATGTTTAGAGAGAGAGAGAGAGAGGAAAAAAAACATCTAAATAATTTGCAAATACTACTAGGAAACTCCAAGTTTACTTCATTTGATTGTTTTAATTTCATGGATCTTCTCAATGAAAACTCCTAAAAGATATATATATATATAATTGCTCTCGACATATATATAGATAAATAATTAAGTTGGTCCCATGAAATGAAATGTCAAGTGTCTTTCCCTTGCAAGGAGAGACATTGACATAGCTCATGATCAACAATACAAGAAAACACAAGTCATGCTCACTTTGATTGTTTAATCCACTCAAACTCGTGTCGTGTTTAGCTTGAAAACAACACCAAGGGCCCAAAATAAAAGAACATGCCACTGTTCGACAGTCAACATTATTAGGTCTCCTCATTCTTATATATATATATCCATCATGAATCACAAGTAATTAGGTGGAAAGTACTTGATCAATAAATCTATGATATATCAATGGAAAAAAAGAAGAGATAGATTGTTTAATATATATGTCTTCGAGTATGTGACATCATGTTAAGTAAATTACTTGATGTGCAAGCCATGCCAAGAGGCTACTAATTAATTAAAAAGAAATTCCTCATCATGGAATGTTGAATCTAGACTTAGGTAGTGGTAAAAGCTTTGATTAATTGTATAGGGTAGGTCATATATCCTATTCCCCTACCTTTAAAGGATCTTCAACTTAGCTAAAGTGGTGAATCTTACATATATAGACTCAAATGCAATAATCTAACTAATTCTAAAAAAAAATTAAAAAAAAATACACAATTGCTTTTGTGAATCATCATTGATGGTGTGGGAATAAGAAGACAAGGAAAGGATAAGTTTGACAATTTCATTAAATAAAACAAATGATGATTAAAGAAGAGGGTCACTTATCTATAAACATTCTGTATTAAATAGATTATGTGACATTCAACCCGCACTAATTAATGAAATCAAAGATAAGGACGTGTTAGGACATGTAGATTTACCTACCATGACGACATGAGCTTATCGTCTTAAGTTAGTCTCTTATGTATTTGATAATATTAACGATCACTTGCAAATTTTTTAATCGTACCATTTTAGGAGATCGATTCAAAAAGGTTTTCTAACTCACAAGTAATTGGTTCGGTGGCTAGGACCCCATCAAAAAGCTAGCTTCGTTGAGAGACACTTATGAACTCTTCTTGCATGTAATTAATACATGATACTCCATTTAATAATTAGTTAGTTTGGGATTTGAAGAGTAAGAGGAGGACAAATTCCGTAATTAATTAAGTTTGTGTGTATAAAATAATATGCGTGTGAGGTCATGGAACCTAAATGGATAATAATGTTTGAAAGGTCTTACGCAATGCCTATTAGGGTTCATCATCAATGATAGCACGTGTTGACTCATTATTTGATTTGAATAGAAAATGTTCCCAATGATTTTTATTGCCGACCCAAATGATTTGGTAAGGACAGTGCTAATTATGATTATTGTTCTTTATATATATACCAACTTTTTTTGTTTAATAATTTGGAGTCATGTAGATGTCATCATGTGATTAATCTTTAGATAAGAACTTGAATTAGCCTGTTTAATTTGCGTGTATAGTAAGAAAAGAAAAGAATTAGAGAGAGAGAAAGAAAGAAGTAGATCCATGAAAGAGAAGAACAAAAAATATGATAAGAATTAACTTGATTATTTTTAAATGTAGTAGAGAGATTCTCTTGTTAATTACCCATTTCACTTTAAATACTTAATCAAGGATTTGAAACTACTTCCAAATTAGCTTCTTCTTTATATTAATTAATATAAAAAAAATTAAACTATCGAATTATTCAAAAATAAAAGATAATAATCTCACCGAGAAAAAAAAATCTGTATATATAGAAAAGTCAAATTTGAAATTATATTAAAAAAAAATATTATTATAATTATTTATTATTTATTACTAAATTTTAAAAAATGTTAATTGCCTCTAAATTAACATGATAAATATTAACTAGTTAATTTGTTACGGATATATAAATTTTAAATATTTTTTTAAAAAAAAATCTATTTATTAATTTTTTTTCTACCTTATTTGTTTGTTTAGAGACTAATAAAATCATCCAAGTAATTATAAGTCTACAACAAACTTGATATAACTTTGCTATGGAAATTATTGGTAAATATAATGGCATCCAACAAGAATACTAACTTAACCGTCACATTTTATGGCCACGAAATGTCATCATGAATGAGGAGAGGAAAAATATAATAAACAAGTCCACCGCCCATAGCCTAAATAACTTGTAAATTCAAATATTCAATAATAAAAATAAACGAAGCAACTCTTATGAATTAAAATTTTTTAAAAAAATCCGAATGTAATATTTATTTATTTTTCTCAAATAAAAGGTTCATATGTTAAGAGAAACTTATATATAATAATAATAATAATAATATAATTAATTTCATATTAAATCAAGTCTATATTTATAATTGTAAGATGCTACAAACATTAAAAATACACTTACATTATCCATCATTCAATTTCTTTCGGTTTAAATATTGAGGTATAGTGCAATCAAACGAATAATATATCTCCTGCAAATATTATAGATGTGCATTTACTTAATTTAGGTTAATATATAATTCTCTATTTAAAAAATTCTCACTTGAAGGCCCAAGAATTACGATCACTTGGATGCCTTTTAAGTGCCAAATACTTTCTTAGAGTAAAAGATCAATTTGCGAATGCAATCTAACTGCCGGAAACTTTTTGATTTATCTTGACTACTAATGAAATTTTTTTATAAAACTGAATCAATTGTCTTCAAAATTAATTAAATAAAAAACTTAAATACCTAATGTCAATTAAAAAAAAACACTAACATGGGTATTTTATTAATCATATTATAATTTCCTATGGAAGGGTTACTCTATTCAAAATAAATGATTATTGTTTAATTGAAAATATAATTGTAAACTAATGGAGGGATGACGTTGCTGAAACACAAGATAGATAAAGTTGCTTCCTCAAAAATGTTAGTCCTTCACTTTTTGAACTCCAGACTCTGTATGTACTCTCAATTCACGAACAAGTATATATAGTGTTAACCTTCCAGCAGCAGCCAAAAATATTATCAGTACCGACAGCCAAAAAACATGCTGTTCACTTGCAAATGATGAATCTCGACATCGATTTCAGGACTTGTAAAAAATAATTGAAATGAGAGGCTCCAAACATAAAAAATCTCACCTTGCATGCTTATATAATGTTACTCGTAACAAAATCAAACTCTCGCCCTTGCAAATATAA
>JBAMHZ010000056.1:431815-448663 GCA_037177395.1 Alpinia galanga | reverse complement strand
GCTTTAATCTCTCAATTTACTTGACAGTGGACTGTCGCAAAGGAAAATAATGAAAGGTACCCATCTTCTTTTATTTCTATGATAAATATAATGGTCAAAATCACTATCTCCCCTCTCTTAAAAGGATATTATTGTCTCAGAGGGGGGTTTATGGCTAGTATAACAATAGAATTGTACGATAGAATAAAGATCAATTTCTGAACGCTATAAGTTTTTTCGGAGTACTTATTCTCTTGTTGCGTTAGTCCTTGATTGGACACAGAGTATTTTTCGTGATTTATTTTCTCCGTGTTGATTGTAGGATCAGTTAATGGGAGCACTGAGAATGAACAAATTATCTTTTGCATAATTAAAAAAAATTATTTAACGTTTTAAATAATCAAAATACCAGTATTTTAGATTTTTAAATTTTATATCTTATTTATCAAAACAGTTTTTTTTTAAGGATGAAATATAGCGCGTAAGCTACAGCTTTAATTTTCAAACCAACCGGAAGCTTCTAAATTTTTTACTTGATTTTTTTTTAAATGGATAATTCTGTAAATAATAATAATAATTAATTCGGATCTCTTAAGGGATTTAAACACGAAAATTTTCAACGATCTACAAAAAAAAAACAAAAAACAAAAAACAAAAATTCAAACCCTGCAATTCATGTCCCAGAGGGCTACAGGAGAATTTCACGTTCCAAAGTTGATTCCCTTTCTATCAACAGAAAATTAATTCTAAAAAAAAAAATTCCCTTGCTTCCGAATTCCAATAAACATGAAAATTATTGCAATTTCTGCAACTTTTGATGCCCTTCGCTCGGCTGAAGGATCTTTAATTCACAACGAATCGAAACAATTCTGGGCTGAATCTACGCACAAACGAGTTAATCATCTCTCTTCCCCGTCTTCTACCAGCCTTGAACTGGCCACCTCCTTTCCGGGTCCGGCAGCCATGAAGCCCTTCTCTTCTTTCTGTCCTTGTTCTTGTCAGTTTCCCTTGTGTCTTCTCCTTCCTCGTAATACTTATTGTTCGCCGAGTTACCGGGCCTTTTACCGGAGAAATACTGGGTCAGAAACCTCAAAGCGCCGGCCTTGCTCCGCCGCGGCTGCGGCGGAACGAGCTCCTCCGCCGACCTTAGCGATTTCGAGATCCGCCCGTACCTGGCGCATTCGGCGGCAATGGGCGACGAACCGAGGATGAGCCTGGAACTGTAGGATCTCCCGGCGACGATTCTCGCGAGGAAAGAATCGGTCCTCTGCCATCTCGAATTCCTCCCGCCGCCGAGCTCTGCCTCCATGGATCGACAGGACTTTTTGGGAAGGAAGATGAGTAAATTGGATGCCGATAGTAGAGGACACGATGGAGTTGACGACGACTCGTCACCATCTTGCCTTCCACGCAACCTTTTCGACGGAGCACCACAGCCGATTACGGATCGATTACTCACTTCTCTACCTGGCTTGTTATTGGCCAATACGATGAAGAACTTGCATAAACCCCCAATTAAAGCGATCAAAAGAAAACATTATTAAAGATACATTTTTAACTGCACACAAATTAAACACGTAATTAACTCCCACTTATTTGATCAAAATCACACAATTGCTATGTTTTCTTAAGAACTCTTAAACCCGTAGCTTAACTAACGTTAAGGTCCCAACAGAGTACACTCTCGTTCCTTCTCGTGCAGAGGACAGTTTTATCGGTTCAAACCGCCGACCCATAGCCATATTGCAAGCCGAAGACCCCTTGGGAATGCGAAGCACACCGACTGCACAGTCTTCTTCGAGCTTTGGGTGTGCATGGAGATGAGAAGGGAGGTCGATCGAGAACTCTCCGCTTTCGTCCGTCTTTCCATATGCCCATCTCGCTTTTCCTCCAATTTTGCATTCGACTCCAATCTTCACACCTTCAAATTAAACCGATGAATTTAATTATGATTCAAGTAGAATTCAATTGGAATGTATAAAATGATCGAGTGGAAATCAATTAAAATATTATTTATCTATGTAAAATGATCACTGAAGTTATGTATATATATAGTTGCAACTTCCTCACCTAAACAATCGTAGTTAAGATTAAATCTTCCTTATGGAATTAAATTAAAACCACATTAAGCTTGTTGAAAAAGATTGTAGGATAGCTTGTCGCAGTGTTGTTCAAAGCTGATACAACCCTCGCTTCGAACTTTGCTAAACTTCGAAAGTGACCTTCATGTAATTATTCCAAATCAAATAACACAGTTATTAACCAGTGAAGCAATTAGATTAGCATCTCTATATGTATGTTAATTATATGTTACAAGGATCCTTCCATTTGCAATTATGTAAAGTCTGCGATAAATTGTGTTAAGATCCACATAAGAAGTTAATTAATCATAACGTTAAATTAATTACCTGGGACAAGCGACTCGACTCCGGCAATGCATACGACGGCTCCGTCCACCAAGACCGTGGACAGCTTCTCATCGCCGTAGCCGGCCTCGCCCACGAGCTCCGCCGCCTGCGAGAGCTGCATGGCCGTCTCCTCCGCCTTCCTCCTCGTCGTCCTCGTGGCCTCTGCCGAGCAAAAGAGGAGCAGCAAAACCATCAGGACGTACAAAATCTTCTCCATTGCCAATGCCTCTTTTTGTCTCTCTTTTCCTCCTTGTTTATAAGAAGAAAGCGGGGATGGCGAGGAAGGCTTTATGAGGAAAATTTGGTCAAGTGTTGCTTCGTTTGCAGTTCACGAGAGACAGCAGAGAGTGCTTATAGACGATGGCGATTGACGCTGGACGAATACACATTTAATGGTCATGGATTGGTAATCTGAAATTGATGACTTGCATTCCCTCAAAGTTATGACCGATGATGATTGGTAGCTTCATATTATTGCATTTCTACCTTCAGTTGGATTGTTTATTTTTCTCTGAAATATCGATATATTTGTAATAGTAAGCAAAGAAAAATCCATCGGCATTTTCTTGTTACGGAGGCCCAGGAGCAGAAGCCTGTCGAGGCCCCCACTTGGACTTAGGCGGCCGGATGAGCGGGGACTCATTCGCAAGCATGCACAAGGCTGAAGAAAGCAACGCAGAAAGACAGAGACTCTCTCCGCTTGATTCGCTGGCCATGGCAGGGAGGGATGAGAGATCGGACTAAAACACCCACACCACATCAATCTGGACCCATGATCATCAGCACAAGCAATAGACACGGTCCTTGAATCCGGACAGTTAATGATCGCTCGGAAGATCCGCTGCAGATTGATGTCACCTACACCTCCCACTCTGCCACGCCCTTTTACGGCTCATATTATCTAGTTTCTGTTTCGTATCAGTTCATTGGAAGCGAGAGGACCTCGGTGTAGTCGCAGAGACGGCAAGGTCAGTGCTTGTAGTCTGTAGATTTGATGAGCTAGTTTTAATCAGAAGCTGTGAGGGATCTCAAGGCAACATGTTAATCTCGCTTTTCTGCATAGCTTTCCTTTGGATTTACTAAGTGTAGTGCCTTGTGGTGGATTGAAGCTCCTGCACATGGCTGGGAGCTCAAAACCCAAACCCTTGCCTCTCCCAAGAGAATCACAGTTAGGAACAGGACCACCCTACGGGATGCCCTCGGTGAAGACCCAGATGTTGGTGAGAGTAATCTATTCCTTTTAGAGCCCCGGGAAGTGTGAAGTGTGGTAAAAGCCTCACCAATAGGGAGAAAAGCACAACTTTCCCTACATTTTATCTATTAAAAACTAGTTTTGCTATGAGTTTTCTACGTATCTGATCTCCCTTCTTCATGTTCCACTGCCTCTTTTCGATAGCAGAAGCATTCAAGTGTTTCCCCTTTATCTTTTCCTTGCAGGAGGATCTGAGTTCTGTTACTTTTGGTTCCTTAGATCTAATTGGAGCATTGCTCATGTTAGAACCATTTATTTATCAAATGGCAATTCTTTGCTCTGCCAGCAACACTAGCGTGGCTGTTGCTCTCTTTCTACTGCTCCTCATCCTCTGGGGCTGCTGCAACTGCAATGATCATCCGATTTCAGCATTTCTTACTTTGTTCGTGCTTGTGCTTTCCCCTTCCGCTCTATTAGCTGTCAAACAGCTCGGAAAAGCCCAGAGACCGTCACAGAGTTTCGCAGACAAGAAGGCAGCTACTGGCCCAGAAGTTGCATCGCTGGTGTCTGAAGGATTGGAGTATCAGCTGACAAGTAAGGCTCCATGCATGGGAACTGAGTTATATGAAAAGGACGAAGAGAATCTAAGTCGAAGCGCATCGCGATGTTTCGACTTCGACGAAGAGTCTTCGCCAGAGGACGCTCGCTGCTCGACAGAAAGCTCGGAGAATTCAATATCCGACGATGAAAATCTCATCGAGATCTCACTCCCTGATGGCCATTTTCTTGCACACGACGAGACAAAGGCATTGTCGAAGCCACTGCCTCTATCGAGTGGAATATTCCTGCCAAACCCTCTACCGGATTCAGCGGCGAGGCAACATGGACTCATGGAGCTCTTACCGGAGATCAACGAAGAAGAAAACTTGATCGAGATTGACATCGTCAGGGGCTCCATCAAATGCTCAAGAGTCGGAATTAAGACATGAGCCATGTTAATTACTTGTATCAGAGGCAAAAGTTGGGTGGAAATAAGTTACAAAATGTGAGAAATATTATGACGTTTCTCGTGCTTTACTACAGTTTTTCCCCCCTCTTTCATTAAAGCCTGCAACCCTGTTTAAAGCCTTAAAGCAATGGAGAGATCAGTAAGGTTGTAATGTTTGAGGTCCTTGTAGGAGTTTTAAAGCCAATACTTTCTCTTTAACTTTGTTTTCTTGGAAGCTTCAGAAGGCTTTCTTGGATGCCTCCAGTTCTCTCTCTTATTGTTTTCCTTTTTACTGATCAATTACAGAATCATCAACTCAATTAATGGTCACGTGCATCGTAAGAGTGATTTTTTAATATAGAAGGTATTTTTTTTAATATAAAAAAAAGTCTTATAGCACATTTAACACGACCAAGTTTGAAAGTATTTTCGAGAAATAACTGGACTTTGGTGTAAAATTCTCGTTGTCGCCCTTCGCAGAAAAAAACCCTGCCTGCCTGCGTGCGGTCTGAACGTCGATCAAAACGTAGGGCTGAGGTTGTCGTCGATGGCGTCCCCCGCGACTGTTCCCGGGAGGGGATCCGGTCCGCTTACAGTCGCCTCGCTCTCCAGCACCATCCCGACAAAGTTGCTGCCTCCAGTGCTGCTGATGCCGCCTTCCAGGATCTTCTCCACGCCTACGAGATTCTCTCCGACCCGAAGGAGCGCGCCTTGTACGATTCCCACCGTTCCCAGATCCTCTTCTCCGATCCCTCTGCCTCCGAGGGCCACAAGCCGTCCGCTTTTGTCGACCTCTATCTCTTCGAATTCTTCGAGAACGCCGCCTTCTCAGGCTATTCCGACAACGGAAAGGGTTTCTATAAGGTGTATGGCGACCTCTTCGCTAAGGTATACCGACAAGAGACCTGGTTTGTGAAGCAGATGGACTTGGGCGCTTCAGCTGTCGCTTTTGCTCCTCTCATCGGTAATCTTGATAGTCCATATTCGTAAGTTACTGCTTTTTATAATTATTGGCTTGGCTTCTCTGCTGTGATGGATTTTGGATAGGTGTATGAATATGATTCTTCGATGGGACCTAATCGGAGGAGGAGAACAAAAAATTGAGAAAGAAGGCGAGAAGGGAATACAATGGTACCGTGCGTAGGTTGGAAGCATTCGCAAAGAAGAGGGATAAAAGGGTGGTTGATATGATGATAAAGAAGAATTTGGAGGAAGAAATGAGGCGGGCGGAAGAGAAGGCAAGGAAGAAGGAAGAAGTTGGAGAAGGCAAAGCTGTACCAAGAGCCTGAGTGGGCAAAAGTTATTGTGGAGGAGGATGTGTTTGCTGGTTTTGAAGATGTGAATGATAAAAAGAAAAAAGTTGGCGAAGAGTTCTATTGTGTGGTGTGCAATAAAAAAATTTAAATCAGACAAGCAGTGGAAGAACCATGAGCAATCAAAGAAGCACAAGGATAAAGTTGCAGAACTGAGGATGACATTTGAGAAGGATGAAGAGATTGTAGAACAAGATGATAATCCTCGAGAATCAGATGTTTTTGAGGAGATTGCTGAAAAATTTGAGGATGACTTAGAGTTGTCAGAGAACCAAGAGGAAGCAGGGCAACCTGGGGATGTAGAATTGCAGGAGGATAACAATGAAGAGGAACATGCCAAGGAGGCAGATGATGAGGCTAACATTTTGGAAACAACGGTCACAGGGCGTACAAATAGGAAAAGTGACTACTTTAACCATTATGATTTGTTGTTGAATAACGATCCTAATAATGTTGAACAAAGACGCATGGAGTTTGGTAACCAAAAAAGCAGCCACAAGAATAGCACATCACCAAAAGGGAGTAGTGAAGCTGATTCTGAAGTTAAGGAGAGCGATGATGTTAGTAGGGAAGAAATAGATGCTCAGAACCAAGAATCAAGTCCCTTTTTGAATGATGAATCTCTTCGTTCATTGAATGACACATCAGCAGCTAGTAGAAATGATCTATCAGCTCAAAAGAATCAGAAATCCAAAAAACAACAGGCTGATGGCAAAGGTACTGGAAAGAAAAATCACCTCCTGACTCAAACAACTTAAGTAGAGGAAAGAAGCAAAAGGTAAACATATTTTTATTCCATTTAATGCTATTAATATTCACTGTACCATTCGCAAATAAACTCAATTTATTCGGAGAGCTCAGCACTTGATATGAATTCCTCCTCCGTTAATAGTTTTTTCCAATGCAGAAAAATCCTTTATTTCGTTCAAGTACATGATTAGGATAATCTCTTATACCATTTAATCTCAAAACTTATTAAATGAGGTAGCACAATCTTTTAACCACATTAGTCGACTAGTGTTTTACACCAATCGACTGATAACTCTAATTTTCAGCTAACTAGTTGGGTTTTATCACCTGCATCACAAAGTTAGTACAATAAACATAATAGTGATATTGTGATCATCCTACACCGTCCGATCTTGACTTTGATATCTCTCCGAAGTCCTCAGTCAGATTGACGCATAAGATTGTTCCCTAGTTAAGGACACAGTCTTACTATTACTCCGCATAAAAAATTTACTATACTTATTTTACTGGAGTTCTGGCTAACACTTGATACTATCTTGATTCTGCACACTTAACAGAATATAAGATCATAAATACATTTAATTTTGAATCTTTGTCGTAATTAAAATGTATGTTCAATTATCTTGTGCTTCTGTACCAACAACAATTGAAGACCCATTTGTCACAGTGAGTATCGGTTTTCCTATGCTAACAAATAACAATTAAATTGTTCAATTGTCTGTGCTTATAACATCGCTAATTTTATCATGCTAAGTTACTTCAATTACATTTTACTTTAGTAGATACGATTTTGACTATATTATATCCATCGATTTTCTTTGCAACGTCTCTCACCGGTCGATACCAATTTTATCATTTGTTTCTCTCTTTCTCCATAGAAAGGTTTGATTAGGTCTATGCGTTTTCCTTGTTCTCTTTTAGAAATTCAATTGTAGGAGCAAGAGAAGAAAGCGAGGAAGGATAAGTCATCCAAAGGGAAAAAAAAAAAAAAAAGGAATGTCTTCCCAATCGAATCCAACGAGAATACTCTGAAGCCACATCGGCGATGGAGAAAAATCCAGGTTTTTGTGATTTCACGACTTTGGATACGACAAGGTTTTTGTGATTTCACGACTTTGGAGTTTGTGATTTCACGACTTTGGATACGACAAGGTTTTTGTGATTTCACGACTTTGGATACGCTAAGTTAATTGATTAAAATTACTTCTGATCATTAGAAAGTTAATTGTATAAATACTTTTTAAATTATTATAATAATATTGAAAAAAATAATTTTTTATAATGAAAAATAAGATAGTGTGCGATTTTATTTTATTTTCAAATAAGGTGACTTTTGCCTCTTTTTCTAAATAAAATTTACTTGCCACCGACAAAATAAGGCACTAGATGCGTTGTTGTGTGATGATGTGGACCAGTTCTTCATTTGTCCTTAGCATTTTGATTAATTAGTATTATAGTTAATATAAAAAAGATAAATTATAAAACATACTTTGTGTCGAGATATTTTAAAAAAATTTACTGTCTCTAAAAATTAATCTTTATTTTCCTGTACAAATCTAATAACGTGAATGAGCTTAATCTACGAGTGAAAGGAAAAAATCCACGTGCTCGAGGAATAATGGCAAAGACATACTAACAATTTCTCAAATTTTTATATTTTTGTTTTCATAAAATATTGATGTATTATCCTCATCTCCAGCCTGCTTGTGTGGCTACACTTTTGCATGCGTAGTTGATTTAAGTTTAATATCATATTCAAATAAAAATAATTTTTTTATAAATATTTTGTCGTACAGGATGATACTTTTATTTGACAACATAATAGTTAAAATAATATATTATAAATTAAATATGAAACCGTGGTCTTTCGTTGTTGTAAAGATAAATCAGAAATCTAACACAATCAACGTAGAAATATAAAGTTATTGATAATTCGGCAAAAATAGTTTTCGTGAATTTAATTTTTTTTGGTTTTATAAAAAAAAAGAAATAAATTGACGAAGTTTGTGATGTATGTATTTTGGGTATATAAGAAAATATCTGAAATAGAGAGGCGATTTAAGGAAAAAAAAAATGAAAGCCGCGTGCGTTCGCACCACCGACACAGGTGCTTCTTCCCCTGGTGACACCGTACAGCTTGCGTTCCCGTCTACTCTTCGTCTTCCCCGAGATCAAGATCTCAGATGGCCGGCTCCTCCGCCTCTGCCTTGGCTGCCACTGCTTTCCTTCTTATCCTTTGCCTCGGCCAATGTAAAACCGTGAAGAGAGACGGTACTTCTTGAAATTTCTTCGCTTTCTGAAGCATTTTCAAGATCTTAGTCTCTTGGACACCCCGAACCATCTAATTTCACTCTAAAGCAGCATTTTTTTTCTTGCATTCGAGTGGTTTTTTGGTTGTGGATTCTTTTACTTTTTATAGAGATGGATGTGTGTATTTTTCCATTGGGAGCGAGGGTTTGAGGCGTAAACCAAGATATCTTTTCTTCGTAGTTTGGAAGCGAAAGAAAGTCGATTGTGCTTCTGGTTTGTTCATTAATAATTTTCGATTGATTTCTTAATTGTTATGAGAAGGCATCTCTCTCCCGCAATCCATTGTCCTCACAAGTCATTGCCAACTGATTTTTCTCTAGTTGAAAAGAATCCACCCTTCCTTACTGACATATCATGGAAGTGACCTTTGGATCTACATGGACAGCAGTTTAGTCCATTCTTAGTATTGGAATCTGCACGTCCTTTTGAGTCACAAGTTAGTGGTAAATGATATCGACATCAAACACCTGTTGTTGATATCAACATCAAGGAATCAACTCTAATGAGGTAGATGCTCGAGTCAATAGTCTCGAAGTGCACTTTTTTGAGTGAAGATTATACCACTAGGGAACAAAAGATCAACCTTCTATAAAGCTACATAGTTGGATTTCCTCTCTTGTGTAAGAAGCAATACACTTAACACATATGTAAGAGGCACATGGACACTAGACTCCTCTCAACACCTATTGAGAAAATGAACATAGTCTTGTGCTTCCTTCATGCCAAAAGCACTCTCTAAGAAGAAAAACTCCTATGCAAATTCTCTAACCAGCAATAAATTTTGCATACAGCTGAAGGCCTTGTTGTAGGTTTGTCATGCTTTTTGAGGTGAAAAAGTATTACTCATCTCTCCAGTGACCACCACCAAATAAAAAACAATTCAAAAATCCTTTTTTGATAGGATTTTATCACCTATAGTTTCTCATTGGTTGATTAAACTATGCTAGGCCATTGTTATGTGCACCCGCCCACTAACATTTGCTAAACCATGCACTTATGTTCAACCTAAACTACAGAAGATGCAACTCAAACTTGTCAAACCCAACAAGAATTGGCATTGTGGAGTACCTTCCTACTTTAGAACCTTCAACCAAAGCTAAAGATTAAGGTCATTAGGTAATATCAAATGCCTCTTTCCAAAACTTTTACTTAGAATGTAGTGCATGGTATGTAAAACAGTTTCGCTCAGTACTGGCAATTCATTCTTATGCTAACAACTTTGTTTTTTTTTTAACTTTATTTTGTTTATGATTAGAACATGGGTCAGTTCATTTTAATTCATAAATGGAGGATCCTTGACACCTTCCATAATGAAGCTATTTTTTCTCTTGCAGTAAAAGCATTAAATGAAATCAAGGCATCTCTTGGTTGGAGAGTGGTTTATGCGTGGGTTGGAGATGACCCATGTGGAGATGGTAACTTACCTCCATGGTCAGGGGTCACATGCTCACAACAAGGAGATTATAGAGTTGTGACTGAATTGTATGTCAAATGCATATCCTCTTTTCTTTAAATACTAAGGTGTTGCCAGTTTACTAACTTCCAACTTTTCCACTTCCTTTCTTGGATGCTAAATTTGTTGCATCAGTAGCAACGTACGGGGAGCCTTGACGCAACAATAAAGTTGTTGTCTTGTGACCTAAAGGTCACGGGTTCAAGTTTTGAAAATAGTCTTTTGCAAAATAGAGTAAGATTGCGTACAATAGATCCTTCTCCGGGATCGCATGACGGGAGATTTATACACTGGACTGCCTTTTTAGTAGCAACGTATATGAACTTGTCCTCTAACGGATTTTGATAACTAGGTTATCAACTGATTCTGTCTCTTATGTTTTTTCACATCACATTTCTTCCATAATTTGATTTTATTATGAATTTCTGTTTCAGAAGTAAATAAATATTCATTCATACTATATAAAATGGATCAGATGGGATTACGATTAATTTTTCAATAGTGCACTTGCTTGGAATTATACAATGTTCTGGCTTGTTTGGTAGCTGTTACATCCAACAAAATTATCCCTTGTTACATTTTTTGTATAGCTCTAGCTTTTCTTTTAATCACTTATTACGTTTTGTTGAATCTCTCTAGTTGTCACTACCTCATGGAATTTGATGCCCAAAAATATTTTTGATAAATTTTCCTGGATATAAAACTGTGCAGGGTTGCAAAATATAGATTCTCAGCTATTATATGTTCTTTTTTTTTTCTCAGCTATTATATGTTCTTAATTCTAGTTTTTACAGTCTAATCTGAATTGTCAGGATTTATGTACTAAATGCAGAAGTATAGATTTTATGTTATGTATGTTCATGAATCTACTGGTTTTTTACAAGATGATGCCCAAGTTATAGTCGAGAAATTTCCCTGGTGATGGGAGATTTATAAAACATAAAAATTAGTAGTTTGAGATTTTAGTGACATAATAGGATACATTAACATGTTCTGTCATGCTTTTTGTCTACTATAGTAATATGTTATTCACTTCTGGTGATAAGTCTACTTCTAATGCCTCTAGCCGGTCTGATTTAGCATAGACAGCAAGTACTAATAAATGCCTATAAGCTCTATAATCTTGCTCCAATTCAATTTTAAAATATGTATAGAACATCGGTAACAGCTCTGAAAATACTCTTTTCACAAAGCATTGTATTCTTCATGCTAAATTGTGCATAAGTGGTATTTGATGGAAACATAGGAACTCTATGATGTACTAAAAAGTAAGTTGTTGAAAGTTTTATACTAGACCTTTTTGTGTCATACGCATTGTTTTCTTGTGCAATCTCTTCGCAGAAATTGCTCCGAGACTTTGAGAAATATTTAATAGTTAGCTATATACCAACTTTCATGCTTCCATTCATTATGGTTCTGAAGTATCTATGCATCTGTTTATGCTAAAGAAGTTCATCCTCATTCACACCAACGTACCTATAGTACTTTGTTGAAGAAATTGTTGAAACTGTCGACAAAATGAAGAACTATCTTGTTTGTAACTACAATTTTCAATCTATATTTGCCTAACGCATGAGAACAGTGTTAAATCAATGAAAAAATTTATCCATTAAGATAACGGATTTCAGACGTTATATTTATACAATTAACTTTTTCCCATTATGAAGAAAGGGCAGTCAAGCAAACTCCTATTACTTTGGAATTTGGTTTGCTCATAAATTTGTTGCTTGAGAATTCATAATAGCTACCTATTTTCAGAAGGAAACTCAGTTTTTCTCTCCAATTATGATGAAACTAATAGCACAGTTTTGAGAATGACTAGTAGTTTGACAAGTATTTTAATTCTTGAAGAGCTTTGACATTTTGAATTTCCTGAGCAAAATCAATTATGAAACTGAAATTTTGTAATGAAGTAGAATATAGGCAAGATTGTTAGTTTGCTACTTCATTATCTTATGTTGAAGCTCATACCTTCTTTATCCTTGCAGGGATGTTTATGCAGTATCAATTGTTGGTTCTTTTCCCATTGCTGTCACAAATCTCCTGGATCTTACAAGACTGTTAGTACCCTCAATTGCATTTGTCAGAAATAAACTTGCATAGGCAAGTGCTTCATTTTGGAGTAAAAACTATTTTAAAATTTGGTTATGCAATGACAGGGATCTTCACAATAACAAGTTGACTGGCCCTATACCCCCGCAAATTGGGCAGCTGCGACACCTGAAGATATTGTGAGATTCTTCAGTGATTTCTCCGCCATATCTTTTGCTTTTTAGTATATGTCTCCTGTGTAAATTTGCTCTGTTATTTTCTTTTGTAAGATATAATTCACAGGCCCATGATAATATTTTTAACCTATTCTATTAATTTGTATAGTGATAGATATCTTTTCTGGAGCCAAGGAGCAAGTTGGCATTTAAATGTCAGACAATAGTCCAGTTCTTAACACCATGAACATAGATTACTGAATTTTAATTGAAGAAAGACTGAGAAACTATTATACCTATCAAATTAAATTAAAAGTATTATTTCTTCTATCTTTTTTTTTTTGTAAATACATTAGTTATTAATTGAATGTTATGCAATCTTACCATGCACTATGAGGAAGAATGAATAAGCATGGTGATTTTTCAGAGTCCATTACTTAGCCTTACTATTGCATCTGCAACTTTCAGGTATATTCAATTTCGTATTTATTTTTTTCTGAAAAAATGTACTTTTCTGACAATACTGAAATATCACATTTATCCTTTACACCTGAAGTGGAATAAATCACCATGCTTATAGTTGCCATTCAGGATAGCGATCTTCAATGTGAGGGACTTCTAGTATACTTTTGATGGCAAGTTCTTATCTACAACTTTGCTTCTGCAAGAAAGTATTGTCAGTTGCCCCTTCTTGACTAGGCCTCAGAACCTTGTGCTATCAGTATGAAGCCTTTCATTTCTATTACTAGTGGTTTTGGTAGTTGATACAACTAGACTGTTTTCATTTACCTATTTTAGAAATGATTGTTCTGACAGGATAAAAGTATGGCAGGACTTGTTTACAAAAATAGTTAGGCTGGATTAGAATGGGTGAGGGGTTTGGTTGGATCCAGTTGGCTAAGTGATGCATATTGCCTAGGTTAAAAAAGATATATTGTTGTCAGTAAATTGAGTAAACTTGCATTCTGTATAAAGCGAATGAAATGATTAATGTTTTGAAGTTGCTAGCAATGAGCATGATAATTTCTCACATCTCAAGGATATGAAAAAAAAAGTTGCCCCTCTAATGTATTTTCAAATGAAGTGAAGAATTTATATCATTTTGAGAACGAGATTTAGATTTTTCATTCTAGTGATGAATCATTTCAACCATTATGTTTTGCCTAAATATGAATCAGACTATTTGAATAATAATCATCTGGGGTAGTTGTCACGTTTAATTCAGATAACAGCTGCCTGACTGATGGTAGGTCTTCTTTTAATTTTATTATTAAACTGAATTCTGGTGACTGTTATGTTCTTGTGAAAACAAGATCCATCTAAACAACTTGCCTTTTACATATTTTATACTTTGCATCCTGCAAACTCATTTGATGGATAGTTAATAAAATTATAGTTCTATTTCCATATTTTCTATTCTGCTTTAGGAATCTAAGATGGAATAAGCTGCAAGATGCCATTCCTCCTGAAATTGGTCAACTGAAGAAACTGACTCATTTGTAAGTTCATGTACAATTTGTTTTTCTCTCGTGTAGATTTTATTTGTCAATTCTGATTTACTGAAAACTGTACAGGTACTTGAGCTTCAACAATTTTAAAGGTGAAATTCCTGTGGAGCTTGCCAATCTTCCAGAGCTACGGTATCTGTATCTTCAAGAGAACCGCCTTACTGGAAAAGTTCCTCCTGAGTTGGGAAACCTAAAGAAGCTACGGCATCTGTACTGCTCTCTATCTCTCTTTCTATACCGTTGTACGTGCATGTTTGTGTTAATTGCAAATTCTTGTCTTGCATACGCATGCTGTGCCCACATACACATGCGTTTTGTTGCTTGCATATTGATTACCCTTCAATATGCTAATCCGGTGACTTGGCTTTCTACTTCTTTGGATGCTGAAACTTCTCAGTTTTTCTTTCTATAGTACGGTGGTAAATAAATGGAGAAAATTAATAGCTGGATCTCTTACCAGTGATGTAGGTAACAATCACTTATCAGGGACCTTAAAGGACCTTATAGGCAATGGAGATGGCTTTCCTTCTCTTCGGAACTTGTACGTGGATATCTTACTTTTATCATAATATGTATTCAGTGATAAATATGCCATTATCTCCAATATGTAGGTATTTGAACGATAATCAAATGACCGGTGGTTTTCCCGATCAGCTTGCCAACATGACCAACTTGGAAATTTTGTGCGTGTTCTATCATGAGTTCATGCTTACAATTTCCTTAAACGATGTGGATATTTATTTTCGCATAAATGTCACAGGTACTTGTCAAACAACAAAATGACTGGGCCAGTGACGCCGAAGCTTGTCCAAATTCCGAGATTGACTTATTTGTGAGTTCCCTACCAAGATGTCCAATCCTAAGTAGCTCGACATTGTTTCGTTTTCTGATTAGAGTAAATCTTGCTCTTTGGTCCATACTGAATCCTCTCAGATATCTGGATCATAATGCATTTACTGGAGGAATCCCAGATGGATTATATAAGCACCCTTTCTTGAAAGAGCTGTAAGCTTCTTTAAGCAGTCTGCATTCCAACAATAGGCACTAATACCATGATTTAAGTAGGCTTACAATAAGAAAATTGGCTGCAGGTATATTGAGGGCAACCAATTGAAGCCTGGGGCAAAGCCTAAAGGCGTTCACAAGGTGTTTGAACTGACCGATACAGAGTTTTTGTTTTAGGTATTTAGTACTATCCATGTCCAATATCCATGTGTGTTTGACAATGTTTTTAGAACATGACAAATATAATCATCTACTATTTTTTTCCCCTTAAAAATGCTTAGCTATTACTTGTATTTTCTCAGAGTTTCCACATGTAAATTTGAAGTTCGTATCTACTTTCAACAATATTTTGCTGCATTTCAAAGATATATTTTTTATGCTTTCAATGAATAGCACTTGGGCATGATATTGAAGAATTTTGACCTTTCTCTCTCTCTCTATATAAATATTTAGGGTTTTAGGGTTTAGGTTCATGTTGGCAATTTGGGACCTCTCAAATTGAAATATGAGGAAAAAATGTTCATTTAAGGTCTCCTCTCAATTCATCATATTGAAATATCATTCTTAATCTATCAAACTATTTTAGTACAAATTGTTTGATGAAACATGCAAGTGCAATTTGGGACCTCAAATGATTTTCCACTTGCAACCACAGGGAAATATCTTCATAATTGAGGTGGGAGTGATTAAATTGTATGACTCAATTCTATGAATTTCTTTCTTTATTTAACCTTCGGGATAATATCACTCTATTAATTAAATTTTTAAATATTTTTTTATACGATACATTTTTCAGTTTAATGAATTTAATCATATAATCCATTTGTCATATTTAAATATATTTG
Source organism: Alpinia galanga (assembly GCA_037177395.1). Classification (NCBI taxonomy): domain Eukaryota; kingdom Viridiplantae; phylum Streptophyta; class Magnoliopsida; order Zingiberales; family Zingiberaceae; genus Alpinia; species Alpinia galanga. The sequence goes on along the minus strand of JBAMHZ010000056.1, from coordinate 432,705 downwards.
TTAAAAAAAATATCATACCTTAATATATCTTTTATTCTACTAAAGAAAATAAAAATATTACGTTGAAGATGTTTATGATCGGTTTAACTTAATTCAATTCTTCCTGATGGCTAGATCATCCCAATCAATCAATCCGAGCTAATTAAATTAAGCCTTCTTTTATAGAACCTAAGTTTAAATTTGTTCATCAATAATAATAATCAAGTTTTATTCTATAATGACTATATAAATTTTTTTTTTATGTCACTAGACTTTATTTCTCTCTATATCATTATTTATATTTAAATAAATTTTATTTTATTTTATTGTTACTAATTAAGTTTTTTTTATCTTTCTCTTTTTTGATGTGTGTATTTATTATACTTTTATATTGTCTAATTAAAATATTTATTGATTGTCTAAGTATATATTTATATCATCTTAAATATATTTTTCAAAGTTTTATTCCATAGATGTAATTCTATTTTTTTTTTATATTCTTATTTCTTATTTTATCCCTCATTTTTATTTTTATAATTTTTATTTTCTACTCATATTCAAGTCTAACTATCTTTCCTTTTTTACATTTACAATGTGCTAGGGTAGAGATGAATTTATAAGTAATTTATCATAGAGAAACATAATTCTAATAATATTATCTGATGTGGTCAGAAATTGTCTATAATATTGTTTAACTTGATTTGACCAGACAGCTTATTCAAAATAATGGTTTAATCCTGCCAAGATCCTTGGCACGAAACCGGTTCTCTTATACCTCGGCAGTTGGCCCTCCTATGTCTCGGCACGAGACCATTTTATATGCCTCGGCAGCAGGCTCTCCTATGTCTCGGCACGAGACCATTTTATATGCCTCGGCAGCAGACTCTCCTATGTCTCGGCACGAGAAAAGC
>JBAMHZ010000056.1:366996-384362 GCA_037177395.1 Alpinia galanga | reverse complement strand
GCCTTGCTTTATATCTATCAATTGAGCCATCAGATCGTAGCTTAATAGAATATACCCATTTACAACCAATGGGCTTAGCATCATTTGGGCAAGGAACAATATCCCAAGTGTGATTCTCCTGAAGAGCCTGAAGTTCTTCCTGCATAGCTTTAACCCAACATGCCTGCTTAGTCGCATGCGAATAAGAGGTAGGAACTGTAGTATCAGCTAAAGTGGCAGAAAAACCATATTTATCAGGAGGATGACGAGTGCGAGAGGATTTTCGAAGAACCATTGGATTAGGATCGGGAAGAGATGGTGATGGTGAGGTTTTTCGCCTTTGATATATAACGCCAGGTATAAAACGATCAGTTGATGGAGAGATATTCTCAAAATGAGGAAGAAGAATACTTCCAGAAGGAGAAACATGTTGCGGAAAATAATACTCATGCTCAAAGAAAATCACATTTCGGGAAATACGCAAACGATTAGCAATTGCATCATAACATAGAAAACCTTTTTGAGCATTGCTGTAACCCATAAAAGCACACCGCACGGATTGAGCTGTAAGCTTGTGACGCTCATGAGAAGGCAAGTGGACAAAACAAACACACCCAAATGTGTGCAACATGTTATAATCAGGATGCATACCAAAAAGACGATAGTAAGGAGAATCAAAATTCAATTGTTGAGAGGGCAACCGATTAATCAAATACACAGCAGTAGACAAGGCTTCCACCCAAAATATAGGCGGAACTGAGGAATCTAGGAGTAGTGTGCGTACCATATCCAACAAGTGACGATGTTTTCGTTCAGCCACCCCATTTTGCTGGGGAGTATAAGGACATGACCGTTGTGATAAAATACCTTTGTTTTGCAAAAGGGCTTGAAATTCATGTGATAGATACTCACCACCATTATCAGACCGTAAAATCTTAATGCACGTAGAGAATTGTGTCTGAATAAAAGCCAGAAATTTTTGAAAAACAGTGAACACCTCAGCTTTACTACGTAGAAAATATATCCACGTGAATCGACTATAGTCATCAATAAACGTCACAAAATATCTATATTGTGCATGGGAAGTAACTGGAGTAATGCCCCAAACATCACTATGTATTATCTCAAAGCATGTTTTAGCATGACCACCATGAGTAGGAAAAGGTAAAACTTCATTTTTTCCAAGTTTACAAGTAGTGCAAGCCAGAGGTAATTGATGTTTAAAAAATTGAGTGTTGTCACCAAGAAAGCCATTCTTCATTAAATTAGATAAAATCACATTATTCGGATGACCAAATCGTTTATGCCAAACATCGGCCTTAGTTGTAGTAACAATAGAACAGAAGGATAAATTTCTAGGAATAGAAAACTGTAACGGAAATAATCTTCCCACTTTAGGCCCCTTTGCAATCACCTGACCCGACACCTGATCCTGTACAATACAACCACCACGAGAGAAATGTACATCACAGTGGTTATCAACTATTTGACCAACAGAAATTAGATTTGTAGACAACCAGTAGAGATAAATACATAACTAAAAGAAGACCCTATATCACCAATGGCTGTAATTGGAAGATTACTGCTATTAGTTATCTGAATATTTTGTGAGCCATTATACTGTCGTACATTATGCAACAGATCAGGTGACCCAGTCATATGATTGGACGCCCCAGAGTCAACAATCCACGAAGAAGAATATTCATACCTTGGCCCTGAAGTGAAAGAGTAGAAAAGGCTGTGAGAATCATCTGTTGGACCATCTCTGGTGTAAGAATAGATTGATTGGTGCCAATGACGGTAGATGTAGGACCAATAACATTAAAATTTGGAATAGCAGCTTGAAAAACCTGGGTCCGTCGATTTTCCGGACGTGTAGGACATTCCTTGATAATGTGCCCATGTTGCTTACAATAGTTGCAGAATTTCCTACCGCAGTTGCGAGCAATATGCCCAAACTCCTTACAACTATAGCACTGCAGTTGATCCTTACCACGGTTCCTCCCTTGAGCAGCATAAGCAACATTGATAACTGCAGATTTTTCCTGTGATGCACCTAGAACAGCTTGGGTAGCCAATCGTTGTTCTTCACGCAACAATTCTCCAAGACATATATCCAAAGAAGGAACTGGATTTCTATTTAGCAATCCAGCCCGAGCAACATCAAAGTCTGATCTCAATTTCATTAAAAACTGATCACGTTTACTAACTTCATGAATTGCCTGAATACTAGCTAAGGCCTCCTTTGATACTTTTGAATATATAATATTAGAATATTTGCCCCAAAGATTAAGATATCCAGAATAATATTGCTCAATAGAAAGATCACCTTGACTGAGATTACCAATCTCAAGCTCTAGTTGGAATTGTTTTGCAATATTATCTTGATGGTATATTCATTTCAGGTAATCCCACATCTCCTTAGCCGTATTAAAAGGACATAAATTGTTCACCATATGAGCTTCGATGGATCCGAGAAGCCAAGAGAAAATTCGGGCATCCTTTATCTCCCATTGACCAAGGTCTTTAGCGTTTTCAAGAGGCATTAAAGACCCATCAATGTGACCCCAAAGCTCCTTTCCTTTTAGAAACATCCAGAACTGAAATTCCCATGTTGCATAATTCTTTCCGGTAAATTTGATAGCTAAAGTCTCAGTAGGTATTCTTGCAGAAAAATTCTCAATAGTCATCCGAAAAACAGAAATCTCAATCCAAACTCTCAATCACAAGTTAATCAACCGAAAGAAAAAAAAATTCAAACAAAATTGTTGATTAGAAATCAACCCAAAAAAAATAAACTAGAGAGCTTTAAGGGCAGAAGAAATTTCAGCCTTCCTTTTGCTCTGATACCATGACAAACAACTTAGAAATTCTAGGAGAAAGTTCCCCTTTCTTTTCCGGAGTCATCTCATTAAATAGAATTGCTTTACAATTTATCTTTAGTAACAAAGGAAATATAGCTATCATATTAATTACAGATAATCTAATTTAAGTATGTATTAATTACAAATAATCTACTCTAGATAATAATATATACACAGCTAATTAGCACAATTATGACAAAGTAAATTCCATATTTGATAGGTCATAATATATGTCATTGATATCTATGTTATACCAGTGAATTAAGGATAACTATAACTCAGAGAGCTTCCAATCTCCTAGTTCCTTGGAACTTAAATCCTTAAAAGTATAAACATTCTGCAAGATTTTAAGAGAGTTTTGATCTGGAAAGCTTGTACCTACACAACCGATAAGAATTCCCTGTACACGTTAAACACTCATCTAGTTTTCAAACTTGTAGGAAAACTGCATCAGGTCTGCCACTTAATCCTTAGTTACTCATTTGACATTAATTTTCTTGGAAGAGGCTTAAATAAACCTAGGATACAAGAGGTTCTTCTAAATCTTAGAAAAACCCTTGGACTAATGGTCTTTTTTTCTTCTTCTCTAGATAATGCCAAGAACATAGTTGTAGACGCCAAATTAAGGAAACCGAATTCCTTCTACATGCCTAAAGCACACTCTGAAGTGATTACATATCGCTTGTCAGAAATGCAATCACAAAGTGGTAAATTATCTTCTACAAATAACCCAAGCTATATTGTTCATTATGCATACAGAGATTGTGAATACATGGAACCAAGGTAAGTCATAGAAGGAAGGATTCAGCATCAATATTCACCAAAAATAGACACATTGAGTCATTAGATGCAACTCTGTTCTAGTTGATATAAAATTCCACGTCCCATGCTAACTAATGCTAATTATAATACTAACTACAAACAGATTTATTAAAGTTCCAGAAATCTACCCATAACATGACAGAGAGAATAAATAACATATCCAAATTAAGTGATACCAAAAACGCAAATTGGCACACTGTAAATATGATTCATGTACAGTAACAGTTGCACAAGTCAAGCATAGGAGATGGCTGTATTGGTAGAAGAGACAAAAAAATGCAGAACATCTAAACTATCCTGATGAAGTTGACTGGTTATCTAGCACAGAATCATATATTTAGATTGAAGATATAAATAAGCTAACAAGATATCTAAGTACCTTAACAAAACCAATTGCTTTGGCTAAGGTGCGGAAACATTGCCTGTAGCACATGAGAGACCATACTTCCTTATAATTGCATGAGAATTGCCACAAACATGGCTACAACAAAGATAATCACTGGTGAGACGAAACATTACACACCCAAAAGGTCAAACATAAAAGGGAGACATCTCTGAGGGTAAATCTCAATCTCGATATTAACCACCGTATTTCAATATCATTGCGCATGAATCAAACAAAGATGAACTCACGAAATAAAAATAGATATTTTTTTTAATGATATGAGTCAAAACGCCATCGAAAAGTAGAATGATGGAGCAAACGACTGCAAGAAAACACGGCGAGCTAAATCTACGAAATTGGTGTCCTTTCTGCCCATTAACCAAATAAGAAGAAGATGAGAAACGACCGAAGGTGAATGTTATTTTGAACCAAAAATAAATATTTAAAGCACCTCTTTGAATTTCATCGATAAATACAAAAACATGTAAAACGGAACAACCAAAATTTGCAGGCGAAACAATTAACGAGAAGGAAAGTGAACATGCACCGAGTCGATAAGGGCAAAGGGAAAAAAAAACAAATAAGAAGATCATACAAAAAGCAGTGATAGAATCTCATACCAATACCAGGATCCAGAGCCATTATAGTTCTTGGCCATGGCCATTGTTCTCGGGATGAGAGTTCGAGTCGTCCGAGTCCCTCATCTCTGACTAACCCTAAACCCCGAAATACACGGCGACGGAAAACGAATTAGAGGAATCGAGAGGTGAGAGGAGTATTTATAAGAAGAGAGGAGAAAAAATATTTCCTTGCATGAATTGTTCGTCACCCATGAGATCATATTCCTTTTTAGGAAAAATACTAAGAATATCTTCAAAGCTGGATAGGTCGGCTACTTGGCCTTGTCAATAAATTAATAAAATTAATTATTCATAAAAGAAATTTTCTATAATAATAAATTTATATTTGTGATAGATGAACCTTTTAGAATAAAAATAAATCTTTTTTAGATAATTTTTAATGTAAACTTAATAGCATACCATAAAATTACACAGAAAGAAAAGGAACACGACAAAATTTAGCTATTAAGTCAACGCCCACCGCCGCCATCACGAGTCGCGGTGGCATTTGCACCGCGAAGCTCCTTCCACTTCCACCGCTCGAAAATCCTACTCTTCGATACACTGTTGTTCCTCTGTCTTCTTATTCTTCTTCCTGTTGGTCTTCACTTTCGAGGTTAAAGGGTTCGATCGGCTCAACCGCGCGCGTCCTGCCAGGCCTTGCAGTTGAACGTACGCAAGTCCGACGATCCGCGTCATCTTCTCGTCGAGATCGAATCTCTTAAACGACGACGAAATGCTGCCGCTCACTGAACTGACCAGCTTCCCCGCCTCTGCCGCATGGCTCTTCACGCCGTCGAAGTGGTCGCTGAGGGATTTCCACGGCCAAAGTTCGGCGGAATTCAGCCTGCGGGGGCGGCGCCCTGGCGAGGCCTGGCCGGAGGAATCCCCACCCGCGAGGCGCTGAGATGGCGACGTCCTCGTCTTCCTCCTCCTCCTCGCGTGCGCCAGTTGGGGCTTCGGGCTCGGGTGCGCTTAGAAGTTGTCGGAGTAGGCACTGCTGCTGCTCGACGAGTGGCTCCGGCTGACGCGCAGTTGCAGCTCCGCCTGCTGCTGCCTCTGTTACTCCAGCTCGAGCACGTCAAAGCCGAGGGTGTCGGTCGAAATCGCCGTGGTCGAGCACCGGTCCATAGAATAATTAATCATCGCCACCGGCTCGGGAGAAGGCCTCCAGCTGCCGCTGAATGAAACGGCAGGATCCGGCAGGAACTCGATATCTTCGAAGGTGGGAGTCAGGACATCAGAGGACAAGGACAGCAGGAGCTTTCCCTTCTCCTAAGGATCTGCCATTGCCCATGCTGGGCGATTATGAATTGGGCAACCTCCATAGTTTCCGGGCGAATAGAAGGAAAGAGATGATAAGGGAGAAATTACAGAGGAAAAGAGACGGGAAGCATCCGTAACGCTCTGTTTGGAAGGAAATAGTTTTCACATTCCCCTTTTTAATATTTGTTTTATCATAAATGCCCACCTAATTTTTATATCTTTTTTTTTAAAAATAATATTTGAATAATTACTAAATTTTAGGTACAAATGTTCCAATTTCAAAATGGGTCCCTACTGGACATCCAATGAGAATATGTTTTGGAATTTTTCATGTAGCGTAACGTTTTATTATTTATTTATTTTTAACCTCCGTAAAACGGAAGCAACTTCTTTCTTGCCCTCAAGTCAATTGCTGCTGGTGCGCGATTAATGCGCCAAGCATTTGCTTCTGCCTTTGCCTTTGAGATCTCCCTCTCTCTATCTCTCTCGCTCTGTGCCCCTCGCTCCATGCGACTCTAGATTCCTGTCCACGGGCACGGCTTGGTCTCCCCTGCAGCGTCTTTCCTTTTGTTCTCGCGATCCAGATTTGTTCCTTAGGGTTTGGGAGAGATGGACTCCGGGGAGGTTGTGGCGCCTGGCTCCGCTGATGATTTGCACCCGTCGATCAAAGGTGAGATTTTTTTTGCTTCTTGTTCTTTTGTTAGTTTCGTCGTTAGGTGAATAAATTTGTTCTCTTTTCATTTGGCTTCGCTTTGTTTGGGGAGCTTTGGTTTAGTTGGTTTTTAGCTTTCATTTGGTTTTGCTTTGTTCGGGGAGCGGTCGGAATATTTTGGGATTCCAGTTTCGTTTGTTAGATTTGATTTATTAAAATTGGGTGTGTCTTCATGTTTCTCCACTGCATGTAGGGATTTAATACTAATGGATGTGGAAGCATCATTCTTTTAGATCTTACATGATAAACATAATGCATCGAACCCGGCATTATGAAGTCCGGAGAGCTGACGTGAGAGTTGAGAAGACGGATAGAGATGATGCGTTATTCTAGTATCCGTTCTTACAAATCTATAATCATACTTTGTCCTTTTTTTTTTCCTGGTCAAGTATCGCCTTTCCTTTATTGTGTGACTTTTTTTAGTTCCAAATCATATTTACTATTTAACGATGCGAATATAAGCCAACTTAGATATTTCATAAGGAAATACATCATATGCTTTGCAAATTAAGAGAAGGCAATCATTTTTGAAAGCTTTCATGAAAATTAAGGAAGAAGGCAAGTTACTTTCATGCATTTGTTACATTGATTGATTTTGGAATTATGGATGAAGACTTTTTGTATTCGTGAGATTGATCAATTTGGGGACCAAGGAAGAGGATTCTTAGATTTTAGCATTTTGTCAAATTTGAATTGACTTTTATGATATAGCACTGGCTATAAATGCTTCTAGCTTGAGTACTGTATAGTGCTCATTCTTATTCCGTTTTTTGTATTAAGTCCACCAGTTTTTGCTCGGTTTAGAATGATTCTATGCCTGTGCCTAGACACATATGGACATATTGTGGATATACATATTTATTTTTGAGGTCGAGACAAACAACTTGACTTAAACTAACATAATGGATTTGCAACTCCATCTTTACCTTTGGAGTTTGGTATTGAAGGTATGCACATTGCATACTAGAACACAAAGCTTAGTTTGTTGTTGTGAATTTAATCCTGTTTTTATTTTCACTATCTTTTTCATAAAATGATTTGTACTTTGTGAAATTAAATCTCAAACTATTTCAGCAGCTAACATGTACAACTATTTGTGGTTGGTTATGTGGATCTTATCCTTTAAGATTCTACATTAATCAACCACCGAATCAAATTACTGATTTCTTACCTTTTTCTTGTTTTAACGAATAATTATTTGTTCCTGACAGTATATTAGTGTTTTGTTAGATTTTAGTTTTCTATCTGTTTCAAACATAGTTTTCTTTTGCAGAACTCAAGAAGAAACATCAAAGGGATTTGCAGAACTTGACTTTGGCCACTCAACCTTTCAAGACTTTTTGTTTGTTTGTGTTTGCTACATTACAATATCTTAGGCAATCACTTATATATGTTTTAAGGAAAGGCAGATGGATCATGGCTCTAACAATTCTTTTTGCTGCTCTGGGTTTCTTTCTTGTGAATGATTATGGCTCCAGTGAGAAGGTATCTTACTATCATATTGATTGTTCACTCGCTCGTAAGCCACAATGAAAGTTTTAAAACAATTGCAAATTTCCTGTAATGTGGAAACGAGCTAAGCTCATCGTTGCTGAAGTAGATAGTAACTCTTTGGTGTTATAATCATTAATCCACTTGTTCTGTTGTTCCTTCTGCTTTAACTCGCTTGTATTTCTAATTTTTCTTTTTTTGGAATTAAATCCTTTACTCTGTTTGATGTTTAACACAGTTCCCATCCTTGATTGCAGCATTTTGTGGAATTGCCTCATTATATAAACTATGTTTTGTGGTGGGTGGCACTAGGTGTGGCATCATCGATCGGGCTTGGTAGGTAGATATTGAGTTTGAGGCTCCTCTAAGCTCAGTTTCAAGCTTGTTTAGTAAATTGGTTTGAAAAAATCCTGCAAAGAACTTTCTTATAAGAAACATAATAACTATAGCTTATTTTGGCTTCCTTTCCATATAGATCATGTTCAGAAAATCTTTATTGGTGCAATTTGCCACTGCTAGGCTCCTTAGGATATAGGAATTCCAATGAGCCAAATTTACTTCAACCTCCACCTCATGCAAATATTTTTTAATTCTTTTGTTCTGTTAGAGAGGATCTTATTTGAACTAATTTAAATTTCTTATTTGATTCATTAGTTCTTGTTTGAAAGATGGATCCATTTCATAGATTCTGAACAACATTGTGTTTTGATAGGATCTGGTTTGCACACATTTGTGCTGTATTTGGGTCCCCATATTGCTTTTTTCACTATCAAGGCCATGAAGTGTGGTCGAGTGGATCTCAAAACTGCCTCATATGATACCATACAGTTAAAAAGAAGACCTTCATGGCTTGAAAAAAGGTGTTCTGATTTTGGACCACCAGTGTTTCATGCCTTACCTGGCAGTTTAGTTAGGGTTCCAATCTGCAGTATTCTTCCTCAGGTTCAGCTGGAGGCGATTCTTTGGGGTTTGGGTACTGCCCTTGGTGAGCTTCCGCCTTATTTCATCTCAAGAGCAGGTAAGTTTTTCTGATTCTTTACCATAAATCACAATTCAGATTCCTGTGACAGTTTGACTTTACTCTTCCTTGGTCTCCTGGTCTCTATGTTTTTTCTGTATTTTGTCTACTTTTCCTCACACGCATGTTTTTCTTCATATTGTCCTTGAAGATCTTTCATCTAACTATTAGACTATTTTTTGGATTATGCTCTGATGATTCGGGTAGTACTAATGGAGGAATCTTCATTGTTTTATTCATGAATGCCTTATTATAAATAATTTTCCTTTTTCACCAACAAAATTTCACTATAATTGATGTCATTCTGCCTCTTGGAACACATTGGTCTTGTTTCCATTTTTATTACAGTTGTGATATGCTTTATGCTTGCCGTGAATGCGATTTCTTGCGCGTTAGTTTTTATTAATTTTTTTTGTGGAAAAAAGGATCAAGTGTGGAAGTTGTCACTTCCTAGCATAGCTATCAGAATCATACGATTTACAATTCGAGTCACGCAATTTGATTTGTACTCAAAATGGTTCGAACTCTATGGACGAATAATTTGTTTGTCTGATATGACATGATTCAAACCAATTCACTACCAATCAATTGATTCCCGAATATGAACTTAGCCATTAATTAGTTCTAATCAATTAAACAAAAAAATATGCATAATCTTCAATTTGCATGCACATTTTATACCAATCATCAAATACACACACCTAACTTAAATTATATTGGCAAACTATCAAACATCATGGCTAGACCTAACTACAATGGAGGAATCAGTGTCCTGACATTTTTGACCATTTTTTTTAGCAGCTCAGAAGATAGATAAATTTTTTAAAAATGTTTTGGAAAGATAATCTAATAATTTATAATCATACTAGATGTCAAATATGATATTGTTACAAATTTAGTAAGGGATTTTTTTCTTGTTTATTTTTTTAACATGAGCCATATGATTCATTATTCAACATTCACCAAAATGATTAACAATTGTACATCATCGATTCAGTAACCTTAATTATGTCACCTATGTGATACTTTGATACAACAACAACAATCAAGTTTTATCCCACCTAGTGGGGTCGGTTATATAGATCCTTCTACGCTATTGGACTCTATCTCCTACTATATCATCTATATTTAAATAAATTTTATCTTATTTTATTGTTACTAACCAAGTCTTTTTTGGTCTTCATCTTCCACGTTTGAAGAGTGTATTTATCATAGTTTCACATTGTCTAACTGGAGCATTTATTGGTCGTCTAAGTACATATTCGTACCACCTTAAATGCGTCTGTCGATGCTCTCATTTGTCAATAGATGCAATTTCGACTTTCTCTCTAATGCTCTTATTTATTATTCTGCCCATCATCGTATATTCACACATTCATCTTAACGTCCTCATCTCTGCAACTCTCATCTTCTGCTCATGTGCTCGAGTCGTAATCTAACATTCAGCTCCATATAACCTATGTGATATTGTGATATGAGTATAATTTCTTGGGATAATTTCCAAGGAACTAATCTGTGCCTGCTGTTTTCTAATCACAGCATTGCTTTATTGAGTTTCCTCTTTCAAATTAATCATTCAAAAGCATTTGTCATCATAGTTTATCCTTTTCCTTTATTCGAGGAGCTGGTATTGCTGTCAGGCATTGAATTTGTTTTGTAAATTATACACTAATTATCTTCCTTTTCAGTCTTAGTTGATTTTCTTTGACAAAACATGCAATGCAGCTAGCTTGTCTGGAAACAAAATGGAGTTGGAGGAACTGGATGCAGTGTCAACAAAAGAAGACGGCTTGATATCTGCTTTTCTGAAGAAAATTAAACGCTGGTTCTTCACTCACTCCCAGCATCTTAACTTCCTAACAATTTTGATACTTGCTTCAGTAAGTTTTCTATATTCCTTTCAGATCTTCACAGCATTAGTTTCTAATTGCTGCTTGTTCATGTCTTATTCTTGCCATGGAAAGGTCCGTCTGGTGGGAAGCACTTTTGTATTCTAGCATTCTTATGTCATGTTTTTAGGTTTACATAAAGGATTATTACTTGAAATTTCACCTATTAGTTTGTGGTTAATGGTGCAATTTAGGTACCAAACCCACTTTTTGATCTTGCTGGTATTATGTGTGGGCAATTTGGGATTTCATTTTGGAAATTCTTCCTAGCAACCTTGATCGGAAAGGCATTGATAAAAACTCATATTCAGGTAAGTAGTTTATACTTCATCTTTTAAGATTCTTTAATCTTCTATGTGGTAATATTGAATCTTCAAATTAATTAAATAGGGATATTGGTTGATGTTATATTCTTTATTTTCCATATATTAATCTGCACAATAGCTTTTTTTTTCCCAAAAAAAAAAATAGAGAATTGTATTCCTTTATACAACAAATTTGTACAATTTATTTTTAGAAGATTGAAGGAGGATTTCTTTAGCTTTATGGGAATGGAAGACGCCTAATGGAAACTATCCTACATACTTTTAATGCAATCCACATTTGTTAAGAATACTGAAGTTCTTTGTAATGGTTGGACCTGTCGCATTGGAAGCATAGTGATGTCTACTGCATTGGTCCTTGTAATATATGGGAAGAGCGAAGAAACTTAGGACGGGTAAGGCACTATAGAATGGAGACAAAAAATAGGGGTGAGAAAGTGAATGATAGAGCAAGGTCAGAGCAGTGACTGTGGAAAGAACATTGAAGACGAATAGGTGTGTTTTAGAATCCACATAAATGTATGTGGCTAACTGGTCTTTAACTGCAGAAAGCATACAGACTATGAATATGTGTGTTTACAGTGGACATAAGATCAACTATATCTTATTCTCGTCTTACATTAGTCATTATCTTTTAGTACTCACAATTTACTGCTGATTTTATAGGTAAAGTTTGGATTTCATTTAGCGTTTTCCTTGATCCTTTTTTCTAAACTTTGATATTCTTTTACAGACAGTTTTCATTATTTCTGTGTGTAATAATCAACTCTTGGAATGGTTGGAGAACGAGTTAATATGGGCGCTTGGTCTAATCCCTGGTCTATCTTCTGTGCTGCCAAACATTATTGCTAAATTAAGAACGGTACAGGACAAGTATTTATCCACCCCAGTTCCCGAATCGACCCAACCAGATGGAATGGTAGGTCAACAAAAAATGAGAGACTTTGCACTTCTTGTTATGGTTTAGACAGGTATGGAACTTTTTTCAGGGCAGCATTTTGATCCCAATGTTTTTTTGTTCTTCAGGCGCAGCAGTGGAATCTATCATTTACGATGATATGGAATACGGTGATATTGCTCGTGCTCGTTAACTTCTTTGTGAAAATAGTGACTGCTACTGCAAAACGATACCTCAAGGAGCAGCAAGAATTGGAGTTGGCTAACCAAGAAAAGATGTTAAAACTCACTTGAGCAACAGATTCAATTAATATTTGCTAGTCGAAGCTACATTCGATTCATTCAGCAAGTCCCCGCGGCTACAATCCATTAAAGCACTCTCCCACGGCAAAAACATGGCCTCGTACAGGGTTTGTATTTGATGGCAGGTTCTATTTGTTCACCTGCTCCGAAGGGAACCAACTTATGCATTTCATTTGAAACATGAGAAAATCTAGCAGCTAAAGTAAATCCTCATGTGTAACAATCATTTGTCGTTCATGAAATAGATTGAACAAAGGATATTTCGACAGAGTTACTGGTTCTTTTTCTTGAAGTCGCAGGTTACAACAATTAGAATGGAGCTGCAAATCGTCTTTTTTTTTTTTTTTTATGTTTCATGACTTTATAAAATGTTGTTTCTAGAGTAACACGGTGCCTTAATTTTAGTTTCTCTACATCTTAAACGTTCAATTTTATTCAATAAGATATATTTTATTCATTCAACTGCTACCTTATGACAATATATTGAACTCCAAGTCTTACAAACATCATCGTTGGGATGCAAACTTCAACTTATTAATCATAATTTATCAGATAAAAGAAATTAGAAAAAGAAACACACAGATCATTTTATTCTAATCCAATTTTTAAATATTGTTTCTGAACTCACTTCTTCGTCCACACACAGTAGTCCTTCCCAGACGCAACCACTTGAAAGTTTGGAGGAACCAGATTCCCAACGTCGAATCGCGGACCGATCTTTGTGATCACCTTTCCGTCGATCATGGCGACGTAGCGATCTGCATCCGCCGCCAGAATGGTAAGTGTGCTCCCTGGGTGAATCCCGTTTTGCATCCTTATCGCAGCCAGCTGAGTTATCTGCTCCTTCAGTCCCCAGTCGAACAGATGATCGTAGAACTACAGAATAGAAAGCAATTTTATGATGATTCATGCAAACGGATCGAGACATTGTGTCTGCAAATATTAATGGATCGCTTACGATGGAAGGGGTGCCTGGGTGGGTGAGGATGTAGGCATAGCCCTGCATGACCTTGTCGGAAGGGAACGGCCACAGCTTCTGGGTGGAACCCGTATCGTGGTTGTCGATGAAGGTCACCGCCTTCTCCGGCCACCATCCCATCATCCCCGGAGCCTTCCCCTGTGGATCCTTCATCCTCCACAGTTCACCCTGCACCGCCGTTTGCAGCACCCCTTTGGTGGTGAAGTCAAACGCCGAGGCGTTGCCTCCCACCTGCTTCGCCCAGTTCACCAGCTCCTGCCGACTCCCATCTTGATCGTAATCCGGCTTCCCGTCGCCGTCGTACGCCAACGAGCTCCAGAACTCTGCCACCGCGAGGTCCGGCTGCGTCCTCTCTACGTACGCTTTAGCCACGCTCGACGAGTAGCCCTTGACGAAGTCGAGCCGCCACCCGTCGAATCCGATGTCGGTCTTTAGCCAGTTCAACCAGTCCGTTAGCTCCTTCTGGACTTGGGCGTTGAGATGGTCGATATCGGGTGCGGCGCCAAAGTCGGCGCCGGTGTCGGCGTTCCCGGTGCCGTCGGAGTACTGGGTGTCGTCTCGGCAGATCATGTGGGGACCCCAGTCTAGCCGGGTGTCGTCGGTGCCGCCTTCGAAGATGCACCAAACTCCTCGGCCGTCCTGCTTCTCCGCGCACCGGTGGTTAATCACGATGTCCGCCAAACACTTGATTCCTTTGTCGTGGAATGCGCTGATCAGCGACTTGAGTTCGTTTTGGTTACCGTATTTGGAAGAATTCAAGTCGTATAGTCTCCCCGGCATGTAACCTGCTCGAGCAGAACATGCATGGAACGAAAGAACGAGTTCTTATATACACAATCACAAACCTCAAACTTTAACCCTTAGCTTTCGTGATCGAAAGACCACCTTGCGGACCGACGGAGTGCGAAGGGGGAGGAAGCCACACATGAGTAACTCCGGCACTGGCGATGTCGGTGATTCTGTCCTTCAAGAAGTTGTACCAACCGCCTTGCTGCTTCCACGACTCCCAGTTGAACCCCTGCAACCAGTTCTTTAGCATACTGGAAACGAACAACGACTAATTAAAAACAGATCCTCCATCACCTGGAAGAGGATCTGAGCTCGAGCTGAGTGAGGCCCGAGAGCAAGCTGCGATAAGAGTAGGAATGCAAAGACCGCAAGGTGACTCCTCATCTCTCTCCCTCGCTAAACGGATATAACAAAAACAATAAGAGAGGTCAGCAAAGGGGAGCAAGGGATCGATGAAGAGGAGCTGCGATGAGAGAAAACTGAGCCTCGCAGTTGGTTTATATAGAATTGGTTGCACACGAGTGCACGCGCGTGGGGGTTGTTTGAAGGAGATGGGGCATGCAATCCAAGCTCGATTCGTTGCTAACTGAAACATGGGCCATGGTCTCTCAGTGATCTTTCTCCATCTCTTCTGGTCAAAATTGACCAGTTTTTTTTTAAATAAAATGCGGCGCATCGCGCACGTATACGGTTTGTGACCATACCACCATACTGTTTGTTATAGTTATGTATGACTTCTGTTATTAACAACTCTGACCAACAATTCAACAAGGCACAAATATACTGCCAAAACAAATTCTGAAAAACAAGAACAAATCACAATTCTACGCTTGTCACGCGTAAGATGGAGCTATAGGAGTAACATAGAAAAGCAATGCAAAATAAGTGTGTTTGAAAGAAAAAAACTCTCTTGTTTTTCTTATCTTTGTTTACATTTTCTCTAACATTGCCTTGTATTCGAATCTGTAAAGGTTGATTAGAGGGACTGGATTCAAGTAGGAAAACTACGTCAGGCTCCATTCTTTAGTCTTACTTAGCTTCTCCGATGACCAGTATTTCGTCCATTTTCAACAGTAATGGCAATGGAGGACATGTCGAAGAGGAGAGAAGAAGAGGTGGCCGTGACAAAGAAAGACCTAAAGCTCACTCATTCTCTTCTTTAATAGTTTTTTTTTGGGACATGTTTAGCGTCCAAATTGAGATGGATAAATTTTAACACATTTTTAAAAAGTATATCAAGTTTGAAGATTTTTAAAGAGTTTAGTTAGATATGTAAAAAATGGGAAGTTACTGCACCTATGCATTTGCGCGCGTCAGATTCTGCATTAAATTGTCGCTGGGCTTGTCCCAGCGCCAGTGCCAGTGGCCGTGATCTGCTGCTGCTGCTGCTGCTGTTACAGTGTCGGTGAGCGCTGCTGCTGCTGCTTCTAAAGAGGAGAAAACCTTTGGAGATTCCAAATCTCTCAGCTTTCGATTTGCGTACCCAATTTAGGAGGTCGGCACGTTCCGTCCATGGATTCCAGGAAAGGCAAAGGGAGACGGAAACAGAGATCTGCAACGATGACGACGATGACGACGACAACACTCCTCTGCTGCTCTCTCATCGCCTTTTTCTCCATTTCTTCTCTCTTCGCTACTGCTCGCTCAGGTGAGCAACGCCTCACATTTACGGCACACTCTCCTTGGGTGCTTCATTTTTGCTCAAGCATGCTTCTTCTCTACCATTTCAACTGACTGATAATGTACGTGCGTGTGCTTTTTCCTAAGCTCTCTGATTCCTTTCCCTAAAAAGCCTCGAGCAAACTTATTAACTTAATGATAAGTTTGTGCCTTTTTTTAAAAATTTTATAGAGAGTTTATATAATATATTGGTAAGCTTACATCAATATGTTATTCTCTGTCACAGATCTTGGAAATCCAACAAGGATGCCTCGAGTCCAGGTTCTGTTTCGAATCCCAATCTCTGCTCCTCTAGCAAGGAGACCTTGCCGACGAAATCGCATCTTAGCCAAAATGTGCTGTCTAAGTTAACCTGCGCTAGCTGGCCGGATGCAGGGGGCTGCGGGACGACGGCGGGGGCTCGGCGGCAGCAGCGGGAGGCCGGGATCATTCCCTCCGCTGTGCACGGCCAAGTGCGGGGAGTGCACGCCGTGCAACCCGGTGCACGAGGCAGTGCGGCCGGGCCAGCCATCGGTCGAGGAGTACTACCCGGAGGCGTGGCGGTGCAAGTGCGCCAATAAGCTCTACATGCCGTGACCAGCCTGCCGCCGCCGCCGCCGCCGCCACCATTCAACTCTTCCAAAAATACGATCCTCGACGCGAAAGCGGCGCAATCCATTGAGTAATCGTTGGCCCATAACATTACGCATATGGTCGAGGGAGATGATCGACGACGCCAAAAACAGTCTTCTTCGCCTTCGCGGGAACCATGCATGTCTGGAACAGAGGAGAAGACTCGGCTCGCGCAAAGATCATCTCTCTCTCTCTCTCTCTCTCTCTCTTCAGACACCATGATCTCCCTAAATCCAAATCATCGATCAATGTCAGTCGATCGATCTGCACTTGTTTAAATTCTTCCTTGAAGCGTTGTTTAATTTTCTGCTAAGTTAATTTTGTTGTGCCATCAAACTGTTTGCGTGGCTAAATTTGCCTCTCGAAGAAGGTTTTAGCATTATCTTAAAACGAGAGCAAGTAGAAATTATATTATATATATCACAATTTTAAGAAGTTATGTAATGTAATTTTGTATAAATTTAAAATGAATACAAATATATAAAACAATATTATATTTTTACATGGATCAATACACGATGATTATATAAAATTTTAATATGTTTTTTTATATTATAATTTTTAAATGTATTATTATATTAGCATTTGAAAATTGTAGAAGAGAAGAGAAAAGTTAAAATTGGTATATAAATTTGATATTTTAAACCAAACATTAATAATTTTAATCAAAATTAACCATACATAGAGATTCAAAATTATATTTTAATATTTTCCCATAATTCATCTATATATTTAAA
>JBAMHZ010000056.1:354689-365070 GCA_037177395.1 Alpinia galanga | reverse complement strand
TTCCCCCATGCATAACCAAATTGCTGACGTGGCATGACGTGTCAGGATTGCATGATAACTTGGTAATTATCCATACCATAAACCAAACAAGTCTTTTGTTAATAACCTTGCATGCATAACCAAGGTTATCAATGATAGCCCTCAACCAAACAGCCCCTAAAGGTATTGGAGAATTGTTACATGACAAGCAGCTATTAGCTATGTCCATGTTAGAAGGAGGTTATATAAGTTACACATGGTAGATGATAGAGATCTAATGGAACAACCTTGACATTTTTAAGGTCTTATTGATAGTTGATTAAAATTGGTGAGGAGATGTCAGATGGTGACTCAACACTTTTTTTTGTTGTTATTTTATTGTCTGATATATTCAATTATTCATGTCTGATTGAAGAATTTGAACAGAACATTAATGATTCCTATTCTTATTTGAGATTTATTTGCCAAGTTTAGCTATATTTATGTAGCTGGTAACATGCATTGGCAATGTTCTTTTGTAGAGTTGCTTAGCGCTAAAATATGAAGCCTTAATCTTGCGAGAATCAAATTGTGTTAAAGTTCAAGGTCTAGAAGTTTCATATGATGAATGGTTAACTTTCGCTAAGGATTCACTTGATAATGGATTTTATCCAATCGCCGTACAGGTAAAGTGCAATTTGCTTTTGTCTTTCCACCAGGGATTAACTTGGTTTATTGTTTGATTAATTTGTTCTTTCTTTGAGAATGGTTGTTCTTTAGAAAACTTTTCATGTCATGCGTTTATCTATTGGATTCATTACATGCCAAAAAAGCTATAAAGAAGTTAAACTAAACAAACATTATGATCTTGTTTGACAGATACACGAGTATTGAATGTAGGCTCACAAGGAGCAAACAGTGTGCTAATAAAACTAGATCCTTATGAAAAAATTTAGTACTTTTATCAATACCGATGTACTCTAAGTCAATTACCAAGAATTCTTTTTGATTAACAAACTGACATATTTACATGGTACAATGTGTGATTTTTTACAATTGCAATGTTATGTGTCAAATCGCAAATACAAAGTGAAATATAAGCATTGTTGGCTCAATCTCCATCAAGTAACACTTGGACATTCGAGTTCAGTTTCAGATCGAAAATATAGGATTTCAAGTTAAGCAGTTTCTTGTTGGTGAATCTTATTATTCTTATTTATATTTTTCTTTTCTCCTACTGTTCAACTTCTATATATTTGTATCTTTGTGAAATTTTCTTCAACAAGGTTTGACAATAAATGTTCAGTAACCAAATTTCGTAATTGTGATGATTCTTCTTTTCAGCTTTTCTTTATGTAACTTTGTAGGGTTTTGAAAAGGCCCTTCAATGTATCCAGAGTAACAAGATTGAACATAGAGAAGATGCCATGCCTTCCATGATTGAGCATATAACTCTCAAGCATATTGAAAAACTCAGAGACATGGCAGCATCATTAACTGCAGGACGTTCTGGTATCTTGTTTGATTAGATATGGGTTAGTTTGATAGAGATAGCATATTGTTGTCATCTCTCCATCACTAAATGTTTATAGTTCAAATGAAAAGTATTGTCTGGAACTTGATCTTAATAAATGAATGATTGAAAATCTAGAATCACGATTACTAGGAATGCCATTGCATGCACTTTAAGTAAGACAGTAGGTAATATGCTTTAGAATTGGTCTGTCACTCGACACTGACTATCATATAGGGATCAAATGTTTTGTGTCGAGTTAGTTCAAAAGAGCAAGGTTAAAATAACCATTCAAAGATCTTTTTTTCCCCTTTTATCTTTCATGAAAAGAGTGTCCAGCATTATATGGCAATGATTTCAATATAGATAACAATCATGTTACATGAAGATAGTGGATTTCTCTGGGAAATTCAAACTAGATACTGACCAGTATATTAGTGCACTTGCATTAGCCGTTGGAAAATATACGAAATGAAAATTTGATTGAAGGAGTTTGCCAGTAAAAATGTGATTGGTATATCAAAGGAAACCAGAAATCCAGAATATGAGAAAGGCTATATTCTCTTGTAGCTCTTTTTTTTGTGTGGAAAAAGGTTCATTTTTGCATTGAAATTTGACAAATCCAGATTCATGAAAAATCTTGGATCTGGGGACAAAATATTGTTTTAAATGAACTTGTATTTCTCATGCTAGAAAATAATGTGGAGGTCATACTTTAGGTTCATCTTTTTGCAGTTTTCATTGGTGTTTCATGGTAATTCATTGCTAAATAGTTCGAACACAAGATGTTAATGCCCTTTGGTTTACTCCGGAATAGGTTTGTGGATAAGCATTAGATATACTAGGTTAGCATCTGTCAACTCATTTTCCTAGTTAGAATTGTTTTCCAATATGTGAGAGGATGATGAGGGAACATCATCAAGCTAAGGTAGTCCCAACTACTTGAAGTGAACTGCATAGTTTTTCTCACCATTTAGTTCTATGCAAAGCTATATGACAGATAATATTTCAAATTATTTTTTTTTTGTTGCATTAACTAAATTTTTCTTTGGCTCCCTTCTACCCTCCCACCTATTCTAGTTGATTTAAATCTCTGCCATAGAGTTTTTTTTAGTTATTTACACTTTTTTTTAACATAACCATACTATCTCAATGTTTGTTTTCTCATATATCAACTCGTAATTTCTTGTAGATACTAACAATTTTACAACAAGCATAGATGAGGATTTTGAAGCGATCTTTGGTAAACTGGAAGACTCTTGGAAATTATAAGTGATATAACTCCATAGGAATGTTTAGGAGTCCTTTTTTTTTCTCTTTTTGAGACTACAGAAATGTTGTCTTTGATTTAAGGCGTGTACTTTTTCACTTTTAGGTAATTTTGACTTTTAAAAAAACATGGATCTTGTACTTGCCAATAGCAAGTAGGGATTAGAATTCAAGTTTCCCTTGTCTCTTCTTTTCTCTCGCTACTTCTTTCTTCTTCCACTCTCAATCCTCTCTATTACTATTCTACACCTTTGTTTTGACTATGCTAACCAGTCTGCTAAATGATAGGCCAAATATGGTTAGGTTTGATTCATACTGCCACTTAACACAGCCCAGAAGTGTCTTCAGGTAGTTTACTTATGGCAATTTTTTTAAAAACAAAAATAAAATTAGGGCCCTATAGAA
Organism: Alpinia galanga; assembly: GCA_037177395.1. Lineage (NCBI taxonomy): Eukaryota > Viridiplantae > Streptophyta > Magnoliopsida > Zingiberales > Zingiberaceae > Alpinia > Alpinia galanga. Next base: position 361,925 of record JBAMHZ010000056.1, on the reverse strand, counting down.
ATTGTCTATGTTTATGCAGCTCAGTTTATATTTAGCCAATTCATTATCGCTATTTCTGTGGGGTTTAAACTAAGATTTCAATCTAGTTATCATCTGCATTGTAACTTGAGATATTTTAGGTAAACAACGACATTGGTAGCCTTTCTAATATCTGCACTCTGTGTGACAAACCAGTCCAGACTGAGACTGCAGAGTACTTGAAAAGTAAAGGTAGACAAGAAGGCCAAGCATCCAGTTCATCGTCAGATCCCAAAGTTGACGTTGGTAGTTCAACATTCAGATGCGGTATAAACAAAAGAAACTTGCAAATGTTGCAGAGAAGCAGAGGCCTGCAGTAGGAAATAGGCGAGCTCTTGAATTCTGAAATCGAACACTGCTGTTATTGATCGACCCAACATTTTACATAGTTTAGGTTTTTGTGGATGCTGCACTGATGATTCCTGTTTAGTTTTTCGTCCCAGATGAGATCATATATACAATCAATATTCGTGGAAAAGAATTGCACTATTAGGTATTTCTTATAAATTATATTTATAGTTCCGTTCGACACTTACACGTTGACGACTATAAATTACCAATTATTGTGTGTATATTTATGGTTGCTTGGACCTCAGCACCTGAGCGAGCAGTCATGGACAAACGAATTGGAGGGATCGCCACGGAGAGTCCATTTACATCGGCATCGCATGTTGCCATGATCTACAATTGCCTTCGAATTCGGGAATCAGACCGAGTTACCCGATGGATGTGCTCCGCTATTTAAATAGATTGCTTGAATGATCGCTCTTCGCTGTTTTTGCATTCCAGATCAATCGATGGAGACGAAGGTGGGAAGCGTCGACGGGGTGGCGCGGCCAATGTGCAGCGTCATGGGCGGCCTCCCGTGGGCTGCCTGCCACACCGTCGCCCCCGGCGGCGGCAGCGCCTTCTACCCGGACTCCACCCTCGGCCGCTACATTGCCCGCCGCCTCGTCCAGGTGGGCGTCGGCGACGTCTTCGCCGTCCCCGGCGACTTCAACCTCACCCTCCTAGACCACCTGATAGCGGAGCCCGCGCTGCGCGTCATCGGCTGCTGCAACGAACTCAACGCCGGCTATGCGGCCGATTGCTACGCCCGCTGCCGCGGCGTCGGGGCGTGCGTCGTCACCTTCACCGTCGGCGGTCTCAGCGTCCTCAACGCTATCGCCGGCGCCTACAGCGAGAGCCTCCCGCTGATCTGCATCGTCGGCGGGCCCAACTCCAACGACTACGGTACCAACCGCATTCTCCACCACACGATCGGCCTCCCGGACTTTTCCCAAGAAATCCGCTGCTTCCAAACCGTCACTTGCTTTCAGGTACGTGTTCCCGTCGTTCATAACCCGCCATTTCCATCGACGACGCACAAAAGTTGCCATCTTGCGGAATTTTAAACAGGCGGTGGTGAACAATCTCGAGGACGCGCACCAGCTCTTGGACACCGCCATTTCCACCGCCTTGAAGGAAAGTAAACCCGTCTACATCAGCGTCAGCTGCAATCTACCGGGAATTCCACATCCCACTTTTAGCCCCGATCCAGTTCCCTTCTTCCTCTCTCCCAAGTTAGGATCCTCATGGCTTCTCTCTGTTCCTCGCCCCTGTTTCTTCATCGTTTTCTTGAAGCAAAATTGTGCTACAGGTTGAGTAATCGAATGAGTTTGGAGGCCGCCGTGGAAGCCGCAGTAGAGTTCCTGAACAAGGCCGCGAAGCCGGTGATGATAGGGGGCCCAAAGCTCCGGGTGGCCAAGGCCGGCCCGGCGTTCGTGGAACTAGCCGACGCGTGCGGCTACCCGATCGCGGTGATGCCATCGGCGAAGGGGCTCGTTCCCGAGAACCACCCGCGGTTCGTCGGCACCTACTGGGGCGGCAGCATCGCGTCCTTCTGCACCGAAATCGTGGAGTCCGCCGACGCTTACCTCTTCGTCGGGCCCATCTTCAACGACTACAGCTCCATGGGCTACTCCCTCCTCCTCGAGAAGGAGAAAGCCATCATCGTGCAGCCGAACCGGGTGGTGGTCGCCGACGGACTAGCCTTCGGGTGCGTTCTCATGGAGGACTTCCTCCGGGCGCTCACCAAGCGGGTCACGTGCAACACGATGGCCCACGACAACCACCGCCAGATCTTTACCCCCGGCGGCGAGGTGCTTGAGTCCCAGCCCGATGAGCCTCTCAAGGTCAACGTGCTCTTCAAGCACATCCAGAACATGTTGTCGAGCCAAACGGCCGTCATCGCGGAGGCCGGCGATTCTTGGTTCAATTGCCAGAAGCTGAAGTTGCCGGAGGGATGTGGGTGAGAAGGCGCACCTTGAACTCAACCAGTTCAAACTCGGATCATAATCGCTAGCTTCTGTCTTTGTAGATATGAATTCCAAATGCAGTATGGCTCAATCGGCTGGTCAGTGGGCGCGACACTCGGGTATGCTCAGGCTGCAAACGATAAACGTGTCATTGCCTGCATTGGCGATAGAAGCTTTCAGGTAGGTACATAGATTTTCATCTGACAAGAAATTGCCATGTCTAATTTCGTGTGTTCGATTCAGATGACTGCTCAGGATGTTTCTACTATGATCAGATGCGAGCAACGGAGCGTCATAATCCTCATCAACAATGGAGGAGGCTACGCCACTGAGGTAGAGAAACATGATCGCCCTTATAATGCCATCAAGAACTGGAACTACGCTGCTCTGATTGATGCTATCCACAATCGCGAAGGCAAATGCTGGACGACAAAGGCACGTCTCTGCTGGATTCAACTTGAAAACTGAATACTTGCAGTCAAATTTATAAGAAGGTTAATTTATATTTTAGAATTTCTTCCAGGTTCAAAGTGAGAAGGAGCTGAAGGAAGCAATTGAGATAGCAACCAATGAAAAGAATGAATGTTTGTGCTTCATTGATGTGGTCGTGCACAAGGATGATGATACGAACAAGGAATTGTTGGATTGCTCAAGGGTTTGTGCTGCCAATAATAGACTCCTAAATCCTCAGTGAATCTCTTCGACACGCTTCATGAATTATTTCAAATAATTTTTTGTTAAGGATCAACAATGATGTTTAGCAGTTACATGTGCAGTTTGGTGCAGCAGTTAAGTTTTGAGGTTTAACCACATTCTTGTGGCTATGTGACTAAGATATTCGTGTTGATTTTGTGAATTGAGAATTTTTAGCGTGCTAAAAGTTTTGGAGAGTGGAAAATTTTTCTTTTCCTTGGTGTTGCTGGCCGAATGATCCAAAAGGAGAGAGGGACCTCTTTACATGCACGGAACTTGAATCTCGGAGGGAGACCACCTGAAAGAAAACAAGAATGAGTTACGGAGGGTGCCGAGAGTGCTCTGGCGACGTCACTCCGACGCTCAAGTCAACAATGAAAAAGAATTTAAAGAAAATAAGTAGGACAGAATAGTCAAAACTAACCTCTTTTTTTTGCCAAACATAAGCTCCTATATATAAGAAAGTAAGCTGGCAGCCGAGTGTCAGGGCAAGGACATGCTCTGACATCGATTGGGAGTGGGGCAAACCATATTCTCATTAATGCACCCTTGATGAGGGAACATCCCTCCATTAATGCTGGGGACAGTGAGTAATAAAAACCCCATACCTCATCCCTATCAGGGATATAGGTAAGACAGGGATCCTTAGTTGTCGAGTCGCATGGAGTCTGACAGGACCTTGTCTGAAATATATGAATATAGAAAGAGGTAGGTCTGCTGTCGAGATATGAGAGATAATCGTCCGCCGAGACATAGGAGAAATCGGTCTTTTGCCGAGGCATAAGCATACGAGCTGGTCTCTTGCCGAGACATAAGAGATGACCTCCTGCCAAGGCATAGATGTTAGAGCTGGTCTCTCGCCGAGACATAAGAGTTGGCCCGTTGCCAGGGCATAAATGAGTCTCTTGCTGAGACATAGAAGGAGAGCTCTTGTCGAGACATAGATGGGTCTCTTGCCGAGACATAAGAGTTGGCCCGTTGCCAGAGCATAAATGGGTCTCTTGCCAAGACATAGAAGGGTCTCTTGCCGAGACATAGGAGTTGGCCCGTTGTCTCGTGGTTGAGCCAAACTAGACCCTGGCTGGGCTCGCCACATCGTCTTGAACGAATCAGGTCATGAACAGTTTCTGACTATATCATAAGTATCCCCCTTTCCTAGTCAAGTCGAAGGATAGCGTGACTGACTTGACATATGTCAGGGCCATGCCTCGGCCCCATGAGTGACTGCCTTGGGAAGGACCAAGGCATGCGTCATTGGTGTCCATTTCCCGCTTTAATTAATGCATATCTCTGCGTCTTTCAATAGATTCGATTTGCCAGATGAGCTTACCGAGGTGTGGGCGCATGGCGGGCGCCTCGATCCCGAAGCCTTAAGTTCATTGATGGCCCAGACTACCCCTACACTCAAATCAGACGTCGTTCGTAGCGAGGCAGGGATTTATCAGGTCTCGGGCGGTCGAGCGGATCATATTTCGCTTTCTGTTTTCGGTTCTCTTTCGCCGCCTGCCTGCCTACGGACCATCGGTGATCCCCGACCTTGTAAGTCTTCTCTCCCTCTGCCCTCTTCGTTTTTTCTTCCATTTCCTCCTTTCCTTCTTCTTCGACTATTCTCATGGCTGAGGAACCATTGTGGTACCTCAGCACCTCTTCGGGCTTCAACCGAGTGGACTGGGATGCCCTCCAGGAGGCCTTCCAGGTCCCTCGCTCTCATAAGATGAGGGTCCCTGCCTCCGTTCAACGCCCTCATGAACCGCCGGAGGACTTTGTCACCTTTTTTCCTGACCAGCTCTCCGCTGGTCTTCGTTTCTCTCTTCACCATTTCTTTGCCGAGGTATCCTCCTACTTCCGCATTCCCATCCAACAAATGCCCCCAAATTCTATCACTCTAATTTGTGGCTTCATTATCATTCTCTCCTTCTATGGTCTTCCCTTGAGTGCTAAACTTTTCCACTGCTTCTTCGTTCCCAAACGAAAAGAAATAGGTGTCTTCTTTTTCACTGCCCGCCAAGAGACAAAGTTTCTTGCCAACTTCATCACCTCCCATAAATACTAGAAAACCCAGTTCTTCTATCTCCGCCCTCTCCCCTCCTTCGGTTGGCCGACTGGCTAGCATATGGAGTTACCTCCCCCTCCCAGCTTGAAGAGGTACCAGGAGTGGGACGTCTTCCGAGTGGCAGCCGAGACATTGTCGGGCCTTAGGTTCGACGTCAACGTGCTTTTAGAGGAAGGAGTCCTTCATTACTTCGGCATAAGCCCGATAGAAGCCGAGTTATCGGGTTCCCTAGGTAAGAAAATAGCTTATTCTGTCGAACTATAATTAAGCTAACTTGTTTTCTATTTTTACAGCCGAAGTCATGTTGCGGGCTTCTATCAACAAACAACTCAAATGGCAAAAAACTCAAGTGGCGGCACCACCGGGAGTTTCTAAGGTTCCTTCCGATGTAGCTGGAGCCAAGTCATCCGAACCTCCCCGACCGTCGCTACTACCCAAAGTCATCAGCTCGGGTGACTCGGCCGAGAGGGGTCGACCTTCTAAACGGGGCCGCGTAGCCGATCATACTGAAAAGCCGACTGAGGAAGGCTCCTCCCGGCGTTCTCCCAGTCCAGTTCGAGAGATTCATCAGGAGCCAGGACGTCCCGAGCCGAGCTACTCAGAGCTGAATCTGCCTAGGGCCGGGGTAAGTGGGGCCAGTGGGGAGAGCCTCCCATTCGGGCAGACTCCGCCTCCGTCGACCGATCCAGAGCTTGTTCTACCCGGGGTGGCGTCGGGGTCAGGGATGCCTCGGGGCAGCCAGCTAGAGATCCGCGAAGCAGCGGGGACCGAGGTACAGCAGCTGACCTTGCCCGCCCTTTGCGAGGGTATTAACAACCATGTGATGAAGGTAAGACTCCTAACATCCTTCTTGTATTTTCAATTATCATTATTACTTTCCTCTAACTCATTCTATCTTCTTACAGTTCTAGGCTTATCATTTGGAACTGATGACTCGGCTGCCGCATATAACCAAATCCTATTCGGACGCAAGGACTCGAGCTCGCCAGCTAAACTCTAAGCTGCAGAGCAAAGACGCCGAACTACAACGCAAGGTGACTGAACTAGCAGTGGTCGAATCGGAGCTGGCGGTCTACAAGTCCAAGGCCCTGTGCCTTGAAGCGGACAACGTGAAACTTCAGCGCTAGCTACGGGAAACGGAAGGGCTGCGGGCAAAGGCTACCGAGGTGGAGAGGCTGAAAACTCGCCTCGCCGAGCTCAAAGAAGCTCGTGCAATTCAGGCAACCGAGGAGGCCACCCATCGAGAGAGATTAGCGGCAAAGGCCGACACAGCCGTAGCAGAGCTAGCTTCATACAAAGCTGGTGAGGAAGGGCATTGGGAAAACTGAAAGAAAGCTTTCCTCGCTTCGGAGGAGTTCGCAGACATATTAGGAGGACGCACCATCAGCCTCCTGACCGTTGGGTACAACGGAGTAGCCAAGCACTTCCGAGAGGGGAGTTACTCGCCCGAGGGAGTGCCGACTGACTTTTTGGATCATCAGCGTCTGATCGACGAGACTCCTGACTCGGAGCTCGGTGAACTAGGTTCTTAGGATTTACTTAATCTTGGATGTACCTTTTGGCCCCTTGGTAATGCTATGTAACCTTTTGACATCTAATACCAGCACTGTCTTTGGCAATCAACGTAAATAGTCTTCAGTAATTATATAAGTATTGTTCTTGGTGTACCTCCCTTGGACTGAAGCCAATGCAGATTCACGTATACGTTCGAGCCTAAGCAGGGGATAGTTCAGCTTTGCCGAATGATAAGAATACCCAAGGACGCCTAGCCGAATGATAAGAAATCCCAGAACACCCTGGAGGAATAGATGGTGCCTAGAGAGGTGACTTTGCTGATGGACGCCTCAGTTCGAGACACTAGGGAATAGACAGCGCCGAGAGAGACGACTTCGCTGATGGATGCCTCGGTCCGAGACATGAGGGAATAGACGGCGGCGAGAGAGGCGACTTCGCTGATGGACGCCTCGGTCCGAGATACGAGGGAATAGATGACGCCGAGAGAGGCAACTTTGCTGATGGACGCCTCGGTCCAAGACACGAGGGAATAGACGGCGCCGAGAGGGGCGACTTTGCTGATGGTGATAGCTGCATTTTATCATGTTATTTTGGCTCCTAGAATTGACAGTTTTAGGCCTTCTTGTGTGATTAATTCTTGATTATAGCATGTTTTACACA
>JBAMHZ010000056.1:332670-345905 GCA_037177395.1 Alpinia galanga | reverse complement strand
TTTTAATTTTCACAAGATTAAAAAAGATTTTAAAAATTAAAGGGGCAAAAAATCTCCTTCTTTTTTTTTTAATTGTTTGAATGAGATATTTTTATTCTTAATACTCGTGTTCAAAAATCAATTTGAGATGAATTAAATCATAAGAAGTATTTTATATCTAATAAGGACTAATACAACAGAACAATAAATACCTTAAAAAAAAACTTATAACTTTTAGAAATTGATCTTTCAAGTTTACTACTGTGCTAGCCAGAAGTTTCTCTTGTTGAGAACTTATTCATCATGCTCCAGCTTATAAGAGAAATATTTTTTATCCAAAATTAATTCTTGTTCATTATAATTATAATAAATTTATCGTTGTATTAACCATCAGACTCTCCCAAATATTCTTTATTCTTGACGCTCAATTTCAATAACCTGAAGGTTAACTTTTTTATAATATATTCATCCTATTGCTACATAATGTCATATTTGAAGAAACCATTTTCAACATTAGAAAGAGTTTGGTAGATTTTCTAATTTAAATTTTCAAAAACATTTTAATATTGTAAATTAGTTTTCTTTTTTTTTTTTGTTATATTTATCCACTAAATTAGAAGCATCAACTTTACTCCTGTTTGACTAGAGAGAAAGTAAAGGAGTTTAAAAAAAAAAAGAAAAATTTGAAGAATGTTAGTTCCTGAAAGAGAAAATAAAATGAGAAGAATTAAAAAAAAAAAACTTTAAAAGATCAAAACACACACAATTTTGTCTTCAAAACTTTTTTTTATTCTTACAACTATAAAAAATAAAAAATCCCCTAACTTTCCTCTTCTCAGCACTGTCAGTGACTTTCTGTATTCATGATTTCAGAAACATTTAAAACTCGTATAGTGTAGGTCTTTGCCTTCTTCTGAAGGCCAATTTTTTTTTTTTTTGGCTATTGTAGCCTACACTCCAAGCTGCCGACGTGTATTGTTTCTTCTTTTCCCTTTTGATCTCAAAGGCTAACAAGTTAGTAGTTCTTTGAACCGATTAATTATAAAGTGATTTATTTAATTTTATATAAAAAAAAATATCGATAAGATAAATCTTGGTACCCTAATATCCTAAATTTTTTATTCTACTGAAAAAAAAAAAATCTTATGAAGATCCCTAAACGAGAATTGAATCATGAATAAATGTCCGTCTTATAACTGCACCTTAGCAGCAAGGGGTAAGACATTGTATTTTATTTAGATATGAACTCATTTATTAAGCGGATTTCATAAAAATAAGATCTTATTTTTTATTTTTTGTTTCAGTTAATATACAATATATATTTTTTAAAATGTCTTCCAATAATCGATTTAAGTCAAAATGACCTTCAAATGTCATAAGAAGTGTTAGATTTTAAAGGGCATTCTAAAAATTCCCATTTAATATAATAGTCGTGAGTACACAGATAATCTTATTTATTTATTTAAAATTTATGTAAATGAATTATATTTATTTTTATAAATGACACAAACAATATATTTCAGCTATGACAATCATTACGACAAATATACATGAATTAACACCACTATTACTTGAGCACATAATAGAGAAAAATAAAAGAAAAAAAAAATTACAGTTTGTAAACAACCTCTACCTGTTTTACCTGTCCATTGAGCATGCTTCGCGTATTTCATTGGATGGTTGACCAAGGAAGATAACTATATTTTATTTATTATCAATGTAACAATTTAAAGGAAAAATAAATAAATGAATGGCCAAATTACAAGTCAAAGCCCATGCGTCATCTCTCTGAATTTCCCATGGTCACATTCAATATTCATTGTAGATATAATAATCGAAAACTTTCATCTCAACTCTTATCTCTTTGGGACGCTACCACCGCCACTTGCCATCATGCACTTAGTTACTTACCTCATCCAATATTATCCCTTCCACTCTCAAACAATCCTTCGTAGTGAGCCAGCCATCATCGCCATACCAATCAATGAATGCCTTGTGCTACTTGCTCTCCTTAAAATTAAGTCAATATGGTTGGAAATCACTCTGCAGAGCCGATGAACTGCGAACAAGAGACATTATGAAATTTGTCAATTTCTGTAGAATTTTTAAAACACTGAATTCTGAGAGAGAGAGAGAGAGAGGAAAAAGAAAAGGCAGGCAGGCACCGGTCAGTTTCGTCCCCTCACTTTTGATTGAGGTCATGTGGTGAAGGAAACCATGTGATGATGTTGTCCATTGGTTGCCATTAATTTCCTTTTGAGTTCATGTGGGCGTCTAATGTAGGCGCGCAGCAAAAGTTTTAAGTATTGTTTGGATGGATGGGGAAATGCTTATGCTTGCCTGAGTTAATAGCTGATGCGTTTCTGCTACTCTTTGCCACGGCCGGAATTTGAATTCCATTCTATCTCTTGGCTCAGCTTCCCAAGCTATGAGGTGAGCAGCAGCTTCATGCAGCACATTGCCGCAGTCATTTAAGAGAGCCTTGTTTATCGGAACAACTTGCGCTTTGATCACGGAGCTCGAGGGCTCCACTGCAGCATCTTTTTGAAAACTACTGATACGGAAGAAAGATGGAGATGCAAGTAACACAGAAATTGATTAGAAAGAAAAAGAAATAAATAATTTAAGAATGCAATTTTTTTTTTCATAAAAATGGGAGAAACCAACCTGGCTCATCCGAGTTTGTCCGGTTCTTGTTTAGATTGATGAATGATTGAATTCTTCCTTGACGATGACTTCGATTAAATTGGGCTGAAGAATCATGGCGTGTGAGCAATTGGTATAGTTGGCATTTGGCATCAATACTACTTGTGCCGTTGATAACTCCACAAAATAAAAACGCTTCTAGAATTTGACACCTATATCGTAACTAGTGAGTAAAGCCAAACAAATCGCATTCTTCGCTGAACAAACGACTCTGTTATTTTGCATTTTACACATCGGATGTCAGAAACACTGAAGAGGATTGGATGGTAAACAGTCTAGAGTCAAATTTTACAATTAAACCCGAAACACTCGTGCTTATGTCGAGATGACTCTGCAATGGTGTCCAAGAAAAGAAGTTGAAAGAAATTATGTCCTTCATTCATTGAGTCGTCACGCTCTTTGCAAGATTCCTTGGTTGGTCGACATCATAGCCTCGTTGAACTGTTAGATGGTATGCTAGCAGCTGAAACATGAAATTAACTGATAAGAACATGTTTCATATAATATGGATAAAGACTCATTTGAGGCACTTGACTTTATGGTATCAAAATCAAGCAAAAAATTCAGCATTTTAATTTCTAAATCTTAAAAAAAAAATCTCGGATTGGAATTTGCATGCTTTGACAAAATACAAAAAGAAGAAATGGTCAATCTTGTTTCTGCATCAATGATTAATCCCCTAGCATACTGTGGTTAGCTCCCAGGACTTGCCCGGACGACCAGTGCAGCCGTGTTAAAGTTCGAAAGGGTAAAAGATCGATTCCTTGGTTTCACCGTTATGCTACCGATGACTCCACATTTCTGCGCTCGCTACCCTGGGTTCCTGATTTACCCCCCTCCACACGCAAAGGGGGCGATGAAGGGCCGCTAATGTAGCGGTTCCACATTTTTTTAAGAAATACCTATAGGATCCATAGGCTGCGTTTGCTATCTGAAATTTTTTAAAATTATCTGTTTCTAATCTCGATTTACAAAAAATATTTTTTTTTTAAAAAAAATGAAAACTAGTTTGCTGAAATTGAAAATAGAAAATCAAATTTAAGAGATTTTTCATCAAATTACCAACCATAATTCAAATTCTTTTTTTTTTTTGTGTCTATTTTGACTAACTTCCTGCGTGTATATTTTACATTTATTATAATTAAATTTTGATCAATTTGTATATTTATCTCCATGATTCAAATATAACTAATGCTTCAATTGCATCTGGAAGGCCTGGGGCAAATAACCAGGAAACCTCAGGTCAAGATGCTATTTAGACCAGTAAACAAGGAGTGGACCTCATTTTTCATTTTAACAAATGAGGTCGTATGCTAAAATGAAAAATGAGTTCCAGTATGCAGCTTAACAAGAATAAAAGATAACCTAGCATATTATTTTCTGTCATCTTCTGTTTCAGTTCTACATTGCCATTTTTCCTTAGATAGAGGTTACATAAAGCAAGCAGAAAACATATTGCATTTTTTATGTTGGTCGACAAACTTTTTAAGGTCACAAGGGGATCAAGAATAAAAAATAAACAACTCTAATTTTAGCATGGATTGAAACTTGAATCATGACGCCATATAGAAAAGAAAAAAAAAACAGATAGGATTATGATCAGAGAAGAAGATAAATGAAAAAGAGGGCAGCAGATTGTAGGTAATTCTCAACTTTGATGGCAGGTAACTGATTGATCTGTCATGACTGAAATTCAATTAAATAATTCTTTTCCACTTAAGACCAGTTTTTCCATATTCAACTGATAATGTAAATTGTAGAGAGATAGTACTTGGCGCATAAGGAATTAGTGATGGAATACAGTGGGCACTCGCCATTCTAGTTATAAAAAAATAAAAAATTAGTAAAGTATAATTTTGTTCTCTGCACTTTTCTGACCGTAAAAGATTAACTAGATAATTTTACCAAAAGTTAACTTTATTTCTTGTTTAATTAAAAACAAGAACATGTTGCCAGAAATAGCAAGAAATCTCCACTCAGCATGGCAAAATAAAATGTAAATAAATAGTAAATTATTGTATTAAATGATTCAGATCAAAGAAAAACTAGTTAAAAAGTTGTAAGCTATGGACCAACCTGCAACGGAATTATGTTAATAACTGGCTGTAAGCAATCAGCAACTTGAGGTACTTCAATAACTTTGCAAGATTCCACTGGTCTCACAGATGATGCATCTCCGTTTGAGCACATTACTATCAGACGCCCTTTACGTGCATGAAGTTGTTGAATTACTGACTGTTGCTTACTAATGACAAGTAAAAAAAAGTTAGGGAATAGACCCTTTCTGAGGATTACAATAGAAAATGACAAACAAATAAACCTGAAGCAAGCATCACGTGTGGCAATGACAATAATGGGAAGTGTCTCATCCACTAAAGCCAGTGGACCATGTTTCATTTCACCAGCAAGCATACCCTCACTATGCATGAGTGCAACTTCTTTTACTTTTAAAGCACCCTCCAAAGCAGTCGCATAGTTGTATCCTCTTCCAAACACAAGGAGAGACTGCGTGTCTATCAAAGACTCAGCAAGATCCCTCATTTCACCATCAAGTTTCAAAACCTCTGAAACTTTATCTGCAAGAAGGGGAGAAAAAGGAACTAGGTGAGTCTTCTGCTGAACATCTTGCTATGCAGGACAGAACATACTTGGTAGGTTTGAAAGGTCATCTACTATAGCTTGTCTTCTTGCTTGAGTTGATATTCTGTCAGCTCCAATAGCCAGTGCCATCATAGCCATAGCAACTATCTGACTTGTGTATGCCTAACACAGAAAACATCAAGACCATAAAATATGCCATGGTGGCAAAGAAAAGAAAATTGCTCACTCATACCTTTGTACTAGCAACACCAATCTCACATCCTGCATTAATGTGAATACCGCAGTGTGTTTTTCTAGCTAATGTACTGCCCACAGTATTTGTTACACCAACACATAATGCCCCATTTGCCAATGCATATTCAAGAGCCAGGAGGCTATCAGCAGTTTCTCCAGACTGACTGACAAAAACTGCTGTATCTTCCCTATATATTGGACCTTGTCTGTCCTGTAAATCACTTGCCAGTTCCATGGTAACAGGGATACCTTGTTTCAAAAGAAAACTCACAATAATGAAAAAAGAAAATTACTGTTTACCTTCTAGTCAAAAACAAAGCCAACCAAGATTTACCAGACAGTTCTTCAAATAATGGTCTTGCAGCTAAAGCTGCATTATAACTTGTACCACAACCAATGAAGATGATCCTTCTGCTATGTCTGATTGTTTTCAGATGTTCCTTGAGTCCACCCAAAACAACACTATTATCTTTAAGTCTTCCCCTCATTGTGGTAGTTAACGAATGTGGTTGTTCATGTATTTCTTTTTGCATGAAGTGATCATAATTTCCTTTCTTTATCTGCTCAACTTCCATCTCGAGCACAGATAATGCCCGTTGTACAGATGCAGGCTTCTCTTTTCCATAATCAAACTTCAGTATAGATACACAACCATCCTGTAACATAACAAACATTAGGACAAATCATCAATTTGAATCACATAATATCATACACAATGCCAGTCTCCAAGGAATTACCGTTCTCAGTTTTGCAATGGAAGAGTTCAAGGTATCATGTAGCATTTCTCATAGCAAGCATAAATGTTGGTTATAATATATATCTCCATGGCATTAAATACAATTTTGTTTTTGATATTGGCTATATGGGCTTTAGAAGGATTGAGTGAAAAGAGAAAAAAAAGGAATAAATCAAGTAAACATCATATTCTTCGCATAAAGAAAGCATACACCACATTACTTCAAATGAACATCTCTCTTACTGATTGATGTTCTCAAGTATCCACAACAAATTTGAATAGGCCTATAATAGCAATAGATTCCTGATTATCAAGATAACAAGAAAAACTAGTTCCGCACAATCTAGTGGTAAGCCAACATGGTTAAGTTTAACAAACTGCAACTGCATGAACAACCATTTTGACAACCCTTTTATTTTGTTCACTTTGGTGGATCTGTCTTAAGTACAAACTGAAACACTCTTTGGATCACAAGCATGTTCATAATGACACCTATTTTCTTCATCATTTACTAATAAACATGAACAATGCAACTTCTCAGTAATTATTCTTTTGACAAATTTTATTGATCACAGAAATTTGCCAGGATTAGAAGAGGGAAGAGTCAAAATGATTAAATAGATTAAATTTAATATAATGAAAGTGAGCATATACTGGTCAATCAAATTCCAAATGGCTACCAACATATTCTTGGATAGAAAACCATAAGTTGTTTGTACACCACCAATAACTCTAGCCTCAAATACGTTGAATTTGACCCCCAAAAAAAAATCTGGGAAGAAACACCATAATGGAAGCATTGCTGTCCTGAGTACATGGGGGTCAGTGAAGCTTAAAAAAAATTGATCGATAAGTAATAAATACTCGTCTGCTTATTTGCTTAGTGGTCCAGAGCGTGGTTCTGACACCGGAGGGGAGATAGATCAACTTTTCATAATCAGATATCGGGATGTAATAAATTAATCATCATAGGAATTCAATTGCCCAAGTACCTCACTTATTAGACAGAGACATAAACATTAATCATGACAAATGATTTTTTTTTAAAAATGGCATGATAAAGGACTCAGCACAGCCAAAGCATACAGTTGTAGTATTTTAAGAAACTTAATTAGTCATGCATTAATTTGGTTTAAGGCCCACATCATGCAGCCCATGATTTAAACAAGAAATATGATCCAGCTATCACAAGTTAGAAACCACATTTGCACATGTCAAACTGAAGGAAGCAATTTCTGTTTTATTTCCTTTAAACATCACATTTATATGGGTTCAAGAACTACAATAAGAAACTTATGATTTAAGGGCCCACAGAGAATAGATGATAACTAATTTATTGGAAAAGAAATGATATCATTACTAAAAACAAGAAAACAAATATTAAAGTCACAAATACAAGAGAGTTGTAAAGTTGAAGTCCAGCAAGATTACAACAAACAAATAGGCAAGTGGAATGCATTACCTTTATGTGTACAACCTCATTATCTTCAATAGCCAAATAGTTTTTTGTGTGTTCCACAATGGCACACAAGTCGCTAGAGAAAAAGAGCTCTTTGGGCTTCTCATCTTTTGTGAGATCTTTTACATCGTGAAATAACTTTCCTCTAACTTTATCGTCATTTAATTCCTGAAAAAAATGTATTTCCATTATTGTGAAGAGTTGTATTCTAAAATGGAAAATATATGGAAAAAAAAAAGTATAGCACAACAAAATATCACAAAGGTGACAGCAATGGGGTGTTTTCTACATATTGCCATTAACATGGACTGTGGCAATGCTTATATTAAGTAATACTAACAAGACATAAGTTTGATATCCCTAGTTCTAGCCTAGGTGCTTAAGTCTAGAGACAGACAACTTCTGTAACCAAGTAATCTAGAACCCAGTTTTTGAATGATGGTAAACATCTAATACAATCCAAACAAATTCATTTAATACAATCATGTGTGGACATCAATACCAAAACAAACTTTGTATCTACTAAATTCACATGTCATATATTTTAGATGTAAGTTTCTTATGCATCATTTAATATATTTGCCCTTAGTCTATGTAATACTTATAAATGATCAACTCCAGCGATCCTCTGAAGCTTTCCCATAGATTGCCAATTGAAAGTCAAGATAATAAACACCATCCATATAAACTTTTAACAAACTCATACTAACAGCTTCTGAGAATAGTGTGATAAGAAATAAAAAATAACGCACTCTCTCCTTGTTAGTTTAATACATCGATGATTGTCTTCCATCCTTATTCTTTATTAACTTGAAAAGCAATGCAAAACAACAACAAACAGAACTGAAAATAGAATATAGTCATCCTTGAATTCATAAACCACCAACTTAAGAGAAAAGAACAAATTCAAGCCTTACTTTCACACCCAAGATCAAAGTGCTACCACGTGTACAAGCAATCAACTCATTCGGATAGTGTGCACTTTTAAATATAAGTGCAAATGCTCCTTCTAGCTGTCTCATGACTTCTGTAACAACTTGACTAAATGTGACAGTCTGTTCACCTGAAATAAAGCCCATTAGAAGAAACCAGTGAAAAATTTTCTTGTACCATGTAAGCAAGTAAGCAAAGCTCCTTGATGTTAACATGATTTTTATAAAAGAAACACATACAGAACTCATACATATATACGGTGTCACAAAACCTATTGTGGACATAACAAAAATATACAATACACATTAAACATTAACTCCAACAATAGAACGCAAACATCAAATGTGGATTAAGTGAGAAAATGATCAAACTTTGATATAACTATTGAATTGATTCCATCATTACCTAGCACACATAAAGAAAACACACATATCCTTCATTATATAGTTATTCAATGAAGCCAATAAAAGATTGAAAACTCTCATTTTAATTCATCACCTATAGAAAAGATCGAAAATTAACTAAAACTTGACGGCATTCATCTGTATGAGTATGAACATTAGATAAGAACATAAATAAATTAAATATGTATCAAAATGAACATTAGATGACATTTTTTAGCACTTATGGTTAAATTATTATGACTTCCCTGTGTGCCAGAGCATAAAGTAGATCAACTGACCTTGTAGATAAAAAAGAACAAACACAATTACAGTGTAACATAATACAAAGATCAAAAGCTACTATTGTAGAAAAAGGTGATATGTTCATCCCAAGCGCCCCTACCAACTGGCTCTACAGCCATCATAAGGGAGGTAAATCACGTGAAATATTTTTTGCCCAATCGAGCGCTAACGGGACACGAGGGCAAACGTCCCCGAAATACTTTGTAATCCTCAAAAATCGACGCTTGCTCATTGTAGCAAGTCTGCCGCCGTACTAACCACCCGACCCTCCCGTGGAGGCTCAAAAGCTACTATTGTAGCTAGATCATCAGGTCCAAATTAAAAAAAAAAAAGCGAAAATAACCCCATCCTCAAAGGCAATCACAATGCAACATATTAGTTGGTAATCAAAGATCTGGCGAAACATAGACTGATGAAGAGGTTATAAGAAATTGCTTCATAATAAATACTAGGCTCATCTGATTACAATGGCTTGCTGCAATATTATTGTTGACAACCTAGAAAAAATTTATGAAGCAAACAAGTGGTTCAAACATGAATCCAGACAAACACCCATACTGTATTGCGTCAAAACAGCTAAGATGGGAAAAGATGCCCTGTCAGAGCATCAAGAGGATGAAAAGACTATCATTTATGAATGAAACAGCTTTACAGTCAAGCTATCATAATAACTAGGTGGATATATGTTTAATGAATAAACTGAAGAATTTGCACTCTGCTTCTGACTTTAGTTAATAATCCATTCCTAATTTTCTATTATTGAATTTAATGCTCAGGATAAGATAGCTCCTAGAGGAAACAAGTACACCAAGTCAAATTTCAACATGAAAGAAAAAATAAAATAACATCAAGGAGGTGTTGCTTTCCCTGAGATTTAAGTAATTGAATTGACAATGACACTATTTTTTGCATGTTTTTCAACTCATATGTGCAACAATAACAATTCAAAATGATAGTCAGCATATTATTGATGAAATAAAAAAAACAGAAAAATATAAGAAGCTTAAAAAGATGCTTTCTTCTTCCATTTCCCTTTCAGAGAGTACAATAACCTGACAAATAATATGGAGAAAAAAGGAGTAAAAACCAAAAAAATTGAAAAAATAACCAACCCATGCTGAACAAACCTAAAGAAAATGCTTTCAGTAGATAGTAAAAATGCCCAGAACATCACCTTAAACATAGCTCTTTTTTTTTCTCCATAATTTCCATTTCCCCCAACCATAAGGTACAGTTAAACTCAAAATATCAATCATGATGAAAATAAGTATAAAAATATCATCCTAAATTAAAATTTATATGAAATCTAAACAAAGAACTACAATTCAAATGGTGCATATTTAAACAAACATATTAGTTTTTAGTGATAGAAAAAAAAATGGTAAGGTTGCATACGGTAAAGCTTTTAGTGATAGGAAGGGGAGCATTGGCACAACGGTAAAATTGTTGCATTTTGACCTAAAGGTCACAGGTTCGAGTCCTAGAACCAGCCTCTTGTAAAGCAAGATAAGGCTGCGTATAATAGATCTTCCCCCGGAACTCCGCATGGCAAGAGCTTCGTGCACCAGACTGTCTTTTTTTTTTAATTCATTTTTAGTGATACTCATTCACCAAAGTGCAATCACATATGTAGAACTGCAGACATCTAGCATTTTTGCAGAGGCAACTAAGGAGATTAAGGTGTACCTTCCTCACGAGCTTTATCAAATACAAATTTTGCGAGCTTTGGAATAACTTCTGTATCAGTTTCTGATTCAAAGGTGAAGCCATGACGAACAAGTGTTTCCTTTAGAACCTGAAACATTGAAAAAAAACTGAAGAATTGTAATAGAACATGGAAGTCCTTTTTTTAAAAACCAAGTGCTTTTTTCTATAACAATAGTATGTGCAACTTACTGACCAAAAAATAAATAAATAAATTTGCAAAACACCCTTAATTTTGATTACATTAATAGAAGGGAAAAAGAATATGTCTAGTCAAATCATGAGAAGTATCCATACTGGTTGCAAATGTATAATTGCCAATATATATCATACAATATGTTACAATAAAAATGCAAAATGAAGTATGCTGATATATATGAACTAAAATTTGCAAGGGTAGTGATTAGCTGACTCAAATTAATACAATTAGACAAACTTATTTTATAAGATTCTTAAAATAGTGAAAGAATGGCTGTCAAAACTTAAATCAGACCCAATAGAAAAACAACTAATTAAATTACATCCAATGAATTAAAAATTAAAGTCAAGCATTATCAAAGAATGAGGAGAAAATAGGTGAGGGCGGAATCTCAAAGTTGTTGATGTCGAAGGAGGAAAATATTGCAGAATGTAGACACAGTGGACAATGATGTAGCCGGGCTTAATTTCTAATGATGAATAAGAACAAATCGGGTCACACCAACATTACAAGCTGGTAGTAGGGTGGAGGAACCTATGGTGATTGTGAAGAAACCTTGCCATATCAAAGTTGTATTCCACTCCTCTCTTCATGTTGTATAATTATTGTCTCCATGTTCCTCACTTCAACCATGTTAATGCCATTGAGACATGGAGTGAATGAGAGCGGATGGATGATGATTTTCCAATTGAGCAGTTGATGATAAATGTTTCATTGCCTATTTTTAATTCACTTCTTTAATGAAACATAACAATTCATATAAAGTGAGTTATGAACCTACATTTTTATTATAAACCAAGATTAGTGTACTTCATGAACTATATTGTGCTTTTAGCTTTTAGGATGTAAAAAAATATTACAAATCAGTAGGAATCTTTTACCCGGTTTTACATTGCATATCTAATATCTTAACCTAAAGTGTCAAATTTGATACAATATACACTTAATATTCCTTCATTGACCTCTGTGTAACAATATATTGCAAAAAGTTGCCAGCTACAAGTATTGTTTCAACAAGAAGGAAAGAACTAGAAAGTGGTGGAATTTCCAATGACAATTTTTGCAAGCCAGAAAAATTGTTTTGACAGAAAGCTAAAAGGATATTAAGTGAAACAGTAGGACAAGTTAGATTACATCAAAAAAGCATCAAGCTATAAGCATATAAATAAACTTTTTTCAATTTTCATATCTGGATTCTGGATGATTTACTTAATGTAGTCAAGCTAGAACATCCAAATCGCTAGTCAATCCACAACTAAATAGCTAACAAATATTTTCTTGAATAAATTAATAAGAGCCAACTTGAAGAGTGCCAACAAAACAAAATAGTATGCCCATAGTTCTAAAAAGAAACAAAAAAAACATAAAATACAACAAAATGCTAGGAAAAAAATAAAATGATTAATAAACCTCATAATTAGTTATGATCCCGTTGTGAACAACCAAGAACTCATTCCATGCATCTGATGATTGTGGATGACTATTTGTTGGAGATGGCACACCATGCGTAGCCCATCGAGTGTGAGCAATTCCAGCATGAACAGGAAAAGACTGTTCCAAATTTAGATCCATTGCATCGACCCCTACAAAAAAATCTCAAATCTTAGACTACTGTTAAGAAGTAGGAAAAAGAGAATTTAACCACCACAATGAAGTGTGAAATATGTTTCAGAGCTAATATCATCTATATATAGTAAGCAAGCATAACTACAACAAGAAGAATGTCAAGTTGTGGATTCCAATTTTTTGTGGTTTGACTAAATCCCAGTGTTTAGGTCCAACATAGTTTGTAGATACTAAATGGCTAACAATAAAATATAAGATATTATTTATCCAACCTCGTGTCAGGAAAAACCATGTTTAGTTTTTGGTGATATAAAAGGAAAAATTATTTAAAAAATTTACATTGGAACATAGAATCATAGAGAAAAATCAAATCAATAAAATGAAACAGATGTTCATTTAATGGTCATTTATTTAGAATCCAACACCCCCTCC
>JBAMHZ010000056.1:314631-326932 GCA_037177395.1 Alpinia galanga | reverse complement strand
CTCAATTTACTAAAAAATCTATGGTAATAATTATGATATACATTTTTTTCATACCTTTGAAAAGACTAAACTGTAAACTGCCAAGCATTTTCATGTACCTGCCTTTGGTATTCAATATAACGTTCACTTCCCAGACTCCACTTTTCAGATGAGGATTCTAGATCAATCCTTGTTGTTTTCTTTGCTCAAATAAACCTTTCTTAAACCCTTTTAAAGTTGGCATCATCCTTTATTAAATAGGCTAATATAATATATACAAATTGTAGGATCAAATAGACCAAGAGAGGGGGATGAGGTGAATCTAGGTATTGGTTTTTTTTATTAATTTATTTTTAAAATTTTTTATATCTTTTAAGATAGAGTGTACAGCGGAAAACTAAACAAGACAATGTAATTTTACTTGGCTCATAATCATTGTTAGATTGCTACTCTAAGGCCCGTAACCTTTCTAGGGTTACCTTGTCGGGCAATCTACTAAATAAACTCTCCAATTTAAAACCTTTCGAACTCGGAGAGTAATCAAATACAAGAATATGAGAGGAAGGTAACACCTTACCTTCCCTCAAGAATTTAAGCACAAGTATTCAGCAAAATGTAAGTTATAC
The DNA here is from genome assembly GCA_037177395.1 of Alpinia galanga. Lineage (NCBI taxonomy): Eukaryota > Viridiplantae > Streptophyta > Magnoliopsida > Zingiberales > Zingiberaceae > Alpinia > Alpinia galanga. The sequence goes on along the minus strand of JBAMHZ010000056.1, from coordinate 326,327 downwards.
CGACAAAATGTAAGATGGACGAAGTAGCTTGATTGTTGGTATTGCATCGGAATCACACGGCGAAGTTTCTGGACTACGAAAGATGGTAAAGCACTTGAGGACGAAATGAATGAGTTCATTTCTTTGAGGCTGCATCCACCCTTCTTTTATAGGTCATTTCCAGGCGCATGGACCACCTCCCAAGCGCCTCCACATCGGCCTGTCGAATAGGCAACTTGGCCTTTCTAAGTGTCTGGACCTAGTCCATGCGACTCCAAGTCACCTTTATCCGCTCCGATACTTTTTGGGTATTTTCCGATCGTAGGCGCTTGGATCTAGTGCAGTCGCCTGCTTACACTTGCCATCTGTGACATGGCCATATTTGCATCCCAAGCGTCTAGACCTAGTCCAGGCGCTTGGACTCTATCCAGTCGTTTGGACTAAGCTAAGTCACTTGGAACCCTACAACACAGAGTTAACACAAGCAAATATATGAATCATATAGGTAGTAGCAATGTTGTCTGATCTCGACTTTGGAGTCCAAGTCAGATCTTTAGTCGGATCAATACCTATCTCTGTCCTCAACTGTGGATTCGGTCTCACCTCTCTGCTCATGAGCTTACCTGTCAAATATATGGTCTTCCCGATCTGTTTGGACTTACTCGATGTCTGATCTTGACCAATCTAGATTTCCTGATAGTTGTCTGCTTATCTAGTCCCAACTGGACTTCTATCCGGTGTCTAATCCTCCTGATCTGTCAAATCTTTTTGTTTAGTATCTGATCCACAAACCTACTAGGACTTACACTACATTGCCTAGTATTTGGTCCAACAGACCTACTAGGTCTTTCCTGCACATTTAACATTCACATCAGTTCACAAGCATATCCTAACTTTAAACTTTAGGTTCATACATTAAACATTAAAACACAAGAGTGATGCTCCTGCACCCACACAAATTGTTATCTATTAAGTATCAAAGTTTTAGTTAACAATCTTTCTCCATTGACAGTTCTTATGTTTCTTGATGCTTTTGAGTATGTTTGGCAGGGTGACAGTAAGGTGTCTGCCAAAGGCGGAGATAACAAGCAAGATATAACTGGTTCTCATGGTGGAGCTCAATCTGGTTCAATCTCCCAAGGGGTAATACCTACCTCATTTTTCTACTAGCTCAACTACGATTGTAATGTTCTATTTGTCCTTCTTACATTTATAATACAACTTAACTACTCCTAAATAAAATTAGTAGATCGGTCATCAAGGATCTTTTACACAAGGCATGGGCTATTTGCAATCTCAGGTATCATTTCGCTCTTACGCAATATATAATTTTGTAATTTGCCATTGGGCATTTATTTCATGATTTAGTTGTTACTCAAGTTCAGAAATGTCAGTTTTCTTGTTTGGTTTAACATTGCCATCTAATGGCATCACTTTACATTTTTTTACCCTTTCGTAAGAGATTTTACTTATTATCATTAAGGGTGATGTACTTCCTTACATGCAATTCCACATGTTTTGAACACATAGGAAGATATACACAATAATTTGGTACGCTATGGATGTAAAATCATAAATGTGATAAAATTTTAATATGTTTGGAATTGTAGAAATAACTTTTCGAACATTAACTTCTTGTCATTCTTGTTAGGATAGATGGCAAGCTCCTCTTCCTGCAACCTGCACTTGAATTTCTTGACACTCATTAGAAAAATATAAATTAAGCTTAATTTAAACTTTTTCCCAATTACATTAAAATCATCAATACTAAGGAATGACTATACCAACAATAGTACAATTGCACCAACAATTCTTTTATAGGTTGTCCATGTGACCACATGCATATGTAGACTCGTTATGTATTCTTTGCAAGTTTAAAGTTAAAGATCATGTGAGTTATATTGTGTGTTTGTGGTCATATATTAGGTTAATCTTTAATTGATTCATCTAGACCAAGCTAATTCATTGAGACTAAGCTAATTTTTCATCTATGTAATGTTTTTGTCACTTTTTCTCCATTCATACCTTCCAACCAACCTAGTAACGGGATCCTAAATGTTTAGAGGTGCCACTCAAGTCTTTTATACATTGTAATTATTACAGAATTGTCGTTAGAACTAAGAAAGCTGGACATTTGACTTACCGTGACTTTTGTTTCTAGAAGTTAGGAAACTGTGTTACAACTATATATAGTATCTGTTGGGAAGATTCACCAATGAAACAAAGTGAGAACCTAAATTATTAGTGGTTAATTCGTACGGTGCCATTTACAGTTTCTTTTGCTCGATCCTTTCCCCATGCTATGAGACATTAATACCATTTTTTTTAATGCAATTTTCGTTTTGATTTTAAATAATCCTTATTATGTTTGACAATTCCCCATGCTACGAAATTTTCTGATGCTATTTCTCTGTGGTGCAGTAACTAAGATCAGAACCTTGTAATATCTCGAAGTGTGACTTATATAGGTGGAAAAACTTCATCGCTCTATGTTCTGCTAAGCTTCCTATTATTTGGTGTTTTAGATTATAAAGTAGCCCCCAGTTGCAACAATTTAAGCTGTGTGTGTACCAAATTCATCTTTGTTATCCTTACTGGATTTTAGTTGGCCACAGATAGCTTTCGACAAGCCCATTTCATTCACAGTTACACTGAATTAGCTTTGGAACTATCATATTACTGGCCTGACTCTTCATTCTTAGCGCAATTACAGCTTGAATCTCCAGTTTGATTGTGTGCTGGGTATCATGTTATCAACTAATTTTTCTACATTCTAAATGATATGAAAGACGTGTGACGGGACGTCTTTTTTGGCCTTTATTTCTACCTGCGGACAAGCATCATCCAAGACTGCCTTCTTAATCGTATGGATTTTCTTCTTGTACAAATGCGAATTCAATTCGATAGGCATGCGGAAATCACAATGATGTCTTTTTTTTTTTTAATCTTCATTTAGTTCTAAAGATACATGAAGTTTGAAACACCAGGAGTTGCCAGACTGAATCATCAAAATGTCTAGTTCAGATATCTAAAAATCACGCTAATCGATGATGATCTAATATTATTTATTCTATTTTGTGCATCTCTTGGTTTGATACGAGTATGAAATATCGATCGGATTCACTAGATTTAGGCAATCTTGGACGGGTCGGCTAGAATCCATCAGCCAACGCGTGGCCAAGTGTCGAAGTCGAAACATTAAGAACTCTTGCGAATCCTACCGACTGCAGCGAGAGCAATAGGTTGTTCCTCTGGTCGCCGCGAACGATTGCTACTAGTTCGATCGCCTGCCCATGCCGACTCTCAGGTTGGTTCTGGGATCAGCCGATGCGTCTCTTCTTCGTCGCCGATGCTACTCACTCTCGCGCCTTACATCGAGCAGCTTCCGAGCATTCGCCACCAAGCTATCCCCGCCATCAAAGGCCGTCGTCTACGAGCAGCACGGGCCCCCCGATCAGGTCACCAGGTCGTGTTCTCTGTCCATCTTTTCTTCATCATAGTGTTTTAATTTGGTGGACTCCTGTGCATTATCCGATGACAAGTTACTGACTTTTTTCCCCTTGCTTTTCAATTCGATCGTATTAATTGTTTACGAGACGATTAGAGGCGTTGCTTAAAGATATACAATGCCTTTGTTTTTGGGTTTAACAAGATTGCGTTGCTGTTCAGGTTGATTGATCTACCGCCAGTGGAACTGAAAGCATATGATGTGTGTGTCAAGATGCTTGCGGCTCCCATCAATCCTTCAGATATCAATAGGATAGAAGGTTCAGTTTACAGAATGTTTAAGGCTCTTGATATAGAATGAATTAGTAGCATTATGTATTGCAGAGCAGTTTTATCTTACTCATTTCCCTTTTGGATTCGATCATAGGAAGTTTAGTAACCTGCAAATATTCTTTCCGTGTTACCCGAATTATGTTTTTTTTCTTAGTAAAATAGATATTAGTTTTAATTCCCTTTCATAGGCTTGCACCTCGTGTTTGTTTACCATTAACTGTTGTAGTTAGTAAGTATACACGTGTGTTATGCGTCCAGAAGAAGCAGGTTACTATGCAGCAGGCTGAGCCGTTCAAGTTCCATGCTACGGGTGAGATTGAGACTGCCTCCTGCCTATAAGATCACCACCATCTTAGACCCATTGGGTAATCCCGAAAAAAAGGAAAAGGTCCAAAGGTTTCATTGGATGAAAGAAAAATAGAGACTGCCTCCTGCCTATAAGAACATTGGTGCTTCCATGTTCTAACATCTCTATTCTATTCAGAGTAGGTATCAAACTTTGTCTTTCTATACATCTTCTCCTTCACTTGAAATAAAATCACCAAAGATTCAGTCTCCTCCCTACTTCTTCCCTCTTAGTGATGTTGGAATCATAATCTCACTTTATGGGTCATTTTTATCACACTATTGGTTGTAACTGCACACATTGGTTAATATGTCTTTCTTCCAATATCCTCTTCCTCTTGAATAAATGTTTAAATTTTACTTCACTTCCTATCTGACATCTTCTACTTGTCTCTTGAAGTAATATCCAACTTTTCTTAATTTGTGCTGATACTAGCTCTTGTCACAATGGTATAGATTAGGACTCTAATCTATCTTTTTTTTCTTTTTTCATTTTGCAATCCTTTACTGTATGTTACTTCATCTTTCCAAACACAAGTGTTAGGAACTAAGAGGATTGCACTCAAAAGTCTCTTGAAGATTACACCAGCTCATTTCTTTGTCAGCTATGCTTTTGTGCTAATCATGGAGACGAAGGGAGAGAAGTGCTCAAGCACATCTCATCTTCCCTCAGATTGTTATTGGGCATATGTGATATGTGGAGAAAAACACAAAGAGGTATACAGATATAACTAAAGTGAATTTATTATTAACTAAAGAGATCCAAAATAATTAAGGAAAACACATGTTAATTAATCAATAATCTGAGGATCTAAAAAAACCAATCTTTATGAGCACCATTATTACACTTCATATTTAAATATAAATAACCTTAGTATTCATCTTGAGGGCTATGAGCTTTGATTCTGTCATAAATGTCTATTAGCATGCGGTGACCATTGCATTGTGCTTTTAGCTTGGTCAATGCAAAGTACTATATTCAGTATGTCCTCGTAATACAATTGTATTTTGTATCTATATGTGGATCCATTTTCTCTTTTAATTGCAAAATAAGGTTTGTTTTACTTTTTTTTTATTAGGTTGCGTAACAAGATTTTCTGATTACATTTTTAGGTGTTTACCCTGTTAGGCCACCAGTACCTGCAATTGGAGGATATGAGGGGGTTGGGGAAGTGTACTCACTTGGATCTGGAGTGAGTAATCTCTCCGTGGGCGATTGGGTCATACCATCTCCTCCATCCTTTGGTAACTAATTCTTGATTATTACCTTACAGTTTCATCTCTTTGATTATAAATTTTCTCAAGATTGTTACATGTTTTACTTCTCTAATGAATGTTCTTAGGCACATGGCAGACTTATGTTGTGAAAGAAGAGAATGTTTGGCACAAAGTAGATAAAGGTGTTCCTATGGAGTATGCTGCTACAGTTACCGTAAATCCTTTGTCTGCTTTGCGTATGCTGGAAGATTTCGTTAAGCTAAACCCTGGTGCTTTCTCGTTATCTCGTTACATTACAGTATGAGGCTTGAGTTCTGTGTTTTTTTTTTCCATAACACCTCATTGGTTTTTAAATGCAAATCAGGTGATACTATTGTGCAAAATGGGGCGACTAGTATTGTGGGACAATGCATTATTCAGCTTGCTAAAAACCAGGGTGTTCATAGTGTGAATATTTTGAGGGACAGGTGCAAATGAACTTTTATGGATGACAGATATTTGGTTTTCCTGGATTGTATACATGAATATCAAACGACTAATACTATGAAAATGGTTTGAATCCTTATATATTTCACGCTTAAGACCATTTCAACCTAAGATACTGTGTTGAAATTATAGGGTCATTTTCCTGTCTAACCCAAATCCACATTTATGTTCTATTCTAATAGGGTCATTTTCCTGTTGAAATTAAAATCCTGGATTACATGTTCTATTCTAATAGATTAATTGTGCACTTTGACATATCATAGTCTCCAAACTATGTGAGACTGTTTTAGTATAGGTATTGGATAAAGGCACTTTTGTGAAATTTATTTTTGCTCGCTTCATTTATGTAACTTTGTCTCTATGTAATCCCAACGTCCTTTTTTTTGTTTGATCGGTAAACATGATAAAAGTCTCTGCAAAATCATGTGCATTATGTTACTGATATAAATAAACTTAAGTGCCAAACCTCTACAGACTTGGATTAACTTTACAATGAAGCTCTGAGCCTTCAACAGGCTTGAACTTGGTCATAATATCAAGTCACAAGCATAATAAAATGGTCAGTTTGCTTGAATATAAAAATCCTCCACATGTTAACATTCTTTTACAAGAATACTGTTTATTTCGTATATTTTCTTGCATGTATTGTGATTCAGAAGTATGCATGTGTGTGCCCGCATGGATATGGAAATAAGTCAATTGTTGAGGTGGCAACTTCTGAATATTCTGGTAGCTAAAATATTATTTTCTGCATTGCAATATGCTGTGCATATTCTATAGGCCTAAGTCTTCTTCATCAATTCTAGTTTTTTAGATAACTATATTCCAATTTCATTGCTTTTTCCACCTTTTGTTTTGTACATATGAAGAGCTGGATCAGAGGAAGTTAAAGAAAAACTTAAGAATCTTGGGGCAGATAAGGTTTACACTGAAAGCCAATTAGAAGTGAAGAACCTCAAGAGTCTCCTGGTAAAATAATGACCTTTAAGCTTGCTATTAATAAAGGTGTTTAAGATTACATAGGAGAGTGCTTCTTGCTTACACCAGTCTGTAATAAATCTTTTTTTCCCCAATTTGTGATCGTCAATTCATTTTCTTCATAAGATGAAAACCATTAGACTCTATCATACTTATTTAATTACTTCGTACTAATCTTAGCTCATCGTCATTTATTAGGATGATTTGCCAGAACCTACCTTAGGATTCAATTGCGTTGGGGGGAATGCTGCATCACTGATTCTGAAGTTCTTGAGGTGATCCTATAGAAGAGTATACTACATAGAATGCTCATTTGTACATTTATGATTTGGATTGTTGCATCACATTAAACACGTGGAAATGTTAATTTTCTTCTGCAGAAACGGAGGCACTATGGTAACTTATGGAGGCATGTCAAAGAAACCTGTCACTGTTTCTACTTCATCTTTCATTTTTAAGGTTACTTCCTTGATCATTGCCCTCAAAGTTCTAAGTTTCTTGCAATGCATGATATCATGCATCTGACTACAGGCAAATGATGCTTTCATTTGACTTCCTCGCGACCAAAGAAAACAAGCTGTTAATGTCATATGCTACATGATTGACCAAAGAAAACAAGCTGTTCTTACAATGCATGATATCATGCATCTGACTACAGACAAATTGACCACGTCGACATGTTTCGTCTCTTAATTCTTCCATTTTTTTTCCCTCCAAAGAAAACAAGCTGTTTATGTCATATGCTAGATGGTTTTTTGGCATTATAACTACTAATTTATTCTGCTTGCTTAGAAACAATCCAGTTGACTAATATTAGTGGTTCTTGAATTTTCAAATTTCAAATACAATTATTTGAATGATTCTTTCTGACTATATCAGTTACCTTTTGGGATGCAAATGCATTAGGATCTTTCCCTGCGAGGATTCTGGTTGCAGAAGTGGATGAATTCAGAGAATGCAAAAGAATGCCGAACGATGGTCGACTTCATTTTGAGTTTGGTCAAGAATGGCAGCTTCAAGTACGAGTATGTATCTTATCTCCGACATCGCTTTGAACATTCCTCTACCAGCAGCAAGCACCTGCGATGTTGCATGGCCTGATACCGAACTTCCTTATTCTACCAGTTGGAGCTTTAGAGTGACAATTCCATTTGTTTTGCAGAATGGAGCTGGTTCCTTTTGGTGATTTCAACATTGCCTTGGACAAGGCACTCGGGAAATTAGGGAGTCGTCCCAAACAAGTTATCAAATTCTAACTTTCAGAACTATAGTTTTTTTTTATAATAAAAAAAAATTGTATCTGCGAGTTTTTGCCCATGGATGTGGATAATGTTAACAGCTTCGGCGCAACGAGAACAATAACCATTTTGATATTGAAGTTGAAAGCCTTATCACATCAATTTTCAACTTTGTTTAAAATCTTATCTCGACAACTTTGAATCCTGTTGATTTGTTTTTCTTATGTTGCATTGATAAATTATAACAAAGAATATAACCAAACTGTTTGATCAATCCGATCTAATCTGAATGATAGAAAAAGTAAAACTCATTTATAATTTATACTGTAAAATTTAGAAATTTATTTTACGTTTGGCTACTGTGCATAATCCGATCATTGTTTATTGTTCATTGTAATAAATTTATCACTCTCCTATAGAAACTAATTCCCAAATTAATCATGCTAATTAAGCTGGAGAACGATTAATGCACAGCATCCGTTTCATTACAGTCCTCGATTCAATCCATAAAATCCTATATAAATCTCTCCAAAGGTGAGTCGCAAATTTCCTCATCCTTCAGCAGTTCTGCAGCGAGGAATACCAATAGAGAAAGAAGCCATGGCCACTTTCACAGTCTCTGATGCTGTTCCTTCTCCATCTGAACATCCGGAAGGCTTGCCATGGTATACAACGCATTAACTTTAAGTAAAAAGCTATTTAAGGTCGACTGTAATCGATACTTCTTTTTCACTCAAACCTCAATTTTGTTCATGATTCTTCAGGATGGGAAACTGATGGGCGAGCAGTAATGGATGTATTAGCACACAGAAATGCAGCTCAAAGGTAGCAAATAAGCCTGGCTTTTCTTTATAGATGGCTGTTGCTAAGGCAATGGTCATTTAGTTTACTTTTGGATTCAAACCAATATGGAAGATTGTTGAACTACCTACTGATCTCGCCTCATACTATGTGAAGGTGACTTGTAAGAAACATGAAGGACATTGATCCGACCTCTTTTCATTTACTGATTGGGTTAATTTGGTTAATATGAATTGGCTTTGATTTGTAGGTTCTTCGCAGTGCAGTCTGCAGAAAGAATACCGATGAGGATGCGCCGTCGTGACGCATGGGAAGAAGGTTTTGAAGATGATCAAAGAGATGTTCTACGAGAGAACCAATGTAACACTGGAACATGATAATGTAAAATTTAGAAAAGCATGTTGCTAAAATAGATAGAATCTAGAGGATGAAATTAAATTCACATTTTCATAGCGTATTGAATTTTATAAATTGGAATGCAACACTAAATAACGACGGGGAATTGATCACAATGAATAAGGCATCCAAAATTCAATATTAATGATAATAATAAAAAGAAGCTAGCATTAAACAACACTAGTTTGGCAACATAATGGTACAAAAAGAAATTTGTACAAAGCGAGTGACAGCATCCATCTTTTTATGCATGCCAGAGCTACCAACAAATTACCACGGTCCATGATAATTATACAGACGAAAATAACGTAAAAAGATCACCAGTTAGAGCAAATTACATAACACAGCGGTAAGTAACATGAGATCCAGTGAGCTCGCCGTCATAGGTGACCTTAACAATCTGCCCTTTCTTCAACCCATAGTACCGAGAAACTGGATCGCTCTCGAGCATACGAGGAAACTGCAATACAAACATCAGTAAATGTGAGTTTTTTTATGGATAGAAAGAAAGTATGCCTTTGATGCTTGCCGGCTTCTGTATTCCTATTGAGAAACGTAAATGATATAACTGTCACAAATGCTAACATGTTTGTAAAACATGTTCAGTCGGAGAAAGCATAGGAACAGAACTTTCCTCGACAGACGCTGAGTACCGCATGAAATGAACCTAATATCCCTTACTCTGTGAAGATTTTTATGATACTGTCCAGATGTAATCTCATCTATCATTGGGACTTGGCAGATCAAAATCAACTATGTAGATGTCCATGCCCGATACAATGAGTCAATCTTATTCCACACAAGGAGTATCAACTATTGGAGGTGGACTACAAGCCTACATGAATATTCCTTCCTTCTTTTAGTTCATGGAAACAATCATGTTTTTTAAGATAATAATTTTAAGCGGATTTTACTTTGATCTTGTCTCTCAAGCATTCTATTCCAGCTTATTCACTTTATGCAACTAAAGAATGTAGGGTTTAGGGTATCTTAATCTATTCTCTCATTCATTCATCTATTGGAACTACATCCAACTATTATGAATTATAATTGGCACGATGCATGAACAATCAAGTGTAACAAGTAGTTGGTAGGTTGTTCATGCTGGTAAGGTTGAACACGTTGGGAGTTATGTTAAATCCGATGAGGCTTATGGCTACAGATGGGAACATGTTTTAACATATAACGTGCCCCTTATATGCACTTCTGGGAACACATGCAAGGCACTTGTGTGAGCAGGATTCATTCTTTCAACTCATATACAAACTCTCATGCCATATATCTATGAGACACCTCATATGCTAGGGATGTCGGATTGCAACAACAATGGAATACTAAGGTGAATTATGGTACTCGAGCTTGGGTGGGTATGCAGTGCCACTCTCAACAGGGGCAAGAGTGCAGAGAGAAACCAATTGGTCGGAACATACCACGACCTACCAGTATAAACAACTGAAGGTTACAAATGTTATACTTAATGATAATTGTTATAATACCACTAGTCATGTGTTTTTGATGGTAGTTGGTTTGGTTGTTTGGTGTTGTTGGTAGCTGTTGAATTGCTTGTTTAATGATGTTGTTGCATTATGCTGGTAGTCGATAATCATATACACGCATTAAAGTTTGTTGAACTCCAACTCAACATCTATGCTGACTTCTTTGTCGTTGCCTCCAATTTCATGTGCAGACTTTGATAGCAATGCGAGTTAGCAGAGATAAACCTCCAACACTTTTATTTAAGGATGCATTGCTGTCAATTATGATAGATGAAGATGTCAAAATATCTATAGTTTGTTTACACAATAGATTTGATATGTGCAGCTTTTGCAATAGGTGATTAACTGTAGATGAATTGGGGTGTTGTGAATTGCTGTTTAGGTCACCCTGTCGTAGGCATATCTACATTTTAGTGGATTGACCCTAGTTGAGAATGGGAAGATATGTTTTCCATTTTCACAATTGCCATTTTAAAAAGAAATTCCTTTCTGATTATTTATGGAAATCTTATGTACTAACTCATACACAATTGGTATTCCAGATCCATCCAGCTATGTCCAACAAGGAACCAATACGGGTAAAAATTGATACTATACCTTCACTTGAAACTTCAATGCCAAATGCACACACTATGAACACGAGAGAAAAACAATAAAAAGATGAAGTACTTTCAGATGACTTTTTCTAGAAAAAACTGACAATAGCTTGGACAAAGAAACATGATTGGATAAACAGAGAGCACAATTTCATAAAAATAAAATAGCCAAAAAGAACAATAGAAAACATGCATTTAACATATACCAAGAAAATTCGTAGAAAACACAAGTCAATAAAAGCAAAAGTGGTCATTATTTTTAAATTTAGGAACTTGGAATTTTAATTTGCTTTTACCTGACTTTCACCCACATTGTACTTTTTCAGTAAGTCTTGTTTCTCATCTGTAGTTAGAAATTCATGTTTTGGCATCAAAACATGTTT
>JBAMHZ010000056.1:296969-310859 GCA_037177395.1 Alpinia galanga | reverse complement strand
GCAATGAGAGGTTACTTGACAGACAAAGCAGATGTATACAGTTTTGGGGTGGTGACACTAGAAATTGTCAGCGGAATAAGCAACACTAATTATAGGCCCAAGGAGGAATTTGTTTATCTTCTCGATTGGGTAAGGAAGTATTTCTTTTACTTTTCATTGATGTGAGATCTTTTCTGATAGATCACTATTTCCTAATCATAAACAAATTTGCTCTGTAGGGTGAGTTTGGTTAGAAAATTTTTCTTATATCATTTTTCGTTTTCTTAAAAAAATACACTTCAAAAGTTGAAAAGAGAAATAAAACAAATATTTTGATTTAGTTCCTGCAATGCAATAAAATTATTGTAACCTAAACCAGAATCAGATCGATTAGTTTGAACCAACTATTTAGGAATAAATAAAATGATTTAGCGTTCAGACACTATACAACTGTTTGATTTCTTGCAATTTTTGGACAGACATGCTCGTAATTAGTTTCTCATTTAATTTACTTTGGTCAATTCGGCGTCTAGTTAACCATGGTTGCAGCTGTATCAAACAAAGTGCAAGTCAATACAGTTATACAGATCTTGCTTACTTTTTAACTTTTCCCTCTTTTGAGGAAATCGTTTCTATGCTCGTTTTCTCATTTTCATCTCCATTAAACTTGAGCTTCTTTTCGTCTAAATTGTTTGATACTCGTGTACAAATTCTAATTAGCATCTTTTCATTTATTTTTTTTAATATAAGGAAAAAAATACTACGAAACAATAGACTGTTCTGTTATTGAATCTTACTGGATCTCAATAATCTATTTCCATTCTGCAGGCTTATGTTTTGCAAGAGCAGGGAAATTTGCTTGAACTAGTTGACCAAAGGCTTGGCTCCAACTACTCAAAGGAGGAAGCACTGCAAATGCTGGAACTGTCTCTCGTTTGCACCAACCGCTCCCCAACGCTTAGGCCTGCAATGTCATCTGTGATAAGCATGCTTGAAGGCAAAATGCCAGTGAGGTTCAAAGCTTTGGAGAAGGTCTTCCATGACAGTCAAACACAGAGCCCCGTCGATGGCCCATGGATTGATTCCTCCATCTCAGCATCAAGTGGCAAGAATTCACAGGCAGAAACAAGCCACCCTCTGCTTCCCTACACAGATTAGGGCTAAGAAACGATGCTTTCATTGGGATCACGCTCAAACAGTCATGTGAATGCTTATAAAGAATTGTGTTATATTTTATCCTGAAGAATAATTGCGATCATTGAAGTAAATTCAACCCTAGAAACTGCAACTATAAAACTCAGTAAAGCCTGTGCACCGTTTAGAATACCTACTTGAGTTTTTTATACTATCATTTCATTTCTCAGTATTAATACAGAAGTTTTTGATTTTGTTGATGTCTGGTTTATTTACTGGTTCCATGATATTTAACATTATATTCCGGAATATTTGTAAGTGTATTTAGACTGAATGCCTATTTGTCCTTTTATTTTGAATCACAATTTGTATTTACTTAATTAATAGTGTACAAATTCAAGACGGATTTAAACTGCATACTTCCTTGTCAAAGTCGAGTATTACATTTGCTGATGTGGGGTCAAGCCACGTGAAAGGGGCTTGGTGAGAGGTAGATCATTATTATATTTCAGGTATAATATAATGTTTTAGTGATTGACTCAGCTTGTCAATTAAATTCGTTAATAATTTGATAGAATACAATGGAGTTTTTTGTTCGGCCTGCTCGAATTTCTCTCCTTCCTTCATCTTTGAAGAGCAAAGTTGGTTAGTTCTCGAAAATGTCATTGCGGTTCCCGGGCTACAAGTTGAAAGAATATTAAAAGTGAATTGGTTTTATTGATATGACCTCTCTAACGTTCAAATTAGTGTCCATGAAAGGGAGAAGAACATTGTAAAACAAAGAAGAGAAGAGAATAAAAAGAGTAGAGGACAACTTTATGAAAAAAAGAGTTGTCTCCGCATATAAGAATAGAGAAGGGGGGCGAGGGTGTGCGGAAGCACCTCCTTCCTCTAGGTGGGTAGATATCTATTCAAATTTGATGGCAAAATTTTTTTTTTTATATATATATTACATTGAGCACCCCGTTCAAATTTACGTAACTATGTCAAGGTGTATTGTCAGATGGTTCCATAATAGCTGTCAAGCAACTTTCTTTCAAATCTAGGCAAGGGAACCGTGAATTTGTCAATGAAATAGGAATGATATCAGCTTAGGGATAGCTAAAGGCTTGTCTTATCTCCACGAGGAGTCAAGGCTGAAGATTGTTCACCGAGACATCAAGGCGACAAACATTCTACTAGATAAAGATCTCAATGCAAAAATTTCCGACTTTGGTTTGGCCAGACTCGATGAAGAAGAAAACACTCATATCAGCACAAGAATAGCAGGGACAGTGTAAGTTGTCTTATTGATTTATTCGTCGCATTATTTTTCTTAAAATGCATATTTGGAGAACTAATCCAGCATTTATCTAACTAGCTTCCTGTCCAATTGTAAGGCGAAATATCCAATGGATGAAATTAAATTAAAAAAATATGCATATCATATGTTGATAATAGAACTCAATGACAGAGTCCTCATAGCCATAACCATGATTTATTTTCACATTGAAAGAGTTACATTTTGAAATGAAGGCATCATATTGAGTTGTTGTTATTGTTCTGAATTGGCAAAAGCATTGTTTGTGCAATGAAACCTGATGTAGACTTTGTAATTCTTGCAGTGGTTACATGGCTCAACTGGCACCATTGAACTAATTGCAGTTTTCTATTCTTCATATTGATCTCCTTGCTCTTAGAAAAGTGGTCTCACTCTGAGTCTGTAAGATTATTTGTTTGAAACAAAACTTCACAATTTCTGCGAGTTCCTATCAATTCTAATGTTTGATTGTAAAAAACCTTGATTGGTTATTATCTGAATGAACTTTATGCCATAGTTTGCTTAAGGTGAATCTGGCTGTAATTTATTTCACTTTAGGCATGCCCTTTAAATGTTTATTTAGCATTATAATTTTTAAGTGTATTTAAACTGAATGCCTATTTGTCCTTTAATTTATTTTGAATCACAATTTGCATTTTCTTAGTTAATAATGTATAAATTGAACAAAATTATTTCATTTATCCTCTTTTTTAAATCTCTTATAATTTTAAAATCATCAAAAAAATATCCTTCAGTATTTCTAAATTATTATAATTTATATCTCCAAATTCACTTAATAGAATAATAATATGATGATTATATTTTATGCCTGCACCATTTAGTTTTTCAAAATATTTAAATATTTTGATCATTCAAAAATGTTAAAAGTATTTTTTTAAAATGAATTTATTATTTGGGTGAAATATTATTTTGCTAAATTATCAAGCTAATAATTTTACATTGTCAGATGTAATTTTACAAAACCAGTAAATTAAATAAAGCAGCCCAAAGGCCAAGCCACCCCGAACCCATGCAATTATCCACGAGTAGCCAAACCCCACCTCCTTCGCTTGCTCGATTGCGAGATCGATCTGCGATTCCTCCTCTCAAGATTACCAAGCCCCTCGGATTCGCCCCATCGCCTCATGTTCTGACCCTTTTGGTGCAGTTTCTCGACCGTAATCCGCTCAATTGGGGCGCCACCGCGCGAGTATGGGCTGCGCTGGATCCACTCCGGTCAAAGGAGGAGAAGGCAAGCTGAATAGATCTTTCCTTTCTTGCTTATGCCTGTTCCTGTTGTTTACATCTCGATTCATTTTATCGAATTGGACCTCTATTTTGCTCAGTTGCGCAAAATTGTGTTGCGTAGCTGTGGCATCTGGGTTCAAGACTTGTTTTTGTTGTTTAAAAATCCAGTTTCGCAATTAGATCCGATGAGATATTTACTTTGTTTGCTGGAGGATGGTTTGACCGAGTATAATGGATGTTACGGTTTTTAATGGAGAGTTTTCTTGTTTGAGTTGGAGGTCAATGACTTTTTGAGATTGTTTTGAGCGTTTCAGGGGAAGTGATAGCTACTGGTGTGGTAATTCTCATTCAAATGAATATTTTTATCTTCTTCGAATGGTTTTCATGTCTGACTTTGGATTGGATAATTGGAGCGTATAATATTGCTTATATTCTTTTATGACGTCTGAAAAGGAACTATGTTTAGCTATCAGAAAGTAGGTGATTCATGCAGAAATGAGAAAGTTAAGTGATATAGCAATCATCATGAAAATCTGCACTATAGCATTCTATAACTCATGACAGAAATTACTCTAGGAACATGTATCAGCATTAGGTAAAAAAGGATCAAAAGTCAGATTGTTGTGCTCTAGGCCCTTTTCTCCTTGGACCAAATATTCATCTATTTTTGAATCTAAAGTCAATTGAAGAACAACTACAAGGCTGAATTTTTTTCTAGTAAATAAATTTGCAGGCATCCTTATTTGTTTCTTTGACACTGAATAAAGGTCACAAAGAGCCAGCCCATTTTGTTACTAAAGTATGTTGGCCTTAGCCTTTTTTTCTATTTTCATGTTGGAAAACTGAGTTTTATTTACTTCACCAGGAATTTGATTGTGTATGAACCAAGTTCCTTGTTTTTTTTTTGTTTTTTCCGATACACATGCAGATTTTGGTCCATGCTCTCCAACAATAAACTAATCTTTTAGTCTGATTGATATCTTGCTGATCTTATGAAAAGGAAATCCAGATTCATTTGTTCACCAATTGTACTGAATGGTGCATTTAATCATAATTCACTTAGTGACTTTCATTTTTGTTTTATGTCTTAGGTTAAATGCATACACTAAAACTTTTACCTCTTTAGTTGTGCCATGAATAATGGGACTGCTAGATCTTTCTGTAAAATATATCTTGTTCCACAATTTCTGTGCTGAAAGAAGTTTTCCTCTAGCACTTGAATTTTATATAAAAACTTAGTGGATTTTCCTTGTGGGTCATCTTTATTCATAGATCTGGATGCCTTTTGTATTAAATAATTCCTGATATTGATTTTTACAAATCCAAATAGGTAGAAGTTGGAACCATCAAGCCTTTTCATAATTTCGAGACAGTCAAAGTGATTTTTCTTGAAAGGAAAACCTTTTGTGCGATGTGTATACTTGTTATATATGGTTGAGTAGCATCTTAAATGTATGGGATGAGCCAATCAGGATCCCATGTACTGCAAATGTGTTAAACTTCAATCTTTTTCATGTTAGCACCTCCCTCCAGCTAGTTCTACCTGTTGATGTGCTCATGTACAATGTCTGTAGGAGATGAAGCAAGGAAACACCCTTTGATTCCTTTTTGCACTAGAACTAATAAGCCCAAAGTTAACACATGCCCAGCAAATTACCATTTGTTTTCCTCATTAAATACCTAACGTAACAAGCAATGGCCTGTAATGTAGAACTGCAGCATTTGATGCATAATTTAGTTCATATGATTGTGCCTATGTCAATCTGATATAGCTTCAGTGCATTCAGAGACAACTAAGAAATTGCGGAAGCCAAGATCCTGGAGGCATCCCCAACCGATAACTAGGGCAGAACTTAAACAGATGCGTGATGAATTTTGGGACACTGCCCCTCATTACGGTGGCCAAAAAGGTGCTTGTCTAATCAATTCTACTTTTGCCTTTGTTATTATCTATTGATAGTTTTAGCATTTCTTGCTTGCCGAATTGTGTTTTTATGTATGTATATGTGAAATCTCACATATGCTGCTGTTAGTGAGGTTCTAAACTGGGTGCTCATAAGTGCTGCTGAACTTCCTGAATAACAATCATAAGATCTCCCACTGTCATAAATTCAATGCATTTTTCGACAGGGTGCTTTATTAGCATTGTGTTAACAATATACATGGTACAGCAATATGTTAATATATGCATTTCTTTTGGTCATACAACCAGAAATTGATTAGTACCCTGAATTAGATGGCAATAATATCAAGTCGTTCAATATAATTCAAGGGTATCAGGTAATTTCAAACAGGAAACTGCAATCTGCAGCTTTGTGACTATTTCTTTCTTTCAGAGATCATTTGAACAATTGTAAGGAGAATGGAATCTTTAAAGAGGACTGTTTTTAATAAGAAGACTTTGGAGTGGAAAAAATTATATTTCTAGAATATTCTTGATTATTAAAGAGATTCTATTTAAGTTGCTCAAATTTGTTGGTCATTTTTAGATCTGCAGTAGTGCAGTTTATTATATCTTGACCTGCTAGCTGATATTTCCCTCTTTCAATTTGAATTTTATCAAGCTTAGGATTATAGATGGATCAAACATTGATGACAAAAATTGGTTTGTTATTTGGATGAAATTGTTATTCTTATGAAGCCAACCAGCTAGTTGGGTGGTAAAGGCATTGTTATATTGCTAAAGGGTTGAGCGTCCAATATGGATACGGCACAACTTTGCAAAATTTTATCTAATGGTGCTAATGTTTAGTTGAAAAGTTCATATCTATAACGACATTCTGTGTGAACATAATTCAGTAATATTGCCCCATGAACAAGTTATAGCTTGTTTACTGGCGTGTTCAATCGTTATAAATGTATACTTGAGCTATATATGAATGTACTACATATCTCTGTGTATACTAATAGTATGCACTGTTAGTATATAATATTTTGCTAAATTCATAAATTGAACACGAACTCTATGTTTTATTTTTGAATCAGTTATAAAGTTTGTAAATACATTCATTTATATTGCGTTTGCTCAGATTCACAGAAGTCTAGAAACGAGTCCTTAGTATCTTGAAATGAATAACTTACAAAATATATAAGAGACATCAATGATCTAAATTTCAATTTGGAATTGGGATTGAGAATAATTATGATAACGCATCTGGCTCTAGTTGAGTTTGGTAAGTATGAACATTTGACTGAATTGAGCTTTATCTCAATAAAAATTTTAGTAAATGGATAAAATATGATTCAACTAAGCAAATCAGCATTCCTATGTGGATTTTTTTAGTCGAGGGAAAATAACTTAGTTTTATGGTTTGTTTAATTCTGTGCTACTTGTTTCCTAAAGCTACCATGAACTTCCCAGAAGCATTAATGTAAGTTGATAATATCTCAGAGATCTGGGATGCACTCCGAGCTGCTGCCGAAGCTGATTTAGGCCTTGCACAAGCAATAGTGGACAGTGCAGAGATCATAGTTTCGAATGCCGATATGACAGTGTGTTACGATGAACGAGGTTATAACTGTTTTCTTTACTAATTATGCTTTCTTTCTCCTGGATCTTCAGGTTTCATAGTTGTATCATATTCCATGAAATTTTACAGGTGCGAAGTATGAACTGCCTAAGTATGTTTTGAGTGAGCCTAGTAATTTGGTCCGAGACAGCTAATGAAAGTGACAAACCAAAGCAAGAGCGAGTCATTAATGTAAATCATATATATATATGACTGGCCGCCCCCTTTGAGTTTGAGACTCCGCTAGGAAACAGGTTTTGGGCCAATTCACTCATCAACCTTTCCCTTTGAGTAACTAGAACAAGTTCCATTCAGAGACAAGTGTGTCTTCATGTAACTTTCAAACTCATTCGTTCTCAAAATGCAGTTTCTTGATCCTCTGTTTTATGTTCCATGTCAGTTTCTGTCCAAGCTATAAAAGATTGTCCACATGGCTTTTTTTTTTATAATCTTAGGATGATTGATTCGATTTTATGAAAAAAATTTATTAGTCATCAAATAAATTTAAAAGTATTTACAGTGGGTGTGTGCGGTCTAACAGTTTAATATTTCAGATTTTTTTTTTTCATTATGAAAATATTTTACAATGTGCTGTGGCTGAGAATTGAATTATAGATGAGCACCTGCAGTTGCTGCACCATAGCCCTTCTTCTATGAATAACAAATGGTTCCATTCACAAATATTGATGCATGTCTTCCATTAAGATTATTAGTGAAGCTCTTTGAGCTATGGTACACTGACAGAGCATTTATATGTAATTTTTAAGCATTTTAGATTTGATTTAGTTGTAATGTATTTTTAGAAATATTTTTTTAAATGAGATGATAAGTTTAAAAAAAAATTGTGAGATTGAATGTCTTAAAATTAATCGGATTAAATATTTAAATATCCGATGTCAATTATTAAAAAAACAAATAAATAAAATTATCAGTGAAGCAACGCAACACACGGCATTAACGAGACCAAACATTTTGGTCAGATTTATAACCATTGGCTGGACGATTACATGTTGTTATCATATATTTTAAGATGAATATCGAACTAGTTAATAAATTTATTATTTTGTTTTATAAAAGAGAAAATAATTATTTATATTTTTCAGACAATTTGATCTTTTTTTTTAAAGCATCGTCACTAATTTTCCCTTGTTTTTGGTTTTCGAGATTATTTTATTTTATTTTCTTAAAATATACTAAATAATGGCAACTAGAAGTGATGCCTTATCAGTTCCGTGCTCTCGTTTCGTTGTGGCGGCCGAAATGTTACGTCCCGTGCTATAACGCCAACAAGCGTTCAAACCGTTTTCCATTTCGGCAGGGTAAAGGCGCAAGTGATGATCGACGACAAGTCGCTGATTGCGATGGCGAGCAGGGAGAGAGATCGGGAGCTCCTGATCCCAGTGGAGGACCGCCCCTCCGACGCCGACGACGACCCTGACGCCAAGGCGTCCGCATCTTCCGCCGCCGGTTCCTCCGCCTCCGCCTCCGCCTCCGCCCACCTCCACAGCTCGGGTCGAGAGGTCGCCCCTCTTCACTAATTTGGTTTCACCGCTTCCCGTCTTGATTTAGAGTTTTTCTGTACCTTGATCTGGTCGGATTCTCCTTATTCTTATTATATTTTGCCTAGCGCGTACGCGTTATTTAGACGATGGTCACTAGGGTTTGGTCTGGTGCGGTCTTTTCCTTTTCGATTGGATTTTCGTGTCGGATTTGTTTGCTTCAAGCGTTGGATAAAATTTATGGAGAATGACTGAATGAACTGCAAAAAAATGCTCATTTGGTTTTGTAAAATAATTACGTTCATATAGGAAATACCGAAATAGCGAGTCAACTAAATGCATCCGTGTACCTTGTCCGCTCCTGCTAAGAAATCTGTTGATCCTGTCTTAAATCTCGACGCTTATATAGCATGATACTCACGTAATGTTCCTCGTCATATCAATATCAGTTCCCTCGAAGTGTGTGGCTCATTTGTCTAGATCTGCAAGGATATTCCTTTTTTTTTTTTTTGTAAAAAAAATATATATGTATTATCCTTGGTCCCTTTTAATAACGTCGTTGTTAGATTATCACATACTGTTCATGCTTGTCCTCGTAATCTCCGTGATATTAGAAAGAATTATTGGAAGATGGCTTCAAGAATCAACTGCAAAACACTGGTAGACTTTTATTAGAAAGAATTTATTCCATGAGAGATGCACAGAAATATCTGGAATTTTTGCGCTGTTTGGTGCTGATTTAGGGAAACTTACGTTAGTTATTCCCACTTGTGCTCTCAGGCCTTTTATAAAGTTATACGAAGTTGGGCATCAAAGAAGTTCATGACAGGATGGTAAGCTTCCCTCTCTTGATCTTAATTTTCTTGGGTCCTTCATAAGAAACTATTTTTATATTGGCGTACTCTGCACATTCTTTTAGTTCTAAGCATTGAAATTTTTTTAGCAGCTATGAAAATGTATAAGATCAGTTGAATTTAGAGGCTCAATATGCTATTAGAACTAGTCTCTTGTGGTCTTTTCTAGTTTTTATGTTTTCTTTTCTGTGTGTGAATGTGTTTCTTTCTTTCTTATATTTAATGTTGTGCGCTGATGGTAAAACACAATTTTTAAGTTCATCATTGTTAGGCTGAAGGACTTGCTGATTTCAATAAATTTTGAAAATTTTCAGAGTTGTCTCTCTTCTTTTGTGATACATTTATTTATGCATTAAGGTACCCTCTCCCTTTATGAGATGGTAATGACAGGTGTAGCATAGCTATCCCAATGTAAGCATATGTGAACAAGTGACAATATGTTAGTTGTAAGCTGGTTATAAGCTATAATATGTGACAAGGTAGGTGAGATTTGGAACTTGGATGCAAGTCTTTATCATCTGTGGTTCGAGTAGAGAATGGCCTCATATTCTCTTGGAGTCACTTGTCACACCTTATATCTTGTGAAGATTACTGATTATTGTTATTTGATAAATAGAGAACCATGATTAATCATAATCACTGTTTAAATTTTCATTGTATAATCGATCATATCCATAACAAACTTTGGTTTCTCAAGGTCGCTCCACTAATCCAAAAGCTTAAGCTCTTAGAAAAGGAACGAGTGTATTTACTTGTATCCTTATACTCCCCATCATGATGCATAATTATTTTGCTTCACCCCCTTTTTTCTAGCTCTTTTCTAGTTATAAGCCATATATTAAATGACAGATGCATTTAACTGCAGAAAGCATATTGGTTTTGTATGTGTTATATTTTTTTACCATGATCTTGCAACTACTCCTGGTTGAAGTTTTAATTCCTGATCTATTATTGTTTCCTGTGCAGTGTCATCTTGTTTCCAATTGCAATCACCTTCTATATCACCTGGTGGTTCATTCATTTTGTTGATGGCTTTTTTTCACCAATCTATGCTCAACTTGGGATTAACATATTTGGTACGAAAATTGATTCTCTCAGAGAACATTTTAGTTTATATTCCTAGATTATTCCTTTCTGTATCCATTATTTAAGAGCATGCATGTATTAGCAGATTAGTATTGTATAACTTTTTGTAATCTTCTCACCACTCGCCTGCTTTATCTCTCCATTATAGTGCCTAGATTTCAGGCAAACTCACATCCAGGTAGGTATTACTCCTGAACATGGATATTGGCCATTGTGTGGATTCAAGAAGCATTTTATTATTGCATCACATAATTGATCAACATTTATTACTGTCTTGGATAATGATAAGTGCTCTGCTGGGTGTGTGTTAGCTGAAAAGATCCTTTGTGCCATGTTATCTTAGTTCATCAGTTGGTTTATTTAAATAGAATTCTCTTTTTTCTAGGACTTGGTTTTGTGACTTCCATAACATTCATCTTCCTGGTTGGAGTGCTCATGTCATCATGGCTAGGGGCATCTGTCCTCAGTCTGGGCGAATGGTTTATCAAGCGCATGCCTTTTGTTCGGCATATCTACAATGCCTCTAAGCAAATTAGTTCTGCTGTATCACCTGGTATTTTACACTAGTCTTTTTTTGGTTCTTTGTCTGATGTTATTCTTGCATAATCTATGTTCCCTTTTTGCAGATCAGAATAAACAAGCCTTTAAAGAAGTTGCCATTATTAGGCATCCTCGAGTTGGTGAATACGCCTTTGGATTTATCACTTCAACTGTTCTTCTTCAGGTCCATTATTGCCACGAATGCTTAGTTTTGATTTTTGTTCTAAAAAAAGTCGATGCTCATGTTCACTTGGTGCAATTTTATGCACCTCTACTTTGGAGTGGAAAAAAAAACACTAATATATCAGCATTATCATTACAGATCAAGTGGCATATATGAGAATAAATTAAATCAGTCAGGCTTAGCTAATTGTCATTCTCTCTGGTTGTTTATTTCAAAAAAAAAGGGTCAAAAAAGGAGAACGGCAGAATGAAAACGTAGGGCTGACAAAACATACATGGTAGAGATAGGACCAAAGGAAGAAAAGTGGAAAAACTAGCCTAGTGTGTGGAACAAAAATATCACTATTGGTACTAGCCGAAGCATCATAAAAGTATCTAGTGCCCATGATTATGTATTGTTTGTGCTCAAAGCTGTAGTTTTGGCAATTCAGAAGTTCTTATTAGACATGCGAGTCATTTGAGCATTTTATTAGTCTCTCAGTATTATTCGTTTCTCCATCATGTTCTTCCTCTTATGAAAATTGTTCATTTTGTACACTAAATTATATCACCTATTTCTCCATTATGCAACAGAGCTACAATGGTGAGGAGGAACTCTGCTGTGTCTATGTTCCAACAAACCATCTCTACATTGGTGATATATTTCTGGTCAACTCCAATGATGTTATAAGACCAAATCTCTCTGTCCGTGAAGGAATTGGTAAACCACAGCCCTTCCACTATTATTTTTATAACAACCTAGCTAATTCGGCCAGGAAAAGATCCTGTGAACTCATCCTTATTAACTTAAATCCATGGTTTTGCAGAGATCGTCGTTTCAGGTGGCATGTCAATGCCTCAAATTCTAACAACACTGCATGAAAGCCCGGCACTCAATAGAAGTAAAGCCAGCAGAAGTTGATACCAAATGGCACCATGCCTTGGCAAGTAGACTTCTCTTAATCTTGCACTTCAAACGCTTATATATTTGACTCTCCCAACAGTGCTTGGTTTAGATAGGTGGATAAAAGATCTGGTGATATTATCTAGATTTGTGTACTATTTGGACCTCACAAAACATTGTGTTGTAAATTCTAATTTCATATCTTCAATCCATAGCTGGGTAAGCCAGTTTAGCGTTTATTACCACCACTATATTTCTTGCATTGTGAATACCATTGCGACGCCAATTTTTTCATGTTAATTGCCTGCTTTCTAATAAGCCTAAAATTAAGATAGCCATAGATGTTTTCAAGCCATATTTTACAGAAGTTCATTTATAAATTAATATACATCCCTATGTACATTTGCTGAAAATTTGCATTTAAAAATTTATTAAATGCATGGGTAATTACGTCATAATGCAGTAAATATTTTTGGTGCATTTAAATATTTAATGATGAGTTTTTGAAACAGAATCCCTATTCGCCTTATTTTATTTTTATTAAAAATATATCTTAAATTTATTTTGTTCTTAAATCTTTCCTATTCAATAAAAACGATTCTCTCTTTCTTCTTTTTTTTTTATAAAAATATTTTTATAAATTTAAGTTTAAACTTCTTTTATTAATAAAAATGATGGTAAATCTATATTGTTTTTTGTAAATTTAACTTAAACTTCTATTGAAAAAAATATTTTTTATTGTGCAAAACTAAAATTGTAAAATTATTTTTTTTCTAAATTTTTTATTTTAATTATCTTTATTGTGTTAAAATGACTAAAATTTAAATTATTTTTATATAAACTATTTTATTGTATCTACATTTTTTTTTAATTAAAATCTCACTGATGTAGCGTCCTGTTTCATTGCCCGTGATTTTCCCTTTTTATATTTCTTGCTTGAGCTGTAATCTTATTTTTGTGTCATAATTGTATTTATTGTGGTAATATTCAAGTCTTGGATTGCAATTTTGAGTACATTTGGATTTTTTGTTGAGACTGATTGAGAGAATTATAATTTAATAAGTGGTACTAATATATTTTTATTTCATATTATAGAACTAGAAATTAAAAATGGTCAAACAAAATAAAAAAGGCTCCCTTAAATAGTCAAGCCAGAAAGAATCGAGTCAATATGGTTTCAAACAAATATGGCTAAGACCGAAAGACTTAGCCTAAACGAATTCTCGAGCCGAGACAGATTAGCTCTGTCAGCAGGTAAACTCCCAAGCCGAGACAGATTGACTCTGTTAGTAGGTAAATTCTTGAGCCGAGGCAGATCAGCTCTGTCATCCAGCGAACTCTTGACCCGAGGCAGATCAGCTCTGTCATAAGGTAGGCTCCCGAACTGAAGCAGGTCGGCTCGGTCGACAGTCAGATTCCCAAACTGAGGTAGGTCGGCTCGGTCGACAGATATATCCCTTAGCCAAGCAAAACGGCTCGGCATTGGGGAAAGCTCACGTCCTTTTTAACAATGGCCTCGCAAAAGATTCTTTCCCATGAATGGTTAAAGGCTCGTATATACAAGGTTGTTAAGGGATGAAAATAACTCCTGCCACAACAACAACCAGAGGACATCTCATCATACCATAACAAGAAATATGTCTTTCTCTAATGGTCTAACACACGCGCCTCACCC
>JBAMHZ010000056.1:275566-285775 GCA_037177395.1 Alpinia galanga | reverse complement strand
TATTTTGTTTATTTTTAATATTAAAGTTAAATTTTTTACTTTTAATTTATGTATTTTATATTTACAAATTATCGAAACAGTATCGGCACACACGATCCGGTACCGAAATCGTATTATTTCGGTTGCGGACCAAAACCTCGGTTCGGGTCGAGATTTTAAAACTTGATTAAGATAACTAGAAAGGTGCAGTACAAATGTCAGATTAAAAAAGTTATCATGAGTCATAACCATCTCCAGCATCTTCACCTAAAGGTAACTCCAAAATGTATCCTGACATACAAATGCCTATAACTAAGCATGGATGACCTTGATTTAAATCTTTTGTGCTTCTTTGCATCCATCACAATGGGCGCATGCATCATCAACTTGTGCACATTCCTAAAATCTCTCCTCTTCATGAAATACATTTTGTTGAAACAAGAACATAAAGTTTCAAACTAAACATTTTACCACAATATAATCCTTTTTGGACCACTACCAACTGAAATAATCATTTCAATCGACAGTTAAAGCAAGATAAGGTTCAGAAATACTGCACAAGTCACTGAAACATGGTTAAGACAAGACAAAAAACCCTTTTTTTTTTTTGTATTAATGGAATGATTAAGAACTAGATCAGAAAAAGAATTGCATGACCATCAAATTAACATATTCAACCAAGTTCATCAAAACTCTTCCTAAGAGTGATTATAAAATTGCACTAAATACAGAAGAGGAACCTTTAGACTGAATATCATATGGATATGGTCTTTCTCTGCTACAAAGTAGTGACTCACCGGGTAAAAGATGTATGAGGACACTGACAAGTTTGTCAAGCGAACTAAACACCAGGCTATTACGCCAAATAATCAAAGCCCAAGCAAGGGGTCCCTACATAAGGTTTGAATGTTAGCTACGTGGGATTCAAGCACATTTTATTATAAGAGGGATTGTAGGCAGCCTTACTTCGGCAAATGAGAAGCAAACCATGAAAAGCTTTTCATTTTTTGGAAAGAACAGTAGCATTACTATGAAGATAGTGTTGGCATAGTAGCAGAAATCCTGTTAGAAAAAGGGGGGGAAAAAACATGGCCAGTAAGATACTGCACCCAAATAATGAGTGACTTGCACAATATTGTTATAGAACAAATGCCATGTTATATTATTTTTTTAAAAAATAACATCATAGAGAAAAGAAAAGAAAAAGTAGAAATAACTCCTGGAAATTTTGTTTAATGGACAACAATGAATAACAATAGAGAAAAAAAATCCATTTTTTGGCTATTAGCTTACTGTATCATGAGTTGAAGCCTGATAGATAGATTACAGGATGTAACAACAATCTTGAGTGGGTAATCGGTAAAAGGGCGTACAGTTTCAAGTTGATCTGCCAGGTAGCATGCACAGGAAACATGCATTTCCTAGAAATCGATTTCTAACCCTTAGACAATAACCACCATGGAAACAGCATAACTTGCAGAACTTGTCATTGCATGTAAATATGCAGACTCCTCCTAAAGTTCACATACATTGGAAACTGACATAAACAACGGAGTCACTTATTCACTAGGATGAACTGTTATACTTTTTCCGAAATTTACTGTTCAGCCATGAATCTTCAGAAATTAATATCAATCATAGTCAAGCCATTTATCCTGAGTTCAGTAGATGGTCTCAACCAAATAAGTAGTTTGAGGCTTTGTGCAATCAAACATAAAATCACTTTCATGTTTAAACACAAGGATATATCATACATCTCTAACATCAAACTGACTCATTTAAATATATTATTTGTGAAGTATTATTAGTGCTGGGACAAACACAAGTTCTTGAGGAACTACCTACATATACATCTACATATTGCATAAGATGACCTCAATTCAATTGCTTGGCACTCGTACCCATATACGCTTTTAGAAACTTATGCAACATTTCAACCCTCTTCAATGTTGAATGGTTATCAAAATGATTGCTTGCCATCCAAAACACAGGTTATTAGTATCCTCAGTACCTTTATTGACCTATTTAAATAAGAGGTAAAAGAAGAAAGGCAGGAAAAGAACAAGCACACACACAAAAAAAAAAAAATGGACCTCTTTGCGAGGATGAAAATTGGCTAACGTTTCAAAGATTAATCATTCGGTTTCTCACCAGGAGGTAATAGTGCCATTTCTTGTACCGGTAGTATATCCACCGTAGAGGAACGAAGGTGACATAGAAAAAACAATACACGTAGGGTACATCTTGCGGCCCTAATTCAAAAAGAATTTTCTATCTGAATTGTCAAACAGTCGTCTGAAAATCATAGATCTTGATAGATTTCCAATCCTTCATGCGAAATCGACAACTACTTACTAGCGCCCAGGATGTAACAAAAAGCGCCAAATCCAAGAACGCCCAACAAATGAGTTACCTGGATGAGGAAATAACCAAAACAGGTTAGCGATTCGAAACATTGAGATCGGAAACACATCGAGAGCGTCTTGAAAATGCAGCAAGATAATCAAAGCACCTTAAACAAAATCCGCTCGTGTTCTTCCGCTTGTTGAGCAATCTTTACGGCTTGCTTCGACAAAATCTCCTTCGTCTGAGCCGCTTGCTTCGACAGAATCTCCTTCGTCTGCACCACTCTCTAATCGACCAACAGAATAGAATCGCGTCGATTAAACAAACACATCTCTGAATACGCAAACAAAATAAAAGAAATTAGAGGTGAATCGATACCTTTGAATGATCTGCGATGCGATGCCGCACCTTGCCGAGGGCCTCCCCGTCCTCCAATCCAGCTCCCGCCTCCGCCATCCTTTAAACTTCGACAATTCCAATGATCAATAAATGCAAAAGGCGATGCTTCAATCGATCTCACCCGAGCTCTGGCTTCCGCAAGGGAAATGTAAAACTCCAGAAAAAGCAAACTTAACATTATTATTAGTTATTTTTTATCCACCCGTAATCTGCAAGAAAAGAACATAATCCATGCTGACCGTAGATCTTGAGAGTTGTTCAGCCCGATCACTGCAATCTTGCCAGGTGGAAGTTAAGATTCGTGTAAATGCACCTTCAATACAACAAGGAGACCACATTATGTTTTCCCCATAGACCGCCCTCAGTCCAATCAGAAGGAGGGTACAACGAGTGTGCCACCGAATGGCGTCATTAAGATTAAGCACCGCGTCGAGTCGGTAAGCTGCATAATGGGGAGACAGCCTAGTGATAATTTATTATACTTGTTTTTTTATTCAAACATCGATGACGGGCCCACTCTTTCTGTCCAGTAATAAGGAAGGTACAAGAGAGCACTGCCATAGTCCTCGCGCTTCCGAATCGCACACCTCCTATCTTTCCCCTCTGCCCAAAATCCCTTCTCCGCGATGTGGCAATTGCATCCGGCGGCCTCAGATCCCTGTGGCCTGTGCTTCATCTACGCCGTGTTCTTCGTGGATTCACTATTTGGACATCGATTCATGTCTCAGTAGGGTTCATGCATTCTTTTGATCCGTTTGGTCCTCTTTTTTCGGCTCATGCAATCTTGAAGTTTGGAGGTTCAGATAGATATCTGAAGGTGGTCAAGAGGCTAGGTTCTGGAACAAGGAGGAGCGGAATCATGTTCTATGGAACGATCGTATGGGATCCTTGGTTCATTCTGGCGCAGATCGTCTGCCTCCAGTGCCTTTACTATCTCACCCTCGGGTTCTTCATGGTCCTTCTCGTGGGGTCGCGAGTATCTCGGATGAGTCTCATGTATTTCTTCGATTTCTCGATGCTTGTGGCTTCCACCGTCACTGGGTGGTGTGTGATTGTTTCCTTCATACTCAGTTCCCTTGCAGGGTAACAATATCAACTTTTTATTTATTTATTTAGGCTGTTTCATCTGTTCAAGTTTTTCTTCTAGTCAAGCATCTCAATCTCCTACTTGTGTTTATTAAGTTTTCAGACAATTCGCACAAAAGCAGTTGGTGTTTCACTATTTCTGACAATTTTTTCATTTGTGTGCTTGATACATAGCAAGAGAAGTTCAATTTGTTGTTTTTTAGAATTGTACTGGCGATTATTCATTCATATACGCCGGCTAGAAACCATAGAAATTGAGTTACCGCTGATTTTTAACCTGCAATTGTTTTTTCTTTCGGTAGATATGATGTTAATATAGTTTCTTGTGTTTTTATCTACATGTTTTGATTAGAATTACCTGCATAGAATACATAGCCATGTTTTACCTGGTGGTATTTTAGATTTTGTTGTATGATCTGTCAAAGTTTCTTGATTCAAAAAAAGAACCAAGTTCATCAGCTTTACGATAAGTTTCATAAATCCAAAAAAAGAACCCAGTTCATGAGCGTTACAAAAGCTTCTTAACTCGAGAAAAAAAAAGGATTAAGTTCATCAGCATGCGGCGGTGTAAAACTAACTTAGATATGGCAATTTGAGAGCTATCTTTTTCAGAATTAACTTGCTTGCTGAAAGATGCAACAAATCCCACTTGATTTACCGTTATTATTTTCCTTGAGCAGGGCAGTTTATTTGCTTTATTTGATAGAAAGAGCTAAAAAGTGCTTGGATTTCTCAGCTACTCTCTATATCATACATCTCTTTATAAGCATCATTTATGGAGGTTGGCCATCATCCATTACCTGGTGGGTTGTTAATGTCCTTGGTTTGGCATTGATGTCTTTGCTTGGTGAATGGCTGTGTTTTAAACGTGAGATGCAAGAAATTCCCATCACACGACTTCGTTCAAGTAAGCATTATTTTGCATGATTTTTATATTCAGTTAATTCCTATGCTTGTGGCACATGCACACACACAATGAATTTGGCATCCTTTTGCATTAGAAACTCTTCTTTCTAGATTCATTAGCTAGGGCTACTGGTTTTCGTGGATCTTTTTCAGAAAAAAAAAGAAGCAAAGTATTAGGTGATGCCTAGGACACTATTTCAGGTCCCTCAACCACAACCTAAAATTAGTCTGTACTATGCATTTTGCGGCCAAACTCAATCATCAGATCATGGCTCAAGCATCTGACATGATTTTTTGTATTTTTTTTTTCATGTGATCATATAGGAATGCCAGCCATCATTGTTGGAGAGTTGGTATCTGATACTCTTGTGATGTGACCAACCATTGCTGAGCTTAGTTTTTCATCAGTTAATCTTGCACGAGCTTCATTATTCAGCTTTTATTTGCATATTGACTTACAGCAACTGGTACCTGCTCCCTCCAGACTTGTCTTGCATCTCCCTATCCTATAGCTCCACCTGATCCATCCTGTCTTACCCAATTTTCCACATCATCTGTCAATTCCTGACATTTCAACTCTTTCCCATAAATTATTGTAAAGACCTTTGATCTCTCATTCAGATCAGCTGCTGTAGATCCTGACTTGGATTGACCAATCCAGAATGGGCCTGTTTCACCAATCATGGTTTGCCTGGAACCTGTGGCAACTTAGTTGTGCATTTAATCATATTAGGCTGATTGTGCTTTGTCACTCGTATCCGAAAGGCTACTGAATTTGTATTTTTGAGATTATTAGTTCAATTCACTATGTTTGTTTCTAATTGTGTGGTAGATCACAAGCAATACACCATCTATGACCCCAATCTAAATGCTGGTTCTTCTCACTTGCAATATAAATATCACTAGATCTTAGTGCGCCTACCTCAAAAAAGACTAAAAAATAAATTTTACTTGGGTTTAAAATGTACGTCTACAATTATCAAGAGGATGTAGCCCTGAGTCAAAGTTCATGTTTTTAATAGTATTAGTATTCTTATATGTTGTTTATTAGTTGACATATGCAAGATTTGTTTTGCACAGATGTTTGACAGCTACATTATTCTTCAATCCATTTTCAAAATTCTAGGAGCTACAACATCCCAACAATAGATCATGCTAATGGCTTATATGGGCGCAGTTGTTATTCTTTTTTCTGTACGTGCCAATTAATATGTCGAGGAGCTTAAAAGCGAGATTTCAAATCGGTAAAGACGTCAGCAGTTGGAGATATTGTAGTCTAGTCCCAAAGGAATGGCATCTCTCAAGGGCCTGTATATACCACGTTAGTTCTTTGTATTGCTAAAACCATCTTCTTCTTCTTCTTTTTTTTTTGTTTGTTTGTTGGGAAACAATTCTGAAAGGAAAATAAGTCTTCCATGCTAGAAATGAATTTTTAGGAGTTGAAATTTTGAATTTTGTTTGGTGAACACAGAGTGTGCAACTTGCTCAGTTTAGTTGTCGTTGAATAAGCTATTCTTACATTATGTAAAAAGGATTAGAAAAGGTGCAACTTGTTGCTAATCCATATATTGAGTTTCTATTTGTGCAAATATTCAATTACAATTGGCCATCATCTATTCACCTCCTTTCATCCGTCATCTTGATCCTACACGTGATCTATGATTGAGGATATATTTAACTAATCGAGTTTAAATGATTATTAGATTAATCAAATAGAATCATATATTAGAATCTTTTTTTTCTCAAAATCCAACATCGAGAAGAATAAAATCTAAAGTAAACAAGTCATACATCAACAAGAAGAAAAAATAACGAAATCATTCCTTCTACATGAGATTTTTTTCTTTAAAAAAATCTCACATTCATTTGAGAAAAGAATGAGATGACTGAACTAATTTGATAAGAAGTGCTAAAATTCACAAATTTACTCTTCTAATTCTGGGCCAAACATGCCCTCCTCTATTTGATGGAACAGAGAGTATTTTATTTCCGTTTTACAAATTATAGAGGATAAAATATGTAAGCTAAAATAAAATTCTAAAAAAAAATGCAATAAAAGAATATTGCCTATGTTTTAATACACTTATAAACCGCATTCAGTACCAGTTCGATAAAACTTCATTCTGGAAAAGAACACTAGTTCGCAATTAACAGCAACCAAAAACAGAAGGAAAAGGCAAGAAAGAAGCTTTAAAAGGAATAATTGAGGCAGAGGATGCTTCAAGGACAAACGGATCCAACATTTACCAACAAAGTGGCACATAAAATTTTGTAATCGTTTGGCCAGAATAGTAGGCGAGGCTGGATCAAAAGTTGCTTATGATTACACGAGTTGTAAATTTGGGATCGATACTGATGCGGGAAAAGCAACCAGGCCTCCAGCTAAATCAGAAAATGTACAAACACGCCGCCGAAGTAAGGAAAGTGGTGAGCAACACTGATACGGCATTGACAGCATTATTGTCCAACAAGCTAATTCCTGATATCTTGATCACGGTCGGTGCTCGATAGCTCACCACCTTGCTTGACGAAAACGAAAAGTAAGAGTCTCATATTTTTGGAGAGAAAAAAAATGAATCAAACAAATGGTTAATCCTTGAGTAAAAACATTTTAGTAGACGAATTTGCCCAGAAAATCGTGACCTACGGTGCTGGTCATTTTCGAATTTGAAAACACTAATGTTGGTAGAGATGTGCGTACCTTTTTCCTTACAGTGCAGTAGCCGCTATACTGAAGAGTTGCACCTAACAACGAATCAATCAGGCTACCACCCAAACCTGCAATTGTAGCAATTGGAATTAGTAACAACTGCTTCCAGACCGCATCTGTAGAGCAGTCGGCCGCTGCAAGTGACCCGGTGATGACAGAAGTAAGCCCAATAACGAAACCAGCTGCTGCAGCTGCTAGAAGTCCCTCTATGCTGACAGCACCGTTTGTACCTTTTCGAACAGTCTGTCAATTTTAAAAGAAAAGGGTGGTCAGAGTTTTCAGAGCATACAATCAAAGACCACATCTTTATGAAAGGTATAATTATCAAGGGACAATTGGTTACATGGTGGGTAGAGCAAGCCAGAATCACTTTACTGTCATTTCATGCGAATATCTGATAAAACAAAATGACTCTCTGGTGGATATAATACAAAATGACTTGGTAGTCAGATTCTTAGAGCTTTAGGGTATAAAGTTAAAATTAGTTAAACTTTCTAAGGAAACATATTTATTTGGCAAACTTGTCAATGGATGTCAATGCTTGTGTCATGGCTCGTCATTTTTCTGCAATTCATGTTTTGAGTCTAATAATACCAGTCCTATCAATAGGAAACAAAAACTTCTTCCACAATCAACTAACTAAAACTACACCCTCAGTTGGATAGAAGGTTTGAAGAACCCTTTTGAAAGTTAAATTAATTTACTACCAATCATCAAGGAACAAGTTAAAATCACCTAAAGATGTATAAGTTCACGTTTCTAGATTCACAAGGCATGAATATGAGAGCTAGGAAAAAAAAACAATCCCGTACAGAAACAGGCACCCTGTATGATGTCTGGCAAAATAATAACACCTCAACCCTCATTTTATTTTTAGCCATTGATCATACAAAAAGAATACCTCAAGTTATACTTGCCATAAAAGTTTGTTGACCAAGTCAATTCAGACCTGCATGTGGGTCTCCTATTGCTTCATGTTGACATTTTCACAAAAATCAGTCTATGACAAAGAAATTGATCTTATTGTTGAGAAAGAACAAAAATGATTCTAGTTTGATTTGATTAATGTAATATTTTGCAAAAACAAATTCCAAAGAAAAAAAGATAATTATCCATTAAAAAAATCCAGACCCAGTAAAGCATTTGCAAGAAAAATAAATAAATCAAGCCAAATAGATTAAACCTGGATGGATACAAGAAAATATGACTTAAAAGCATGAATTGGATGTTGACTCCCTGTTATATGCAGTTTAGTTCAGATTACACTACAACTAACGAAGTAATAGTCAGTTAAAACACTTTATTCAGTATTCGTCAGATTCCAAGTAAACTTTAATACATTATCAAACTAGCATCTACCTTGAATGTAGTGATTAGTCTGGGTTGGGCGTTGCTAAGTAATCCAATTTCAGATGACCAAGTGTCTCCACTGCAGCAGGCATAATGTCCAACAATGCCACCAATAAGACCAGTGAAAAGCTTTGACCTTTTTGTGTCCAAGCATGTATCTTGTCCCCCAATCACGGTTACAAATACAACTAATAAAATAGTTGCAAGTCCACTATTAGCCAATACTTGTATCCTGTTAAAATTGGGACCTTTATCACCCAGCCATATGAAGCAGGAAAATAATGTTTCACTCAAACAAGACAAACACATTATGATAAGTGAGCTGGGATTCTTATTCCCAATTTTTAGTATCATGTGAACATTTGTACAAGCTCATAAATTGTATGAACTAGGTAAGTTTGGCATAACCCTTCTGATATTAGGAATATGTTGCAACATGTATCATTCATTAATAAGCACAGATGTAACACACATATTATCATACTTGAGAGCGTATTCAACACTATTATCATTCATTAATAATAATTGACATACAAAGAAGAATTTTGCAGCACTATTAGTAATTAAGCTGGTGGATTGTAATATAAGATAGGAAACACCAATGTGATCATTGTAAACAAGATTCCACAGTTGCAAGCGTATTCAACAGAATTGAGAAAATGAAAACAGACTTGAATAATTGACTGGACCACAAGGCTATTGACTAATTTAGTCCAAAATTAAGGAAAATTCTAAGTCCAGCATTATCAGAGTTACAGATGTTTTGGACTATTGGTACCGGATAAAGTAAATTGCATATAACTTGGATAAAGACTTCCACAAATACATCACAATGCAAATTCAAGCTCCTCAACTGTGCTATGATCAAAATATATTACAAACCGATTAATGAAAACCAAGCATAATTCAACATTCTATAGACACTGTAGTGCAAGGCCAAGGTTTGATGAATGATACCCATATCTTTGTTTAGGTTGAGTTAAAAGTTGGTACCAATTATCCAATCTATTGCCCTGGAGCACCTGCTTACCTACTACAAAGTTCTGAGCATCGGGATCCAAGTAATTCTTCCAACTATGGTTGAAGCCCATCAATGTGCTTTTCTTAAGGGATGTAGTTCCTTGCTTCTTAGGAGCAAGTGTGCATGCCAACACATTATGTAGGACTTGGCTTGCTAAATTTGAGACTACACGACTTATCTTTTCTCGGCACATAATGAGGGCATAGTTGTCAATTGCGTGTAGCGCCCCATAGCGCAAAGGTCGCCCGTGGCTATAGCGCATAGCGAACAGCGTAGCGAGGGTTATTTGAAAATAAAGCGCCACAAGTTTATAAATATATAATATACTTGTAAATATAAAATACTGTTTTGATAATTTGTAAATATAAAATACATAAATTAAAAGTGAAAATTTTAACTTTAATATTAAAAA
>JBAMHZ010000056.1:239960-261699 GCA_037177395.1 Alpinia galanga | reverse complement strand
ATAATAAAAGTGCTCACAGATAAATAGTTAGCACCATCCTTTTTTTTACTAGTACCAAGTATCCAAGATTTAGACACAACTAATTTTAAAGATGATCAGTTTAGCCTTATGAAAGTTTTTTATCGGCTATCAAAATGAATTGGAAAGTACTCAGACAGTTATCCTCCTATAATATTTTTAATTTATTATTTTATTTAGAAGAAAATTTTACAGATCGAACGTCCTGATGTTTTTTTGAAAAGTTGATAAATATATATTGTCCAATAAAAAATTTACACGAAGATTTTTTTTAATTAGTACCAGGGTGTCTGAATCTTCGGCCCGATTAATCTCTAGAGATGATCAACTCTACTTCATAGTTCTTTAGAAATGTCCCTTCAATAATTGAACCGAAAGGAATTAGAACTTTAACAGATCTTCATCAATTATCTGAGTAAATCAAGATGCACTCCAACAGATTTTGCTTTTTTAACTGCGCGAGGTGCAAGGCTCAGCTTCATCTTCGAGTAGATTATTCGGAGGATTTGTGGTGCAAAATAAAATTACCTATTTTTGTAGCTAGAGATGTTCTCCTTGTCTTCCTTGCTGTACAAACGGTAAGTGAAAAACTTGATGCTTCTTGGGCGTTTGTGTTTGTATATTGCATAGTTCCGGTATTTATTCTGTATTTGCCCATTTGAATGTCTGATAAAGCAACTAATTTGTTATTTGAAAGTTTTGGTATGCCCCATATATTGTGCTTTTCTTTCCATTAAATGACAAAGCATACTGCAACGATGTAATTATTATTTTCTTAGATGTTACTGCACTGCATGGCTGATAGCTGGGAAGAATACTGATCCCTTCATGGTCGGTTGCCGAACCTACTGCAAAGAGTGTCTCTTGGATTCTCCTCCACTTCAATGGAGGGCTTCTTTGCTCTCGGAGTCGGTCCATCACAGGCGCGGTAATGGCCATCGAAAGCATTTGGCAGTAGCATTATCGCATCCTTACTGATAGGATACTCACAAAGGCAACGCACACTAAACTCTTTTTCCTCCGAATTTTATCGATTTGCTTGCCAGAGGATTTGTGAATGAAACAGGAGTACATGCCACCAAAACTGGACCCTGAGCATGAAGAACGACTGAGAGCACTCAAACTTCTGTAGAGGTAAGATTTAAGAATCCTGTTGTTGAATGAAATAAGATTAGAGCATTTTTAAAGTTTTGGCTACTAGAAGAACTACCAGTAATTTTATTCTTTTCTGATTGATAGATATTAAATAATTTTCCCATGTATTCTTCTTTTTGATAAAATAGGAACTCAGGACCATATTTTGTTTTTTCTTTCCTTTTCCAAAGGACTGTTCCTCTTAATGATTTGTCCTTAATATACATAGTTTAGTTTGTATAAGAACAGTGGTCCTCGACTAAGCACACTCTGGGATGATCAAACTGCAAGATTGAACCCAAATATACCATGAGATAGGAAGCTCGTCGCACTCGACTGTGATATGTAGGTTTTGCTCTACAGTAACACTGGAAAGAAAGCCTTACAAAATCGAAATAGACCCAGATGTCTTTTTTAAAGTGTTGCAATCTGCCATATTATGTATCCTTTTCTTCATCAAAATTTGTTGAGAAAAGAAAAATTATCCGCAAATAAGATAAAATAAAAAAAAAAAGTGTTACATAATTATTGGCTTGCATAATAGCAAAGTACTAACAAATCTGTAGAAATGTTCGATATGAACCAGAGATTATAATGATGAAATAGATTCGATTTTGTCCCTATATGACTGTATTGTTTCCGAATTCTAATCCAGAGAAGGAAGATGCCACCTAATTATTGATTTGTAATTGTACATGGAGAATCATATATAAAGAGAATCCTTACCAAATTTGCCATGTGTATGTTTGCATTTTGCATAATGGCGTGGAAGCGAACGATTATCTCGCGCATCGCTCAGTCTCAATCAGCAGCAGTTCCGACGGCGGTTGACGGCATTAAGTGGCGCCGCCACTCCACCTCGCGCAACCTCAGCAGAAGGAAGAGGGCGATGCCGCACCCGAAGCCGAGTGCGGCGCTCGACCCGGTCAGCGACACGGCGGCGCAGACGAGCATCACGAAGGAATCTTCCTTGCTGCCCATGTCCCTTGATGCCATGGCCAGTTCGATCCCCGAGAAGAGCAACAGAACGCCGAGGATGCCGATTGGAAACACGCCCAGCATCCGCACGAACGAGCTGCCAAAGAGAAGGCCTAGCGCCACCTTCGTCGCCCCCAAGAACAGCACTGACGCCCCGCTCCGGCCCCCGAAACGGTACTGCCCCGCAAGTCCACCGGCGCCGTGGCACACCGGCATCGCCCCGAACCAACAGCCCACCAGGTTCATTGCCCCCACGCTCACCGACACCGCCGTCGCCGATACCTCATGCCCCCGCACCGGGAATAGATCCGTCGCCAGCTTGCACACCGCGATCACTGAGTTGAGCACCGAGAGTGGGATCTGCGGGATTGCCGCCCGCACGAAGCCCACTTTCCAGTCGTCCCAGGTGATGCGGACGATACGGATCGGGGAAGGGCCGATCTTGAGGTCGCCAAGGATGGAGGGGTCACGGGCGAAGCAGAGGGCCACGCCTAGCGCGAACACCAGCAGCGCAGCCGGGATCCAGGAAGAAGATACGCGACTCCGGCGGGGAGTCGATGGATTTGGGGTTTGGTTAGGCGGGTCGTCGCCGGATCCGGAGGCAAGGACTACGAAGAGGAGGGCGGAGAGGGCGAGGATAAGACCGTCGAGGCCGAGCCAAGGGCGGGGACCAAGGGATTTGCCAGCGGCGAAATCCTGATCGTAGCGGATATATTTGATGGCGGAGAAGGCGAAAGCGAGGCCCTGGGAGAGCTGAACACCGCGAACGACGGGGAGGGGGATGAAGCGGTAGAGGACGGACATGAGGCCGGTGGCTCCGAGGAATAGGAGGACGACCGCGGTAGAGAGGCCGGCAGCCATGATCTGAGGAACAGATAGATGGGCTGAGGATTCGGAGATGGCGACTGCGGCTATTGACTTCATGGGCTGGACGGGCATGGGGAGGCCGAAGAGGAGGCCGGTTACAGCGTTATAGAGGCCGGTGAAGATGAGGGTGGTGCCTAGGTCGAGATGGTTAACGAGGGAGAGAGCGAGGACAATAGGTATGTAAGTACCGAGGTCACCGACGGATCCGCCCAGCTCCGCCCAAACCGAGGTCTTTAGTCTAAAGCTGGCGGCCGGGGAGGGGAGCTTAAAGGGAAGGCAGAAGCACCTGCTTCTTGGGGCGGCGCGGGGGAGGAGGGGATCGCCAGCTGCACCGTCTTCCGCCATGGTCGTGGGGGCAAGGCAGAGGTGGGGATAACTGGTGCGGGGCGACGACGCTTGGCCTGCTTCAAGGGCCGGAACGATTGAGGCATCCAGAAATGATGCGGGGGATTTAACCATTTCGGGACTAAACCAATCTGGATGCTGTAAGGTAAGATTAACGGTGAGGATTTAATCTCATAGTATTGAATTTTAAACTGCTTTATAAATAATCAATCAACATGCTAAAACTGCCAGCGGGCTGCACAATGGGCTGAGCCTGACCCGGCCCGCGTGCTGGCCCAGGCACAGGACCGGCCGTCGTCCATAGAATAGAGCAA
Source organism: Alpinia galanga (assembly GCA_037177395.1). Classification (NCBI taxonomy): domain Eukaryota; kingdom Viridiplantae; phylum Streptophyta; class Magnoliopsida; order Zingiberales; family Zingiberaceae; genus Alpinia; species Alpinia galanga. The sequence continues at coordinate 258,043 of JBAMHZ010000056.1, read as the reverse complement.
CTGCCATCCGATGCAATGCTCGTCACGGCCGTGTCGTTGCCTGGCTTCACGGCTTTCTCATCTCTCAGTCGCTTCAGCGATGGCTATGGCGGTGTCTTCCTTCTCTCGAGACCCGGATCCTCCATAGAGATTGCAGATCTAAGGCCTACCCTTTTATCGTTCCCCTCAGGTTTCAGCCCCCCGCCACTCTCCGTGCTGCTCGCATGACGCTCACGCGAGTCGAAGGAACGACGCCCTTGTTAGTTTCGAGGTACGTAGTTTTCGGGCTAGTGAAGCCAACTCGTGCCCTGTATTGATAAGAATGAAAGGGACGGAAAAAAGATACGTTTGATTTGTGGTCGTAACTTTCTTGGCATTCTGCCTTCAGAATGAGAACAAAATTCTGGCTGGCAGTGATGGCCGCCAGATATACTGAAGCTCGAGGGATCAGGCAAACTCCTCACTATTCTTCAGAAGAGGATCGAGAGGAAAGGGAGCAAGTGAATGCACCTGGAAGCTTCATATACTAAAACATGCGAGCTCTGGATTATCAGTGCTTCTTCCTATAAAAGCTGATCTCCGAGACATAACAGATTTCCTGCGGGGTTTCTTTTGGGAGTAAAGATGTTATGCTGCGCAGTATCTTAGAAAAATGTGTGACGTGGAGCTGTAGCAGAGATACGAGCTACTTTAACATTGTAAGATTGTCAAATCCGGTAGTAACAAATTATAGGCCAGACAAGATACTTGAATGACAATTCAACACCAGTGAGACGAGACGGATGGTCACAACCAGTTTGTTTAACCAAATGATGAACCTCGCTAGCAGAAACCTGACAACAATTTCTTCTCATTTGATACACACGATAGGTAGAAACAAGCATCAAGAACACCACGACTTGCTCCACATTAAAAAGAAAGATCCTTGAATCAACTAATTGAAGTATCCAACGTCAATTCTAAATGTAACTCCAAGCAATGGTTCAAAACACAAGACGACTATTGTAGTATTGGACGAACAAATCTAATCAAGCAGATCATCGTCGTCGTCAGGAAGAGGCTGAGAAGCAGCAGCAACAAGCTCGGCTTCATGTCTAAGAAAGAATAACAAGCTCACAATCAGAAACAGTCTGGAACAGCATGAAACTAGATTGTATTGGACATAAATCAAACCATACGATATTACAATTGATGTTTGCACAAAGAGCATGCCAGATCATGGATGCGACAGTAATCTACTCATTACACAATAAGTTTGGTCCTATGATGAGTTCCTATGGAACATTCTCTAGTCTGCGTAACATAAGCAAATCTAAGTTGACTATGTGGAAATTGAATATGTAAATTTATCATCATCCACCCACAAAAAAATCCAAGAAACCTCCAAAAATATAAAAATCAAAATTAATATCGCAAGCAATAATAAAAAAGTTCTTGGAATAACAATGCAGATATTGAAACAAAATTTTAGACAGAAGCGTATAATTGAACATACTGTTGCTGTGCAGCCAAGTCAATCTGAACTTCTGGAGGCGCCAGTGCAGGTGATTCAACAAAGTGAAGGTTAGGATCCCTGGAACCACATTTATCATTACTTCTTTTTCTTGATTAGATATTTTTTTAATTAATATCAGAACCAAATTATACTAACCCTGCAAGTTTTCTGGCAAGATAAAGGAATGGCTTCTCAAAATTATAATTGCTCTTTGCTGAAATCTCATAGTACTGGAGATTCTTCTTCCTGTGAAATGTAACTTGTTTTGCTTTAACTTGCCTGTTCTTCACATCAACCTTATTGCCACACAGAACAATAGGGATATTCTCACAAACCCTGATTTCCAATCAAAATGAACAGTTAGACACATTAAAACATCAGGATAAACTTATTATGTTCAATGCACGTAGCAAACAACCTGCATAAATCCCGATGCCATGTGGGAACATTCTTGTATGTCATCCTTGCAGTCACATCAAACATGATAATAGCGCATTGACCATGGATGCTGAAACAAAGATGGCAAGAGTCAGGTTAAAAATAACAATAACCATTCCAAAAACAAAAATGTATGTTCACAGATGCCATCCATCAAATTAGCAACTGAGAAAGCACCATATGTTTGACATTTAAATTTTAGAAAAGAAGGATTATTGACTATTTTGTCATGGGATTCCAATTTTTTTAATAGAAGAATGATATTTCCACTAAATAACATATCAAAAGTATGTTTTTAGTATATCACATCCATTTAACAAGATGGCGTGTTTGCCACAAATATTTTCATTAAAAAAATAGTAAGTTATAAAAAGAAAATTCTAAATCAAGCAAAAGAACAAAATCTTATATGACAAAAATATTCTGAGTAACCAATGAACTTCAAATTAGTTATATGGCATCAATATGGAATATGTTATCAATAACAATGGCAATGATGCAAGATTATTTGAAAAAAATAGCATCTTATCAACTAATCAGCATTCCATGCATATACGAGTAAATCTTATAATACAACTCAACCATTGGTCAAAACACCAAGTGGCTTTAAGACAGGCACTAACTAGCAGATTCATCCAACAGAAAACACAAAGGCGAAGGTGAAGATGAGTGAGAATATACTAGTATCCATCTCGCAGGCCACCAAACTTCTCCTGACCAGCAGTATCCCAACAATAGAATCGAATCTTGCCACAGTTTGTAAAGAAATCCAGCGGATGGACCTCAACACCAATAGTAGCTAAAAAAATCCATAAACGATACCACAATATCAGATATACTTAGTCAAAAGTATAAAAAAAAATTCTTGAATGAGCATGATACTCACGTTCATACTTCTTCTCGAATTCACCAGTAAGATGGCGCTTCACAAATGTAGTTTTCCCTGTGCCATAAAAAAGGAAAACCAGGAGATTTTTTAAATCGAGGTCAAAAGATTGGATTTTTTTCCCAAATAACAAAATACTACAAAAAAGGAACAAAGAATGGATTAAAAAACAACAAAAGAACAACACTTGCGTGTTTCACTATTACAAGCATAAACTCGCTGGCGCCGCTAGCCTATTAATCAACGTAGACAATATTGATCCCGTTACGGTGGCAGCAATAACTAGATGTTTTTTGAGCGAGAGAAATCACGCGTGAGAGAAAGAGAGAGAAAAAAAAACAAAGTCACCAAAGAGTTCATTTGCTCCAGTAACTGATCAAATCAGAACGACGATCATTTCAACGAATCAAATCCTAATGCTGGCGAAATTGAAGAAATATACAAATATTACAGAGGTAACAAGGGATTCACCTGTTCCACCATCACCAACAAGGACGAGCTTAAAGCTAGGATAGTCCACGGTTTGCTGGTTCGGCAATGCCTGCAATTAAATAGCATAAACGATCCAAAGATCGAGAAATCAACGAAGAGAAAATCTCGAAAACAAAAAGAGGAAGCGGCTCGGAGACGTTACCATGCGATCGGCTTCCTACGTTGCAAAGGGGAAGAGGAGGAGAAATGAGACGGTGCGTCGATGGCAATGGAGGAGGCGAACCCTAAAAAGTGCTAGGAATGATGTCATTTCCCACGCAGGGTCAGCTTGATTCGAACGCGACTCTCTCAGCCGTTGAATTCACCGATCGACGCTTCGATCAAAAAATACGCAAACTGAGGCGGATTTCGGGGAATTTATTTTGTAAACAATAAAAATTTAATATTAAATTTTTTTACGTCATTTTCCTCTAGAGATTTTATAGTTTCTGATGTTTTTAACGCTGCTGCAAACGGAGTAATCTAATTAAACTTGCAAAGTAATCAAAATTGTAACATAATTTTGATTAGGCCGGTAATTTTTTATTATAAAAATTATTATATTTTTTTTATTTAATATTTATTATTATCGACGGTCTATCACCATCAGTCACTACCCATCGCTTCCATCATCGGCCATTGCCCGATGTTGCCGTTGTCACCACCCACCGCTCACTATTAGCAACTGCCTATCGCTTGTTGTCATCGTCGACTGAGTTGGCTAGCGACCGATGACCGACTTCGTTGGCAATTAGCGATCGTGATCAGTAGTCCTTGGTCATCGACTGTTAGTATTGACCTTGTAATATAATCAGATTACATTAGTTTTATCCCGATTATAAAATTTATATATGTTTATAATCCAAATTTAATTACGATTTTAAAATTATACTAAACAAAATAATCTACCGGCAAATTATAAAATACCAAAAATACCAAACACAGTCTAAAAGTATTTTTCTAAAGGAGGAATTTGATCAAGAACTGGGAAAACACTCGATCGCGTGGCTGTAACAATCTTATTTTTATATATATAGAAAAAGCAGTTTTCGGGAATAAAATCAAGCAATTAACGAGGTGGCATCGAGCCGAAGAGCTTCCGCTCCTCCGCCATCCCCTCGCCGGAATCGAGGAACGAACCGGCGCAGCCCTCGGCGATCTCGCCGTGCCAAGCGGGCGCGGCGTGGTACTCATTACGCCCCTACATGCGCTCGCCAGGACCGCACGCCCCCGCCGGAGATTCTCCACCGCAGCGGCGCTCGGCTCACGGTTACCCAGCTGGCCGCTGGGTCAGCGCGAACGACGAAGGGGTAGGACCCGTCGCCAAGCGGCCGGGGGAAGCTGTTGAAGAATTCAAGAGTGGCGGCGGCCGGAGCGCCTCGCGACATTATTTATATATGAATTAATATCTCAAAAAAATTTTTAAACCAAATAAAATTTTTAGGAATAAAACAATTAACCACACAAATAAAAGTCAAACCCAATCTAAGCTCAAGATCGAGTCCCTTGAACTAAAGTTCGATACGGCAAGAAATAAGTGGCTTGCGGGTCGAATAAGGCAATGCATAGAATTGGATTTCCAGTGATTTGGGCTATCGATAATACTCGTAATTAGTAATAAATGGCATGCTTAAACCTGAAACAAGATATCCATTCAATTAATCTATAAAAGAACCAGCGAATTAGGGGAAAGAAGTAGGCACCGTCCGTTCCACCAACCAGTGAAATAAATCTCTTCCGCCTAAAGATGATAAGCCGAAAAAGCCACGAAGGAGTTATAATTTATTCGCCGAACACGCACCGAATCGTTGACTCAATCCTCTGCCCTCCTTCCTGCCGCTTACTGCTTTCCCTGTTAATAATTTGAAATCGCGAACGGGAAACAAATATGTAGAAACAGTTTCAAAAACGATCAATGGAAGACAAATTTAAGTTCACGGTCAGCTCCTGATTAGGCAGCAGGTGCTCTTCGCGAAACGTGGAAAATCTTATCGGTACTACAGTGAATCTTTGTCCGTGGAACCCTCTTTCCTAGGGTTGACCGACTCCTGCTCTTCTATCCCAACTCTTCTCGTTGGATCACCTCAAGTCAATTCAACCTCTACACGCTTTCACAGCTAGCTCATCGCAGCTTGGTTCGGTCAGTTATCTCGGCGGTGTCGATCGCCTATAAATAACACAGTTCCCACGTCCGCTAGGACCACAAAGACTCCTCCTCCAAGTCGTTCCCAGTTCATCATCATCCGCCATTAGGCTTCCAGCTCGAGCATCTAGCAGAGGCCTGAGGCCGAGTTGGGAGTGGTTCGATCGATCGTCTGCGTCACCAGCGCCAGCGCTTCTACACCTGAGATCGATCCATGGCGGCGGCCAACTCCACGAACAACAACATGCCACATGTAGTAAATGCAGAATCCAACAGCGAAGGCAGCCGCGACAGCAGAAGCAGAAGAGTTGCTAATGACGGTAAGAGGGATGACGCTGTTGCTGGTTTTGCGCGTGGAGGCGGTGGCGAGCGGATCCAACGCAGGCAGGTGGCGGCGGCTGCGGCGGCGGCGAGGAGGGTGGAGTACGTAGAGGAAGAGGACATCAACGAGGAGGCGGACGCATTCATCAGGCGATTCAGGAAGGAGCTCCACCTGCAGCGCCTGCAATCCATCGAGAATTACAATCAGATGCTCTCTCGAGGCCTCTGAATCTGCGGTTGCCATATCGTTTTGGTTTTTCGTGTTTGCTTTCATACGTTATTGTTCTTATTTTTAGTAGCAGCGTATAGGTCTTGGTAGTATACGCATGCCATTATGATCACTTTAAAAGGATACAAATACATACAATACATCAAGAAACTTAAAAAAGGATTTCAAGAATATAATGTATAGTTACATATTTCAATATCTAACAAGAATAGATGAAAATAACAAGCCGTATGTTTCTCTGAGAAGGATACACTACAAGCATCACTCCTAAGAACATGAACTCAGGTTGGTGTTGCCGTGCTGAAGTATTATTTGTTTCGGGGCTCAAAGAGTTCTCCTATGCAAGCCAACTCATGGCATAAATAAATAAAAGAAAATATGGTGCCTTGAAAGGAATCAGAATAAGAATTTGAATAAACACACCATTTTCTGTTCCTATGGAAACTAAATAGTTATCATCACAACGATGGGTTGTGGGAAACAGGAGCAGATCTTGTTAGTCGATTGTTGTGGTGTTGTTGGAACAGGAGATGAAAGGCTTTGACCCCTTCCCTATATAAAGGCGTTTGCATTTCAATCAAGCGTGATACCTGCAGGAGAAAAAGTAAGTTGTCAAGAGTGGCAGCAGAAAACATCGTATCAGCAAACATAATAAAAATAGTTTTTTTTTCCCAATTATATTCTATCTTAACTATATATTATCAAATAACATATCTCAGATATGTTAACCTTTTTTTTGTTATTTTATCAAATATCAGAACCACACCTAATAGCTTATCTCATGATATCATCTACGGATCATGACGCTTAAATTAGATTCTTTGATGGATTAGGGGAAAACCCAGCACATTCTTCAGTGAAAATTCAGGAGTCATTAGCAGAAACTATTAACTAACCATACCAAAGTTGTTGCAGATTACCCTATTCATTATCTACGGTCTTAATTGCAGTTTCAATGACTTCTAAATAGAACAAAATTACTTTTGAAGTTATATGCAAAAATTTCCGCAAGCTTTGTTAAACTGAAATCTCAGAACCTTGTTTTATTCAAGCAGGAAATCTGGATCTATTCACATAGCCATTATCATATGACTAAGCAAGTTGTGCATTTTCATTTCTCCAGATTATGGTAAAATAATACGAGTTGATAATTTTATGTAACATCTGCAGGAAGTCTTGGTAGAAAATAGTAATCAAGAAATTTAATCGCTTCCATCGATTGTCATCTTTCATCGCATAAATTGCTCAAATTTTGCCCAAATATAGCTCAAAAATCACTTCCCATGGCATTCTAACTGTAGGAAGAAAACTAATGATGCTGGTACTTACTGCTCTTCGAAAAGCAAACATCTCTTCTTGGCCAGACAACAAAGATACAATTCCTGAAGGAGAAGCTCCTGAGCCAACACTACCTGCAGCTAAAACATCTCGCCGTAGCTTCCCACCTTCAATCTCAGTTTCAAACTGGAAACTGCACAAACATTGCTTGAGACACTTTCTAGTAATTCCTTATATGCAGAAGTCATCTAGTAATGAATAAATACCTCTCAAGATCAAAAAGACTTCCTTCATCTGTACCCTGAAACAGATCATCAATTGAACTATCTGCTAAGCAAAAGGTCAAGCAATGATGGTTGTATAACTCATCAATCAATGTAATAAACCTCCGTGCCTGAATGTTCCCAATACTAAATTATTAGCATTATCAAACAGAAATCATTTTGAAGAAACAGAATAAACAGGAAAGAAGTGATCTTCGAAGAATTCAGTGTTTCTATAGATTATAATTACCTAAACAACTACCACTCTTTTGAAAGAAAACAATAAAGTTAGCTACTGAATTTTTTAGGGGGCAAATTTTAAAACTAACCAAAGCAAGTAAAAATTACCACCAAAGGAAACACTAAAACAATAAAAGGAAGAACATCAGGGTAAAAGAATACCTTGTCACGAATCCTCATACTCATGACTGGTATATTTGAAATGAAAACTGTATGATAATGTCTTGCTACTGCAATATAATCTGCTGCCCCGACCTGATATGAAATAGAATAAGTACATAGCTTACACCAAAAGTCTGAACGTTCTTCGTAGATGCATTAGTCTGAGTGCAGCAGATAGTTATATTTTAATGCAGATTTACCAAGCCTACTAATACATTTATATCTCTGATAGAGCTACCTAAATGGGGAATAGTAATGAAGTGATTGAAATCAAAATGATTGCATCATGAAGGAACTATATGGTCATAAATTGAAGAAAAGTATTACTGGCCGGCCACATATGTACTCGAAGTCGAATCTTGCAATTCCGTTACAGCTTTCAGGAACTTCAAGAAATCTGTTCAGTAAATCATTCTCACATCAACTGAGTTTTCTTTAACATCTTAGCAAATCATGCCCCTCTATTTTATTTTTACCAAATCACACCCTTGCCAAATTTTATTCTACTTTTACCGGTCATTTTCCAAAATCCAAAACCAGTTCAGCGAGCAAGTTGATTCTGAAATTAGCTTGCACAGCGAAATCCTTATTTTTATGCACAATTAGGATGTGAGAGACCACAAAAATGACCATCTTGGGTTGGAAGGAACTTAAAAAAATTGAATTTTGTGCAATAATCAGACTGCAAGATAAAATCAGCTTCCAGATCAGTTTTGTGTCAATTTTGTAATGAAAATTGATTTGAAATAAAACTTGCAGTCGAACTCATGTATGCACACTATTTGAGTGTGAGAAGCCACAAAATGACCATTTTAGAATGAAAAAAAAAACTCACAAATATTGATATTGTGCAAAGTCTATTGCAAGCTGAACCAATTTGCATGGTCAAACCAATTTTCAATTTTGGAGGGAATATGAAAAGAATGGGTAAAACCAAAATACAACTTAACAAGGGCATGATTTGGTAAAAATCAAATAGAGTGGTGTGATTAGGTAAACAGGGAACATAAGGGATCTGATTTTCTTCAGTAGAAATAAGGAAGAATGCTTACCTCCCAAACATCACGGGAATAATTGTGGAAGTTATCCTCCCTCCAGCCTTCTCAGTGATCTTGTGCCACATTTCTTCATACTCTCTGAAAGAATCAGAGTTGGAAGGCCAGAAAAAGCATACCTGCAGGTTTATGTCAAGCTATTTGACTTTCATCTTTTGACAAGCATAAAGGTAACTTCAATATGCATGCTCAACTTTAACAACCAAGTGCTCTGTTATAATATAAGTATGTTAATAACTTAGGATACATGTATTAGAAGAACAAGAACATAATGCTGATGAACCAGTAATTTAGGGCATTTTCACAATGCAAAAATTGAAGTTAAGTTGCACCAGACAGCTTTTACCCTGCCACAAAGTGTACACGACCTTTTATGAAATAAATTTAGAGAGAAAAAACGTATTCCACACCAAGAAATAGGGCAGGAAAGAATCAAGCTCCATACATTTGAAGTCTAATAAAACATGAACGTGATCCACACTATAAATTTAGACAAATTCATATTCCATACCAAGAAAAGGGCAGGCAAGAATCAAGGTCAATGCGTTTGATGTCTAACAAACATAAAGGTGATTCACAATAGCAAATTTGGATAAAGAAAAGACTTCATGGACATTTAAGGAATTATCCTCACTCCAGATTGATTTGGTATAGCCTCTGGTTCTTGGGACTCCATTTTTCCCCCTCCATACCCGTGTCAAATACTAACATTTCAGCAATTCCAACACTAGAAGGGACACTTGATGCCCTATTTGTCACTTGTACAAATTTTCAAAAACAAGAATATTCATACACAGTCAGAGTAACATAAACTATAGCCGTAATGTTATGTTAAAATATGTCAAGAAAGAATGGTTCAAAGCAGTCTGGCATTTGTGCTACGACAAATCAAGGTTGGTAAAAGTTGAACTACAGTTCCAATGCTATTTTAATTTAATTTTGAATTACCCTCAAGTGGTTATCATCTACAAAAGACAGAGTCCATCTAGTGGTAAATAAGTGAATACCTCCAAGTCATTGTATGAGATTTTATCCTCTGCATTCAGATTCACGAAAACCATAAAAAAAAATTCAGAAGTTTGCTCAACAATAACCAATTTTATCCCACTAGATAGGGTTGACTATATGAATCCTCCTATGCCATTGAGCTCTATCCCCTACATCTCCAATTATTTTTTAATCCCGTCGTGGCCGGGTCCTAAACCCGAAAAGAAAGGGGAGGATTGCATTAGATTGTCACTCAATATTGAACTTCGGTAAATTTCTATGAATGAATCCATTAAGATATTACAGAAGTTTGCTCGCTTATAGAAAATTAGGAAGACCTATATTTAACTATTTTGTATGCAAAAATTGGTAACTGGTTAAGACCAAACCTGCATTGGAAAATCTACCTTTTGTTAGTTCATTTAGCCCAGCAATGCCTTTAGTATTGCAGTCATCTGCTTTACATTGCATGACTTTCTTCTGTATGTGTGTGGTTGACATGTCAAATTCTACAAATTTAATCCAGCAGCATGTAGGACAGATATTGCTAGCATATTGGCACTTATATTTCTTGTATAAAGTACTAAAAATCACATCTATGAATAAATCTGTGCTTTATTAACAGAGGGGCAGAAACTGTACTAACAACAATTTCATATTCAATCATATTTATAAAGATAGCAACAACAAGGTAGAACCATCAAATTTAGCAACGAAAGAATTTAAGCTTACTTGATCCATCCTTTTATTTGGTATTAAGCGACGATAGTCTATGTCACTTCCAACCAAGATTTTCTGACAATTTTCTTCTAATTTCAATAAAAAAGAAAGAAATATATCTTTCTGCATGCCATCCTAAAATTTCAAATAAAATAGTTATTAAAAAGTCAAGGTAGTACTTCAAAAGACAACACACTAACTAAAATGTAAAGATTATTTGTAGTATCCAAATAGCTAGAAGACATATTGACAAAGCACTCTTGGCAGGAAACAAATTTTCGTTTAACATTAACAAAAGCATGCATATGAGATATGTCAAATGCAGTAATGTATTTCTGAAAACACAAACATTACTGAGAAATGCCGTACAAAAATATTGAATGGCTGCTTCCCACTTGGTTTCTTAAACATGACAACTGGGCTATAATGCACTAGAGCAAAATATCCACCTTTAGCATTTGTGATAATGATAAGAGTGATGACCCAGAGATAATTACAATTTGTTTAATATCTCATGTTAGCTAACAGTGATCCTAACCATTTTGTCAGGTCAAGTAAAACAATGTGGACCAGACATCAAGTGGATAGTAGGATTGAACTGTATTAATATTTTTTTAAAAAAATTGTACAACAAAGGTCCAAATAGACAATTAAAGCACATTGGTACTAAAAACAATGCATAACTTTTTGCTGTTTTCAGTGGGAGGTATTTAGTGAGAGCACTGTATCACTTCAAACCTCACACAAATAGCTATGCCTCATTGGTCAAAATAAAATATGCTGAGAAACAACCTATCAAAATAGCTGAGCTTCTAAGGTCCTTACATAAAAAATGACAATAATATATTATGGGTGCAACCTTATATGAATATGGGCGTAATAGAGGAACAAAATGTCACAACCCACTACGATGGCAGATAGATGATTACCTGATTCAGTTCCTCTGGTGCCCGGTTACTGGTTGCCACAAGAACTGTACCAGTGCTCAGTAATTTGCTGAGAATACCAGATAAAGCAACGATAGCAAAGACATCAACTGTCTGTACAACATGAAACAAAATCAATCATTCAGTAATGCCTTGCTATCCTATAAATAAATTGCTAAAATAAATAATAATTTGAGTGCTACATTGTCGATAGAAAAATTGTACAAGTGCCGATCTGATTTCTGCATACTCTAGAAACTTTGCCCATCTTAATTTCAAAACAAACAAATTCACTCCATGTTGACAACACTTTTAAAGTCTGATTCATTCAATTCAATGTTGACAACACTTTTAAGGTCTGATTCATTCAATTCAATCTCAACAACAAGTTAACTCCATTTTGAATTGGTGGTGTTATCAGAATGTTAAATCAAAGTACAACATCCTAGATGAGAAAAAAGTGTTTAGCAGGTAACCTAGCAGTAGTTATCACACTTGTTGCACAAACCTGTATCTCGTCAAAACAAAGTATGCTTGCTCCCGTCTCCTCTGTTTTTCTGTCAATTAAAAATTTATCTGCTACAGCAGAAAGTATATGCTTTGAATGTACTTCATGTTTATATCTTTCTTCTCCAATCAACCATTCTTTGACTTTTTCACTAAATGGGAGACCATCTATCCAACTAAAAACAGTTGACTGTTGAGACTGATCAACTGTTTGGTTCTTCCATACTTCATGCATATGCTCATGTATTTCAAGCATTGCCTGCCAAAGAAAACGTGAACAACAAGTTTTTGACAGTTAGATGGGATTAGCAAAACAAAGAACAAAGGATACATGGAAACTCTTTTGAAAAAAGTGAAGCAATTGGATTGGTTCTCTTTGGGTTTAGCTATATTTTGGAAAAAGGAAATATTTTAACACATTCAGTTACCATGTGTTAAAAGTGACACATGGTGGGATAAAGTTTGGTTGTTGTTGTTGTTTGTTGTTTATTCAGTTACCATTTGAGTACAATGATAATTCAATAATTTAGCTAAGCTGTACATCGTCTAAAAGTGACAGACTCAATTATTTGTCTAACTACAGCCAATACTGTCCTATAAAAAAAAAACATCCAGTATGATGTCATGCTTGTCTCGTGCTGAGATGAAGGCTGTAGAGCGGAATATGTGGCCTCGTGCTAGGCTGAAGGATGAAGAATCAAAGCCACAGTGTGAGAGATCATGAATGAATTTGAAATAGCAATCACCAAGAGGAAGAAAGAAATCAAAGTGGAAGAGGGAGGCTGTTATTGTTGCATTGCAATTGAGACCTCCACATAGGGAGTATTGTTGCAGGAAAAATCCTAACATTAAAAGGGGTGCTCTTATACCATGTCATGTTTGGGAAAATAATATGGTATTGCATTCATTGTAAAGGGATATTTACATGTAGGACTCGACATAGAAAATGTAAACTTAAAATATCAATGTGTGCTAAACAAGAAAATACTCACATATATATTATAAACCCTTTTTATCAGACCATAATTCCTTTAACTAAACTACAGTGTCACAAGTGCACTATAACTTGTGGTAATATGAATAGCATGGAGAAATTTTAGCTGTATGCAAAGCAAGCACCATTGAAGGAATCAAAGAAAGAGTAAAAGTAAACAGCAGAGATGAAATTAGCTCTTTTCCTATCTTGATGTACCCAAAATCAAATACTTGAAGGTGCAATGACCATCCATCCAATTAGAATTGGATCTGAAAGTGAATGAAATAATTATCTCACTTTTTGTGATCCTGCATACACTGACATATGCATCTGCTTATCAACACATGGACATTAACCAAATATGGCAAGTGATGAATGTCATATGACAAGAAGAGAAAAAATGATCACCTCATGAAAGTGAAACCGCCTACGATGTTTAACAATACCATCAGTGGCAGAGTAAAACATATCCATTAGCATGGTTTTTCCTACATCGGAAAAGATATCCTCTTAGTCCTTTTATAGAAAAGTATTACTAGCCTCCAGACTGCAAAGATTGCCTAAAACCAATTACGATTAAAGTAAGATATAATTGATTTTGCAATGCAACATATTCCCAAGGAAGACAATTTCACAAACGATCCCTCCAGGAGAAGGGAACTTGATTTTTATTATCAATGGACATTTTAAGATCATAGAAGAAGTGACTTGACTAAACTACAATATCTATTGTTTACAAGCTACACAGAAAAACAGTCAATAACGAACCACTTCCAACATTTCCATACAAGTATATCCCTTTTGGAGATGGAGGAGGAGCTGGCTTGATACCAACTAGTGAATCTAGCTTCTTCTCGCGGTTAAGATACGAGACCATCTTTCCAACACCTGGTTCTACAGTCTGGTGCCTTCTCCTGTGACATAATCATAAATAGCATACACCAAGGAAGAGCATAATTTTAGAATCAGGTCAGCATGAGATAGAAGAAGTACATCGTAATTAGAGGAAAATTATTATACGATCCATATAGCAAGGATAGCAAGAACTGACACTTCAGCTATATCCATCTAGTACTCAACTAAACTAGACCTCAACTAAACTAGACCATTTATTCATCATTATGAACTGTCACCTTCATCTTTAAATATTCATTACCACTGTTGGTTCAACTTCTTTGATCACTTCACTTTCCTTCTCAGACCATTTTGTAAATGAATTCAAGAATTCACAAAAACAGATACATATTAACAAATGAAAGAAGATAACTATTAATATCAAAAATAAATATTACAGGCTGCTAAATTTGCCATCTTCATAAGACACGACTATCACTCTGTAAAAATGCAAACAGATAATAATAGGAAAACAGTAACATGGATCAGATTATTATTGTGAAACAATGCTTGATCTAGTCATTGTCTCATATCTGCATATCAGTATAAATATGAGAGTGACGCAAACTATGTTACTTACTGTTTGCAAGTTCTGTGTTTCGTGCATTGCAAAAACAGAAAGGAAAAAAAAGAGAATCGCAAATGATGCCTACCTTGAAATCCACTTTCCAATAAAACTCTTCCTATGATTCCTAGCATCTATCCATACACCACCTTTTTGTTTATGCTCAGCTTCTTCCAAAAGTAGTTTCCGCCTTTCATTCTCTCTACTCTTCTCCCAGTTTGCCAATTTAACCTGACGGCAATGAAAGTACAAGATGGTATTTTATAATACAATAAGCTTGACAAGCATATCATGAAACCATACAGAATACTGAATGGATAATTTGAATATTATACATGGTAATCCTCCATTTCCTTTTCGTAGTTTTGCAGCGTCCCCAGTAACTCCTCGAGTTCAAGAGCAACCTTTTCCTGATAAATATCATGTTTAAGTTTTCCTTCACTGACCATGCTTCTATACTGAACCAGCGGACCTTCAAAATGAAGTAACAAGAAAGACAAATAAAAAGAGAAGAATAAAGATAGTCAAGAAGCTTAAACTAGAAAGCTGGCATTAATAGTTATAAAGAAGTGTATGCTTGACACATTAAAAAATGTTCCAAAGAGGTAAATACATGCCTCAAAGGAAGTCATATGTAGGGTAACACAGAAAAGATATTAAAGGAATACAGAAGGGTAAACACAAACAGCACCTGATGTCCAACCTGCTACATGCACATTGGTTGCTATGGCAATATTTTAGGATGTTAATTTGGTTAGATTTCTAATGTTACTTAAATTATTTTGTTCTAAAAATAGTTAGACTATTTAATTAATTGATTAGAGAATAGAGATGTACAATATTTAATTATAAATTTTTTTCTCATTTATGAATAAAATATAACTATATTTCAGTATAAGAAATTTGCATTCTCTTGGAATACTTTGAATACTAATTTTGATAAATATTTATTCATGCATGACAATTGAATGACTTTTTAAGTTGATTTATATGAATTTTTAAATCAGATGAACTCCTGATTATTCATTGGTAAAATTGAATAATTCCTTCAATATCACTTTTATTTTCTGAACTAATTAAATGGGAAAAATTCTTTTGAAAAGCATTTGAGTTGGCCATTGGTATTCTATAATATTTTAAAGCTTTTTCAAAATTATTTAATATGATAATTTTGAAAATTATTATGCTCTAATATAGGCTGACAATTTGCTAATTAAATTTAGTTTTTAAATTGGTGTTAGAAGTATATTAATGATTAAGAGTGGATACTTGAGTTAGTAGACATATGAATCTTTTAGTCATGGATTGCTTGAGACGGTACAAATTTGGTATGTTACTGCAGAAGTATGATTAATCTTGAATTAATTATTGAATCTTGATGTTTATAACCAATTGAACGCCCTAGTAGACATTGCCCCAAGTCAAGCCATAATTTAATTTTCTAGATGATTAGGAAGTGAAAATACATAATTGTTTTTGGTATAATGCTTAACTAGAATCTAATTACGCTAACTTACTGTTATATCTTGATTTAATCATGACCAAAACTTGCCTCGTGCTATTGAATAATGGAGCATCCCATCAACTCTTAATGTGACTTTCAATCATAGCAATTGATTAGATCCTAATGACTTAACCTAATAATTGATTAGATCTTAAGTGGATTATGCCCATCTATGAGCGAATCGACCAGACAAGAACAGCCATGCGGTAAAAGGAGACTAAAAGGAAATTTAGAGAAAGCAATCAGCAAACTTCATTACTCATATTTATGAAAAATTCAAGTTGATCAGCCACTTATATCAGATCATCTAATAAATAGTGCTAACCTTCCATGTCAAAGGTATGCAATCTATTCTTGCATCAAAATTTATTTAAATATGGATGAAGATATATTTGGGGATAGAGCCCAATAGCCTAGAATAACTTATGTAGTCGATCCTAGCTAGTGAAAAAAGATTTGTTTGTTATTGTTGTATTTATTTATTGGTGGAATTTTTTGACTCGAGAATAGGAACATGACCCCGCCAAACACATTCCCGATGCCTCCTCTTTCAGATATCCTCCTGCTCCGAGTTCCAAACATTTGTAAATCATGGCGTAGTCAAACATCGTGCTGCTACTAACCTAGGGGATGCCAAGGGCAAAATTCAGAAGAAGTAACCCACTGTGTGTCTCCCAGACTACCGATATAGCAAACCAGAATCTCATTCTCTAGAAAAGGATTAGGAAAAAAAAAGAAAAGTTTCGTGCTATCATTTCAAACGCCAAATGCGCTAAACCCTAACAAAATCCAAGAAATATGAGATATGCGATGAGTCTGATCCAGCAACGATCAAAATCCCGGAAGGAATTGTCACGAGAAATAACAAACAGCCGAGAAGTCTGACGGACAACCACTAAGGATATGACATCTAGAGATGATGACAGTGCGGTGGTGGACTCACCTCGGCGCCAGTCTGACGAAGACCCCGAGACACCACTGGAGAAGCAACGAGAGCCGATCCAGGGATTGCAATGGGCCGTGAATCCATGCGCCGGGATTTGTCGACTCAGCGAGAGGAGCCGTGAGAAGAGGATGGAAGAGGAAGTGGAAAGGCCTCTCATCGCGTAGTGGAAAAGTCTAGAGGGAGCAGAGGAAGAGAGAGGCGTAAGAGGGAAGGCGGAGCGGAGGGACAACGCAGTAGGAGCTGCGTGGCCACTCGGCTCACCAAGCCGCAGACGTGTCTGGAGAAGGATCGGTCATCCCGTGCTTACTGTATTAGGAGAAGCGTCGTGGGTCCTAGAAGACGTCGGTGCATAAAGGGGAATGGATCGATTGAGAAACAAATGATGCGGGATTTTTAAACTAAATTTAGTTTGCATTTAAAATATTTTATGTAGCCAAAATTATACATTTTAATTATATATTAGCTGTAATCTTAATTAAGATATGAACTACAAGTTTTAAAATAACATATTAAGTTGGCACCTTCAAGTAAATTAAACTGGGTGGATGAAGAGCTGCCACTATTCGACCCCAAGTGCAGTCGATGAAAGATTTCGATAGAAAAAGGCGATGAAGTGCAGATTGGCAGATATAATGTATAATTAGGCAAATTATTGATTAGATTAATTCCCTTTACTTACAAAAGGGCTCCAACACCTATACGAAGAGTTCATCCAAGATTATAAATAAACGAGTAATGATAACTCGTGGGAAACTGGTTGTATAACAATCCTACAACCAAACTAAAGAACGGGAGGAAGAATCAAAAGATTGGAAATAGCTACTGTAGAACAACGCATCCAAAAGATAGGTACGGTTAAGCTCCATCCTGCTTCTCGTCCCTACCCGTAGAATTTTTGATCGCTGAATTGCAAACTTGACTTTCTGCATGCAATTGCAACTTTACTTTCAAGCACATCACTGCCATTGGAGAAACAGCAACGGCGATAACGAAATACCAACAAGGAGATATATTAGTTTTTAAATTATGCGCCCTGTGATAAATTTTTATTAGCTCGCTCCTTATCTATGAAAGACGAATGGTAGCAGAGATGTAAAC
>JBAMHZ010000056.1:206095-216165 GCA_037177395.1 Alpinia galanga | reverse complement strand
AATGATATGATTCTTTTGCATGAAATCGTTGGTAATGGATATTAATCCGCGGTGGATAGATGAATGCTTGTGACCTCCACTACTCTCCTTTTGCCTTGAGTTTATTTCCCTTTCTCCCTGACGCACCATCAGATCACAGTCTGTCCTCTCGTTCATTGTCGTGTACTCGCTCCGATCGACGTCCACCCGCGACGCAGGGACCAATTCGTTGTCCCATCAGCAGCTCGTTTCGTCTCCATCCAATTAATATGTGTCTCCTCATTCAAAAATCGTACGTCCAATTAATTTGCTCCAGGCAATGGCTGTCAAGTTAAAAGTTGCTGCTCGACGTGATCACTCGTAGCATGGCCGTGAAGCCTGCCGGACATATACCAATTAAGTCGATGGGAAGGACGATCAAATAAAGCACAATAAGAGGCTCGTGGAAGAAATTAGTGCATGTCCCAATCGCAAAATAGTAAAGAAGCTTAGCAATCGGGGAATGTAATCGAGAAAGCTTTTAAGGTGATGGACCAGATGGAGAAAGGACTCGATCGAGTACGGCAACGAATCGGTTGAGCTTTTACACGATGTTTCTTTGCATCGTTTGCATATAGCCTCAAGATGTGTACAGAGCAAGGTATAGGGAATAGGATAAGATGCTATATATATATATATGCTGCCTATCCATATGCCATTCGAAAATGATGATCTCTTTTCGAGTAAATTATCATAAAAATTTTAAATTGTATTTACAGATGAATAAAAAATGATATGCGATCAAACGAAGCTAGTGGAAACATGTGTCGTATCGTGTGACGCACAAACAGATGAAAAAACACACACAAGAGACTGCAGACTGCTCATCAGTACGGCGGCCGTGCCACTGATCAACTGCCCCCGTGTGGCAATCCTGCTTGCTACATAGCCAACCCTGTGCATGGCTTTGCTGCATGGTAATAGCAAGCTGGTAAAAAGGTTGGTACCAACTAATTTTACTTATGGAATAAATGAATTATGAATCATTCCCATCACAAATTTGAGAAGGTAGTATTTTCAACTCACTATTGAATTGAATTCCTCTTCTAAAGAATGTCTGAGAATTAAGCTATAGCTCAATGGTCTAACTAGATATTTTTATTAAAATTTATTTATTTATTTATAATAATTATTATACTACGGTGATTTGCTACTGTTGCAACAAATCAAACTACAAGCCAAACTAAAAACACTTGTTTTGTTCTTTGTATAAATAAATTAAGAATGCCCCAAATGGACCCTTCAACAGATGGATTCACCGAGATTGTAACGAGTCAGTGCCATTGCAAAACTTGGAGTTCAACAGAAAACAACTAATGAGATTGACATTCAATATACGATTGCTGCTCCGTATTTGTTTTGCTCAAGAAAGTTCACACAAATAGACATTAAAATGCATGAAATGGGCCTCGAATTAACAGGAGAATTGTATCCTGTCCCCTTCTTCTTCAGATTTACTATTGCGAGTTCATCGAGAGCTCGGAGGTGGACCACTGGAAAAGTGATACATCTGCATTCTTCTTAGCTATATGTGAATATAAAAACGTAAATAATCAAATGCATGAATCATAGTGTTTGCCCTATGGAAGAAACTGGTCCTTGTACATGATGGCCGAGTTCTGGTGATTGATTTATACCACTCTCTTTACACTCTCCGGAATTCCCGGTGATGTTGTCACTGGATCGGCACTGCACCTTCCTGTTCTCTCTGCATTATGAGCAGTGATTCAACGAACAGAGTCTTTTTCTTTTGTTGTTGTTCGTGAGCAAATTCAAAGAGGCCATAATTATGTCTCCAGTAATTCCCCAAGAGGCAAATTGATTTATAGGATGTTGAAAGAAGGAATAATAATGATATATATCCATTTGGCTGACGTTGCTACAGTTTGGAGTTTGGCAACCGTGCGCATGCAGAGACACGAGGGATTAATTTGTACTTGGCTGGCTCCTGCAAGCGTAGCCATCACAGGCCCAAACATATACGTGCATGCATGGTCTCCATTAATGGATGTCCCAACTCCCAAGCATTCCATTCACCTGATCACCCCCACACCGCACACCGAGGCCTTAACGTTAAAGTGGAGACACTGATCCGGTCTTTCTGGTCCTTGTCAGATCGACCAGGGTCTAATCTATGGAGAGCTCAATCAACATGCATATATACCCTCCCACAGGGCCACATGGATGTGATTGCTGGCATAAAGCTTGCAAAATTAAATTGACGCTAAGTTGTTTTCTTGCATGGTTCCGGCGGTCGCTTTCTCTCATAAAGGCAATAAAGCATCTGTGATTACGGCCTCTCAACGTGCGCCCCTTGTCATCTTCCTCTCCAGTACTCCACCATCTATCCTATCTCTGTTCAAGACAAATCATTACTACGCTCCATCTTAATTAATTTATCTTCCAATACCATTTCGTGGCCAGTACTACGTCGCCAAGAAGATCGATCACTGAGCTTCTTTAATTTCTCTTTTCAAAGGGCGGTCAATGCCGTGTTAATGGTTGTCTTTCCAATAACAACCAGAGAATTGCAAATAAAGCTAGGTAAGACAGTTTCAACATATATTTTACAACTCCAACGAACTACTGCGGCGGTTTTTATTGTTATCCAGGAACGGAAGATTATGCGACGATGCATAATTATGCCGGAATAAAGCTAAATTAATCATTTACTGAAGGGCTGCTCTATCCATTGAAATTTCGACATCTAGCTACGCTACAGCGACGCGCACAGACTTTGATGGGATGTTCTTTTCTAGATCAAACATGCATGCATAGTATTGTAGATAATAATGGTCCAAAGAATTTCTGCACGAAAAGCATATATATATATAGTTAATTAGCATGAGGCAGAGAGATCATGAAAATCACTGACTGATAAATAAATTATACTCAACAGTAGGTTGCATCGAATGATTTAATCATGTACCCGGAAACGATTGCATGTCCTCCCAAGTTAGCTTCCTAGCTATATGATGAACTTTCGAAGAATAAAAAGTCTTAAGACTTTGACTTGTACCCATATGGCCACACGTCAATTGTCAAAATCGGCCTGGCCCTGGCCACATTTTTCAAACGCAGAGTGCCCCACAAGGAGACAATCTCCACACTTTGCGTGGCAGTCATTGGAAGCCATTCCTGAGTCGAACACTCTGCAACGCTCACCGGAGCATTAAATGGAATCATTGTGCGGGCGTGCATGGCCGGTGATAAGGTCGACTCTGCGTTGACCTTAGAATATGTGATGACCAGGCCTGAAGGAGGCCAAAGTCAAGGAGCTACAAGTACGTGGAGCAGTCCACCCCTATCCTCAGATATCATATACGTGCATTTTGAACCAAATTATGTGGGAAACAGAGGTGCGTGTTATATCATATATTACAATATATCTTTTGGCAATTAAACCAAAGGTGGGTTTGGCTGTCTGCAAATAAAGGTGATGGAGACCAACAGCAGCAAGTACTCTGTAAAGTATGCATCCTTTATGCAAAAAAACCAATTGTATATATTGATATGGAACAAACACTGACCCTGTCTCGTAACCAACCTTTAGCTTTCGAGGGGGAGCTTTCACTCCGTGTATCCTAACAATTTTGCTGATGTGGGCGTCATCCGACAAAGACAAGGTGGCCAGCCAGCACATTCATGCAGCTCAGGGCTTGGTGAAAGCAACCGTATATTAATTAATAGGCTCTCTACAATCTGGGGAGATAGATAGAAAGATAGATGAAGTGAGGCGCACGTTGTCATGGAAACAGTAGAGAGGTGGACTTGATGAGCATGGGCAGGAATAAATATGGGAGCAGTGGATTTTGTCTGGGAAATGCTATGATTGACTTACGGTGAGTGCAAAAAGGAGGTTGACATGTTTGAAGATGCAACATTAAGACAGGTAGATGGAACGAGAGGAACAGCAGTGCAAGGTAGCTTTAATTTCATAGATCGATCTTGCAGGCATCGGAGCATGTCGAACAGGTAGCCTACGCCATAAATGAATGCAGTGGGAAACTATGCATGCATGAAATTTATGAATTGATGGATGATGCAGGGGAGGCGATCGAAGTTTTTGGTTTCATTAATTTGTTTTGACTACTGCTTTCCTCTGTCAGTTTAACTTATTGTCCATGGACACTTGTCACTGCTTTCCGATACGACCCAGCCATCATGTTAATCGATTGAACTCTTCTTCATCAGATTGGCTGAGCAAGAACTTGTCCCATAGATCGGATTTGATTTTAATGATAAGCCCACCACTGGAGCACTGGAGGAGGCCTGGGATTGATAAAACCAGGGCATCCTCCTTGGCAAGAAGTTATAATAAACACTAGTATTAATTCATATTCGAAGAAAATTTGCGATCTACAGAAGATCCTGTGCTATGGAAGATCCCCAACAGGTTTTCCTGGGATTGTTGCGATCTCCAGAGACTGCCAGTTGCATCAAGAAATGCTTTGAATCATACAAAATCTGGTAGGAAATCTCAATAAAAGACCATCTGACTCAGCTAGTTGATTTGAAGAAAATTTAGCACTTCTCTCTTTGGAGGTGCACTCATTTTTACAAGCACTTCATCTGGGACCAAGAAATTCATTTAGAATTCTGTTAATTAAAGCACTTCAGCCTCAAACTGATGCAAAGGCTTTTTGATTCAAAATAATATGTTTAGTTGGGACATTAATTGCATCGTCTGTCTTTTAGTACCTTAAGTTCTTTTAACCCAGTTTAGCTTAAGGCATTGTCTGTCAAAGAGATGGCTAACTGAGATGACGAAGACATTGAAAACATGGGAAGGTGGAGGGAAGAATGACAAGAAAATTACACTTTATCAACTTGTGTTAATTAAAATTTTCCATCTGATTTTGGGTGGATGAGTTACAAAGGATGAATGCTTAAATTTAACTTAAATATCTATATTCCCTCTTTATTCAAGGAAATGAGAAATAGACAATCCATCATTCAACTTATGTCCTACTCACATTTTTCGTCCATCAACTTATCCCTTCAATGTAATAGAAAGAGAAATGCATTGACACCTTTACCATGCAAAAAATATCTTCTCCCCAACTTCTTGCTTGGAGTGATTGTTCCTGCTCCACGATCAAGTGTTTGGCTTATCCACGTCAGGTTTAAGCAGCACTTAGTCAGGTGGCACCCTGAGAATCTTGCCTCAACTTCAGTTGTTTCCCTTCTAACTACATCTTCTGAGATTAGTCAAGTTTCTTGCTAAATTTTTACCAGCAAGGAGTAGGAGGATTTCATCTCCTGAGTTATATGGTAGCTGAAATCTCTGAGCATGCTTGAAAAGAAACGAAGGATCATAATTTCAACACTTCAACGAAAATTATCCAAGTTTTAGTAGAGAAAGAGCACACATCTGAATAAACCAAGATGATGTTTCCCTGTTTAAGTGGAACAAAGATGAGCTGAAGGCACAGTGGAAATGAGAAGATTAGTGAACTGATATGACTGAACTTTGGCATAGTAATCTTAATTCACAACAAATGAGGAACAGAGTTCTGCAGAGGCCACCAACACCTTGTAAAGGTAGAGATTCTGTTCAGTGGGAAAATTACGATTGAGGATTGTAGATTCTCATGTTCGACTAGAAGTTCCAGAAACATAGTAGTTGAGAGATAGATAGCGCACCATATGGTGAGATCACTAGAAAGAGTTGAGGAAACAATTCAAGTCCTACATTAGAATGAACAACGGCATAAGCTTAGAAAAATTTATCTGATGCAAGGAAAGTTCAATTTTAGTTACACAGTTAAAGAAGCATGCACTAATGTTGTGGGAGAGTACCAAGAAAGAGATAGTGCAAAGTTAACACATATGGGTTGAGATGAAGATGAAGATGAAGCTGAATGGTAAGTTTCTTCCCTTGAATTATCACCAAACTGTCAACTCTCAGTTCCACCAATAAAGGCATTGTAACGATCAACTTCTATTGAGGTACAGTGATAAATTACACAAAAATAAATTCTTGTTTTCAGTTTCGAATTTTTGTTTTCCAAGAGAAAAGAATTTGAAAAATCAATAGAATAATAGAAACATGTATAATCAATTTTTACTTTTTTTTTAAATTTATTTTTTACACAGAAGATGCTTGATTTCACCAAAATACAGGAAAAAAACATCATGAAGAATGTTGGCAATAGAAGGAATCAGGAAATGGACAGAAACAGCGTTTTTATGCATGGAATTCCAGGAGAAGCAAAGACATTGTTTGGCAAAGGACGACGAATTCAGAATTCAAGAGCAACATAGTGAAGGAAAAACAAAAACAAAAAACAAAAAAGAAAGCCTCCTTATGGACAAAATATTTCATGTGGAAAATTTACCACAAGTCTTATGAGTGTTCTATGAAGACCCAAAAAAAAAAAAAATCAGTATAGCTGAAGAAGATTATGCATGGAAGACAAAGAGCTATCCATAAGAAAATCTTGACAAAGAAATTTTTTATTCCAACTTTCATGTTGAGCGCCTTGCTATGAAAGATATCATGATCTATCGAATGTTCAAGAAAATAAATATGTGTCCAAATGAAGGTAGGAAAGCCCATGTTGTTAATTCAGGAAGATATTTTCAGATATGAAGCTTAAATATTCAACTACAATAAAGAATTTTATGGAGGTGTACTAGCTTTATGAGATTGCTAAGACAATCTTATTGGATTGGAGTTTGTTCTCAATTTAATAGGGTGAAAATCCTGTTGGGTTTCTCACCACTACTATTTGACCCAACTTGTGGAGATTTGGATTGCTAAAAAAAAACTTGATACCATATATTCTTCATCCCAAAACTCAATGTCACTCGGGACTAAGCACTAAGCTATTAATTGTTGGGTATTCCTTTTGGCTGACACGTCCCAGAGTCTGGTTTCCACACCTTCAAAGATAAGGCACCTTCCTTTTTCTGTCTGCAAGCTTCTCCAACATTCATGGAATAGTATCTATCCAGGCACGATATGATTTTTTTTTTGAAAAAAAAGTCATAACATGGATTTCAGGTAAATGTAACTGGTTAGTGGAAGAAAATTTATCTGTGACACTTCTGAGAATGAAAGATAGAGAAGTACTCATTAGAGGCGCAAGAATCACATTTGCAGATGAAGCTATGCACATTCCGCAAGCCTCACTCAATATGCAGACCAAATTTTACTGGAAAAATACTTTTTAACTTTGCCATATCTTATACTGAGATTACAGATCTATGGACTTTTTGCAGTTTAAGGAGCATGCTAGTTCATGTGTTGGACGGAAAGACACTCAATATAGAAAAGCATGCCATATATAGAAGAGTTGAAAGACACCGAGAAATATTATCTAGATTACTAAAAACTAATTAGCTAATCTCCTAGAGAATTGGGATGTAAAATAACTTTTACTAAATTAATAATATTTTAACTAAATTGAATCATTCCAAATATAGCTGATCTAATCATGTGCATAATTTATATCAAACAACAACTCAACCACCCTAGAGTACCGACAATAAACAAGACAAGGAGTGTTGTTTCATTGATTGAACTATAACAAGTTGCTCTGGTCAAACATTCTAAAAAGCATTAATTGATGCAACCCAAGTGTTAATATCGCTATTGAATAAGAATACTTGCGGTCATTGGGCATCAAAAAAAGAAGAAAGGAAAAGAGCATGGCGATCAAGAAGTTGGTAATAAATATTTGGTGGTTAAATGATACAGTTGTTAATAATATAATACTAAAATTGTGTAGCTACGAGTAATGACTATTAGATTCTCTAAACAGCAGTAACACTAAGAAGAAGCATTAAGTCTGTAACTCCTAGAGATGTTGACACAAACCTACCAATGTCGACAGCGACTCGAAGCACTGAGTTCACCCCAAGCATCGGATTCTTATCTATTATGCTAATGATTCAACTTTTCAAATATTACTTTTATTTTTCTTTTTTCCCATTTAACTATTATGCTACTGGTCGGTGTGAAGGAGCAAAGTTGCTCTTTCCATTAGCAAAAATGAATTCAATCATCTCGAGGAATAAAAATCAGAAATAGATCAACGAATAAAAACATAGAAATTCAAAAAAAAATCGAGGAGCAAATAACAAATTACTGGGGAAGATGAAACCATATCGACGAAAATTAAAATAAAACAAAGAAAAACTGCAATCAATAAAAAAAGAAGGTTCTCTAGGGCAAGTGATCTACCCAAACAAAGCATTTTGAGCTATCAGAAAGAACAGCCAAGAACATACCCGTTCCGGCTGAAGGCCACGGACAAGATGCTCTGAATGCGAGCCACCAGTAAGGTTGATGTAATCGGAGGAAAGAACTGTCGGTTAGTCCAGTCACAACAAAGACACTTGCTTAAGGTAAGTGGTAAGGGATGAAATAGTAAAGAACAATCAAAAGAACAATGGAGAACCCAAGATACCTCTTTTTACCTTCTTCCTTACCTATATAGGGACAAGGAGAGTCCGAAGGCACATGGAGGAGACTCTCCTGATGGTGTATGAGGAGGACATCCTCCCTACATGGAAGAGCAGGACTGACACCCACGGAGCCCCGTTGTCATGGCATGGGGGAAGGATGCTCTTTAATAAAGGTCGCATGGAGGAGGATGCTTTTTAATAAAGGTCGCATGGGGGAGGATGCTCTTGAATGAAGGACACATTAAGGGGTACGGGAAGACACTTGATGGCAAAAAGGGAGGTACCCACCCTGATAGGAGTTACACAGTCCTTCCTAGAAATATGACCCTCTGGCAAAAGCATGGTGACGGGAGTACGTAGAAGAGGTTTGGCCCTGAAAAGAGTGGATTGCCAAACTTGAATTGGAAATTGCTGAGTTACCTGCGCTGAGGGATCTATGCTGAGCCATCTGCATATGGCGATCTATGCCAAGCCATCTGTGATGAAAGATCTGTGTCGAGTCATCTGCGTTGAGCCATCTATGCCGAGGGATCTATGTCGAGTCATCTGCGCCTAGAGATCTATGCTGAGTCATCTACGCCAAGAGATCTATGCCAGGTTGACGCAATTGACCAGCCTATTGACTAGTCGGCCTGCCAGTTCAGGCCTGATAGACCTGCCCGGGTTGCCCCAGCAAGTTAGAGTTGACTTAGGCTTTAGATGACCGAGCTATCTCCTGAGTGCTAGCTCACCTTGACTATTGACTCGCTCTCCACATGTCGCCAAGCGGATTCTTGCCACATCACAAGTCTTTCCCACCTAGTCAAGTCAAAGGAGGAAATTTGTTCTGACTGACTGGATAAGCAATAAGTGTCTGATGTGATGGTGAACACCACGACGACACTCTAGCCACGACACCTAAACCGTAGTCATAATGACTTGATTGTGCTCGCCCATCGAGGCAACCTTGTTTATGTGGAAAATCTCCTGTGATGAGAGGGCGCAGCTGGCCGACTTTATCGTGATGAGATCCACCTCGTAACTTGCAAGGTTTAATGGCTGACACCATATTTGACAAGGAGGATCCAACAGTCAAGGTTTTTGATCTGCCTAAGCCATCGATCTGACAGCAGAGGCTGCTTACCTCGAGGGCAACAGAGACGACCACTACTTATACAGCCTGGGTTTAGGTTGTTCACTCACACAACCATCCTCTTCTGTCACGCCCCGAGAGACCGTTGAACTGAAAAATTTCGACAACATCTCCCCAGTAACGTGACAATCCCTGACATACATAAGTAGGCCCACACGGCCGCTCACAGGTCTAACACAAAAATATAAATATAAAAACACAACTAACATACCAACCGAGTAATAAAAACTCCAAAACCACAAACTGCATACCGGTATGACTCACAACCAAACCAAATAATACAAAACCCACGTGCAAAATAAAAGAATCCATAACTAAAATTAAAACAACAAAATTCACAAACTAAATAACTCAAAAGTAAACTCCTCCTGCTGTGAGATGGGGTAGACGGGCAGATCTCCAAGCATCAGCTGTAACGCCTCTATCTATTACCTGGGGAGGAAACAAACAACACCCCAGGGTCTGGGTGGTGAGTATGAAATACTCAGTGGGTACTAAACAGATA
>JBAMHZ010000056.1:185108-205995 GCA_037177395.1 Alpinia galanga | reverse complement strand
TTTCTTCCGCCTCCGAAGATATGGCGAGATTGGGCGGCTAGGAGAGGGATTTGGGCTCTTTCTCCTAGCCAAAGAAAAAGCATCCAGAGAAACAGCCCTCGGTTCATGATTAGGAAGAAGTTGCTTCTTTGACGAGCCAAAGTTGCTGCCTTTTTAAATTCCTTTGACCTCTTCTATTTTGGGTTTTCTCGTCGGTTTGGGGTTGGGGCATGAGGAACGATGTGCACGGGCATCGTGACGACGGTGTGCCAAGGAACCGCGGCGGCAACGGCTTGTTCTCGGTTCGGTCGCTGTCCAACTATATGAGGATTGTGTCCTCCGGTGCGTCCAACGTCGCATCTAGTGTGCGTTCAGCTGGGGCGTCCATAGTTTCCTCCGTGTCTGATCGCCATGATGATTCAAGCCGAGACGAGGTACCCTTTTCCGTTGATTCTACGAAAAAATCGATATAGTAAATATATTATATACAAAGGCATTGATTAATGGACATGCGAAGTACAAGTGATTTTGATTGCATGTTTTTCTTAGAATGGACTGGTCGCATGCTTTTCTTCTTGAAAAATTTTTTAACATAAAAATACTATGCTAAAGTAGCTTTGCCCTTTTAGTCATATACAAAGCAAGTCTACTTACATGGATGTACGCCAATTACTTATTTTATTTGTAATTGAAATTTTCTTTCAATTAGGCTCGATAGCTCTGCCTATTGCTAAACCTAGATAGTAAGATGTTTAGAGCATTACAGTCATTCATCAATTTGGCAGGATTACTTGAGATTTACAATGAAACTTCGCGCTGGATCACAACGTACTCAAGATTACAAGAGTATCAAATTCTATATTGCATGGATAAAGCACCATTGATGATTCACCTTTGAATTTAAATATAAATTCAGATCACTACAACGAACATTTAATACACTTTTTCTTTTCAAGACATTAAAACATTGATCACCAATGCACCGATGAAACAAAGATATCTGTTGAGCTATACTCTTGCAAAAAGAATATCTGATGAATGCATCAAATAGTAGAAGGCATCTTGTGCCATGTAAGAAAAGGAAGTCAATAGATGCTTGCTTCTCTTTGTTTTTTGTCAGTGTTCATGAACCAAGATTTGAATAATTTAAGAATCAAAAAGTGCAAGAGTGACATTTATGGTAGGATATCTGCATTCCACTTTTATGTTTCGACATTTCATGCAATGCTAGTTTGTCTTTATTATAGTTGATTTTTTCAACAATGCTAGTCCATTCTCATTAAAGTTTATGTTGCTATGGAGGTGCAATGGGCTGGATTTGACAAGTTGGAATTTGAAGATTTTTTCCGGCAAGTTCTTTTGTTGGGTTTCAGATCTGGCTTCCAGGTCTGGGACGTTCATCAGTCCAATGATGTGTGGCAGATAGCATCAAGGCATGATGGACCCGTATCATTCCTCCAAATGCAAAAGAAGTTAAAACTGGCAATGAAGCAAGAAGATAAGTTTGCAGAAGTTCGTCCACTATTGATTGTTGCCGAGGAGGCTTCAATTAGCATGAAAGGCAACAACCTTGATGGGGATGGTTCTTCTTTTAATGAATCCACAACTAATTGGGATATGGGAACTGACACACTATCACCAGCTTATCTTCGATTTTATTCTTTGAGGACCCAGGATTATGTACACGTTCTGAAGTTCAGGGCTGCTATCATCTCTGTCAGATGCAGTTCTCAAGTTATTGTGGTTTGTCAAGCTACCCAGGTTGGTATTACTTTGTATTCATCTTTTACATAGGTTAGCACCAGAAATAATTAAGAGTAGAAACTTATTCTACAGATTCAATGTTTCAATGCTGCAACTTTGGTGAGAAGTTATACAATTCTTACTTGCCCAATTGGTGCAGCCTATCCTGGTTCTAGTGGTATAGGCTACGGACCATTGACAATTGGTACAAGGTGGCTGGCCTATAGTGGTAAACTTGTTGCATCTTCAAATACTGGCCGCATTAGTCCCAAAAATATGAGTCCGGCTAAAAGTGTGTCACTGCCACATTCAAACAGTGGTCTGGTAGCAAACTTTGCAAAGGAGTCAAGCAAGCAGCTTGCTGCTGGTTTAGTGACACTTGGAGACATGGGATATAAGAAGCTTTCAAAATATTATTCTGAACTTCTGGCTGAACACAGTGGCCCCAGAAGACATGGAACATCAAGCTTAAAACTTAATGGAACCACAAATGGGCAACTGTCTGATACAGAAAATGTTGGCATGGTATGAAATGTTACTCTTGCTTCAATTTTCACTTGCCTTAGGTGGTTGAAATACCATGCTTGACTTTGTGTGCACTAAACTAATTCCATGATTTGAAATATGATGATTGAAATATGTTTTTGATTCTAACAAGGACCCAGATGTAACTATCCAAATGTTTAATTGTTTCTCTTTGAAATTCATAGGTCATAGTCCGTGATATTGTTTCCAAGTCAATAATAGTTCAGTTCAGGGCACATTCGAGTCCTATTTCTGCATTGTGCTTTGATCCAAGTGGAATGCTGCTGGTGACAGCTTCTATCCATGGTCACAACATCAACATTTTTGGTATTATGATCTCTATGCTTGACAGTTCTGCAGGATCCAATGCTAAAGGCTCTTACATTCACCTCTATAGGCTGCAGCGTGGCATTACCAATGCAGTAATTATTCTTGTTGATACTTTCTACATCTATTTATCTTGACATTGTGACATGATTAACTGAATTAGTTTATGTTCCCTATTAGGTTATACAGGACATCAGTTTTAGTGATGACAGCAAATGGATTATGATCAGTTCTTCAAGAGGAACCAGTCACTTATTTGAACTTTCTTCTTCTGATGCTGCTACAGAACTTCAATCCAGGGAGGCTAAATTTGCAAACAACTTGTATGGATCAGATTTCACAAAGAATGCACTAGGAAAGTCACTTCATGGTGCTTCTTCTCCAAAGCACATACACATGAACCTTCTTTCATCTGGTACCCCTGTCACATTATCAGCTGTAAGTAGAATAAGAAATGGGAATCCTGGTATAAAAGGAGCTGTCAGTGGTGCTGCAGCAGCTGCTACTGGCAAAGTCAATCCATCTTATGGTGCCATCGCTTCAGCTTTCCACAATTGCAATCGTTCTCGTCTTCACACTGAAAACAGCTCACTAATGCCAGCATATTATTTGCTAGTATTGTCTCCTGCTGGATCTGTTATTCAGTATGTATTGCAGGAACGGAATGGTGAAAATTATGTGAACGTGTCTACCTTAAGTAATAGTTCTTATTGGTCAATACATGAAGTCAATTCAAGGTTACATGTTGAGGCACTTCAGAAATGGGATGTCTGTCATAAACGTAACAGAAGAGACAGGGGTGATAATGTGGACATATATGGTGATCATTTTCAAATGGGTATAAAGAAGGGAACTAACATTCAATCTGCTGGTACCAGTGTAGACTTGAAAATAAAGCATAACGGGGAAGAAAATCAGCATATGTACCTATCAGAGGTTGAGTTGCACGTGCATGAAGCTAGGACTCCACTATGGGCAAAGTCTGAGGTACTTGTGTGTCCCCTGGTTTTAAACTTAATGAACTAGTTTCGTGGCATAATTGTTATCTCAAATTTTTACTGCACTTAAACTACAGATATGCTTTCGAATGATGATGGATGAGAACGTTAAATCATATGATAGCGGTAGCTACTATGGGGAAGTTGACATAGAAAACATTGCAAGCCGTACAATTGAGGCTAGGTCTAAAGATCTGGTGCCTGTTTTTGACAATTCCCGAACACCAATGTCCCAACGGCTAAGGTCTGACCCAGTTCTTATTGCTTTTCAAAAAATCCTTAGTTATGAAATATTGGGGTGACCTTAACTGATTTTCCTGCCATATAATATTATTTTTTCTCATTTCAGGTTAAATTCTTCTGCGACCAACCAGTCAGAAGTACTGTACCAGCATAAATCAAGACAATTAGAAAGTGAAAGGCTTTCGCACGGGAGCCATAGTTCCCTGGATTTTGATTATGATAATCATTCAATGGCTGAATTTCCTAGTGGCAATTGTTGGAAGCGATCCATAGCTAATGAAGGTCTTGTAAATAATAGTACACATGACCAATTTACGAGCAATGAACATCGGTTTGTAGATAGTAGTCAAAACTTGAAGTTGGAGATCCAGCTTGAGCTTGTAGAAAATACAAAGGAAATCGAGGATCTACTCTCATTATAATCACAATGGAAACCTTGAAGGTGATATTAAGTTTCTAAGTCTCCATCCTACTGATAGATGCTATAATAGTCCATTTTACGGTTTAGGTATGAGCCTGGTAACATATTATCCTCATGCCACTTCTTGACTGATTCTCTCCAGTAGTTCAGTTGGCATTGTCACTTTTCCTTATCTACCAAACTAAAATAGCCCCTTTTATGCTGGAACATCTCTAGCTTTCTAATCAGAGAGTAATGGACTTTTATCTCTCTGATGCATCTGCCTTCTTGGAACTTTTCCTCGTTTTTCTTTTAATTAAGTGAAATTATGCTTGATACAGCTCAAAAGATATCTTAGTGATCATATTTTCTTCAGGTGGCATTTATTTTTCTTCTCTTAATTCTATGTTTTATTTTTTCCTTTTATTTGCAGGTTGCCATCCAAAAACTCAGGTGCATAGAAACAATTCTTTCATTGTCGATGGGGGTATTAACTTCTCCACATTCGCGATACATTTCATCGAAGCCGAGCTTCCATGAACATGCTGGTGCTTGGAAGTTGTAATTTCATTCTCTGCAATATTTGTGCACAAAAAAAAAAAAAAAAAATACACGAGAGCATCTCTATTTTGTAAAAAACGACTTCATATCTGTGTGTGTGGTCGACAAGGATTGGTATTGATATATATTGTGATTGATTGTTTATGCTCAACTATATAAAAAAAAGACATTGCAAGGGGAAGCAGTTCACATCATTCTACTATGTATTAATTCTTCTTGCATTTATTCTAAACGTACAAAATTTCTTCTGGAGAAACCCATCTTATCTTCCATTTCAATATAACCATATGAACAAGGATCCAAGGCCCCTCAAAAGATTGCAACTGATGTAGCCTTTTGTTTTGTTTCCCAGTCCAGGCGACACGCCACTTGTTCCACTGCAACAAGGCATCTAAGAATATATATTCCACATCCTTCCACTCCATCACGTATATCATCTTCCCTTTCCAAACTTGTAATCTACCAATCCGATTTAGTATTTGAACCACTCTTTTCATCCGTCAAAAAGAATCACAGTATGAGGGTTGACGATCAGCAGAAGGTAATCCTCTTTATATCCTTCCTTCCACCTCCGTTCCACTCCGATCTAAGTCAGGTCAACTACTCATACAAGTCGTTGCCGTGATTAAATATTATTGTTTCACATGCGCTTTCCGCTTTATTTTGCACGTCTGGCTTCAGAATTTCAATCCGTCAAGAAAGGTTTTTCTCTCGCCGAGGACAGAAGAGCAGAGGCTACGAATTCCGGCGATGAATTCCGGTAACCCTCCACGAAACGACGGCGAGAAGTCGGACGACGGCTTCGTGGCTGTCAACGTCGCCGAACTCGGCGTTGCAGTTGACCGTCCTCCTGCAACTCCACGAGTACGTTTACTAATTAGTTCTAGCTTCTCTGCTCCCTTCCCCCGCGCTTTTGTTCTTTCTCTGTAATCCAAATCGGGATTCTGCTTTGCTGTCTATGTATTGCTCTAACTCCTATAACTAATAATCTCTTTGGACTCGGCTTAATTAAAGACTATGTCAAAGAGCTTGTCAAGGAAAGGAGGACCACCAAGAAGTGGCAGCGGCAGCGGCAGCGGTGGAGGAGAAGCCGTTTCCGTCCCTACTTTAGGTGAGTCGTCGTTCTCGTTCCTTGATTGATTTCATCGTTGCACCTTAAAAAAAAAAGTCGTTAGCTTCACGGCTTTGTTTTGTGATATGTGGACATCTTTAATTTTTGCGAAATTTTATTTTTATATATATTGAGAGTTTTATCGACAAAACTGACGTACGTCGGGCGTCAGATGGGCCCGGCGTGAAGGATAAGCCGCTCTACGTGGCCGTCGAAGGGGATGCCGAGGTCGCGGCCACAGCCGCCGCCGCCATAAACAGACACAGACGAGCTGCCACCGGGCGCCGGCCGTCTGCGTGGCGCGATCCTAGGAGAGTGCTTTTGGTCTTCGCTTCCTTGTAAGCTTTAATCTTCGCTTTATTTCGGATCCTTTTTTTTTTCTTTCCAATTATTCAACTTGAATTTCGCTTATCCATTCCGGTATTTAGCTTTAGAAGCTTCACAAGGACTCGACCTGGAAATCACAATGCACCATCATTATGAACTTTATAAAGTTTAGCTTTGATTTTTGATTTGATAGATTGTAGGTTATAACAGCGCGATGTACGGGACAATAATAAAGTTTCTTGTGCTTGAAGCATTCATAAAAGTCAGTTGATTGAAGTCAACTTAAATAAATTAACAAGATAAATCGTTTTTGATTAGGGAGTGGCAGTTAGGTGTTTGTCCTCTGGTTATTGGTCGGGCCCCTTTTCCGGTCCACAGGGTCACACGGCGATGCTTAAGGACACTGCCAAAGGTGGCGATGGTTTTGGAGCTGTCTGATTCATTGTGTTTTATAGTTCCTGCAAAGGTTACCTCCTCTTGAGGTAATCGCCGGGATTTGTGTTCTTAATTTGCTAATTGACATGGTTTTGGATTGATTTTAACGACGAGCCATCAATTTTGACATCGTCTACTTAATCAAACTTTATATTCTAGGATCCACAGTGCTTTGTAGATACATCCTAGTCGATGTCTCTATGAACTAATGTTTATACTGTCATTTCTCAGGGTTTATTGTTCAAATAGTGGTGGTTGCTCGGATAATTATCATTGCCAACAATCTCCTACTTTTAGATTCATGGCCCTTTGATGGATATCCTAAATTACATTGCATTTTAATCACAGAAGTTGTGTTCCTCGATATATAGTACTTTTAATGGACGTGAGTGAATGTCAACAAGAAATCACTTGGACATTGGTGCAGGTCTTGCATGGGAACGCTGATACTCCTCTACTTTACTCTCGCCATGAGCAGGATGAACACCGGTACCAGTGTCGACGACGATTCAGGGTGATGGCTCAGGACTCCCGACCAACACTCATGGCACACTTCACCACTCCACTTTTTTTTTAAAATAAAAAATAAAAAATTGAAGGATAAAAAAACCATAGAAACGTGTTTGAAATTGATCACGCTTGAATCCTATTCCACTCGTTGCTTGTGTGATGGATCAAATATAGATGTTGAGAATGAAGATAAGGACCCACGAGGAGTAGGCACAGCTGCGATATAAGGAAGGAACATGTAGGGATCGCATAAAGGAGATTACTTTAACGTGTAAGAAAGTCACAGAGATTTTGAAGAAGAACGTGCCTCATGTTGTAGTGGGAAGAAAGAAATTTGTATGTCAATTTCCTTACCTACTCAATTTTTATGTTTTGGTGTGTATATTAAATTGGTGGTTGATGATTCCTGATTCTCTACTCTACTAATTTCATAGTTCATATTGGGGAGAACACAGAGTTGAACACAAGAGGAAAGCGAGTTTATTCTATTTTGTGAGTTGGCATGTGGATATTTCTTTCCCACCGTGCATGCAATATATTCAATTCATGTCTCTCAGAAACTAGCACCATGTGTGATCCTGAATATATGCCTAGTTGGGTTTTAAACTGAAGTAGTAAACTCTTTCTTGTAATCTCATATTATTGAAAACTTCTTGTATCCAATTGTCCTTCAAACAAACAATGGTAGCTGACACTTCATTTCCACTTTGTTGGGCTATATTCACACAATCCTCCCGATGGAAGCATATTTTCGTGAGAGAAAAAGGCGATCAGATAGATATAACGCAGACTTTCAACAACTATCTGAAGAAAGAACTGAACTCTAAATGGTTTCTATTACAAGTGTTGGCGAAAGAATCGGTACAAAGCATATATACACAAGCACATGAGGTACATAAAAGAACAATCAAGTAGATGCTTAATATATTGACAAACAAGGCAATGAAAACAAATTCAGTGAAAATGCTGAATAGTAAAGAACCGTAAACCATTATTTATTCACTCATTCAGGTTCAGAACGAAACTATCAACTTCAAGTTTCCTCAGAACATAACAACCCTGCATATTGATTATTTATTAACCCACATTTAAGATAAATAGGGTACTATGTCATTCTCTAGATATCTACATAAACCATATACAATTAAACATTCAAAATTAATCACGAACTATCACCAATGCGTGGATCAAACCCATTTCAGTAAGATTTTCAGGTACCGGATTAAGTATAACAAACTTGGCACTATAATATATACAGAAAATATAGAGAACTATTCTGTTGGAATATATACAGATATTTTCTGACTCATTCTTAGTACCGTTTGGAAATGCGCGGCATGGAACATTTTTGTTTCCTGTCATGATCCATCCTAACTATAACAGCTGCAGTTTCTTCAATTGCTTTTCCAGTAACCTCTGTAATCAATAACCAAGCAAATATGGCATTGAGATAACTAATTAATGTAAACAGGAAATCGAACCTGATAACTAGTACTTACCAATCACTGGCCATACTGGATTTTGTGCAAATATCTTATGGGCATATCCCAGTTCCTCCCTTACATGATCCATTTCTGAATAATTGCTTCTCATCTCACTGTTAAAGCCAAGGCTTTTAGCTCTTGCTTTTCTAATGGCCTGCAGAATAACTTGGTTAATTGTCAATCCAAAGATCTTCCCTTGATTTATCTCAAACAGTGCTTTTGGTAAGTCCACACCCATTACTATTGGAACATTTGCCACCTTATAACCCTTTTGAGACAGATATATGGACAAGGGTGTCTTCCCAGTGCGGGAAACACCAACGAGGACAATATCGGCATGGTTCAGGTTCTGGGGCTTAGCTCCATCATCTTGTTTGATGGTGAAATCAATAGCTTCAATACGCTTGAAATATTCTGCGGTTAGAGGAGCTGTTCGGCCTGGAGCACCTCGGGGAATTCCAGAAGGAGCAACACCAAGATGAGTAGCAATGGCCTCAGTTGTGGGGCTGAGTATGTCAGCTGATGGGACGCCCCAATGCTTACATGCATGTTTTGCAGATACTGCCATTGCAGGATCAGCAAGAGTATAGAGTACTAAAGCATCTTCTCTAGCAGCTTGCTTTATGATCTCCATCAGTCTATCCATATCTTCCACCTATATAACAGACACATATATCTAGATTTAAGTCAAAGTTGAAGAGAAAACTGAAGGCATATGAACATGCTATTTCTATTACTTATCAGCAATCCTTTAAATAATCCATCTGTCTATGAACTTAGTAGCAAGAAGATCCCTAAATCACAGATACGTGTGCAACTTTAGAAGCTGTATAAAAGTTTACAATATGTGCATCACATGATATAATAGTGGTAGAGCCATACACATTTAGAAAAACAAACACACAAAAAGCTACGCGACCACTTGATTAAAGAACAATGGAAATAGTGTATTAAAACCAAGACAAATTGCCTTTAAACTACACAAAATAATCTAGTTAAATTGGAGTTGCAAATTGCTATAAAACCAAGCAAAAGTAGAGAATTTGTAATCGGGAACTAATAGTTCCCACATAGTATTCGACTCTATATGATATAGGAGTGCACATCAAGTTCGATTATTCCATAGCGCAGACAAGAACTTTCAGTTGCATCCTTATTTGTACCATCCCCATTAATTTATCAAAACCCCTTGTACACATTCCATCAAACATGTTAAGTGATCGTTCAGCCACTAAGTTTTCTCGACAGGCTCAGGCTAACACTTTCCTGTATGAAGGCTGCATAAAAGAGGCTCGAATGCATTTTGTATCAACTAAAAAGGTTCTGCCCTAAAGCTACACGATAAAACAGAACAAAGCACAAAGCCAACGGTTTAAAAATTGCTCCTTTTGACGTTTCTTCTTTCCTGTATGGTATATAACTAAGAATGCAAAAAAGACAGAAAGGATGGACGCACGCCGGAGAAGAGGTGGGTGTTGACAGGGCAGCCGTGGTCGACGAGGCAATGCTCGAACTGTCCTAGCGCCGCGTTCACAGAATGCTCAGCCGTCCACCCCGTTCCGTCCGAAACCATGTAGATGGCCTTCCCCTCCATCACTTCGCATCCATCCTCCTCGTCCCCGTCTTCCTCGACCCCTTCCACGGCCACGATTTTCCGGGAGCTCGCATCGGAAGGCGGCGTCGAGGGTAGGGGTGCCGGCGAGGGCGACCCAGCAATCTTTTTCCGGAGGGAAGGCCAATCGATCCGGCGGCCCGAACGGATGGACCGCGCGCGGGACCAGCGATTCAGCAGCGTGCTCACGCGCCGCGGCGGCGGCGGCGGTTCGGGGCCAGGGTCAACCGCTCGGCCCGGTTCCTCCTGGTCCTGGACGAGGCAGGAGGAGACGAAAAGGCACAGATATCTCCGTTTGTGGACGGAACGAGGACTCCACGGCGGAGAGCGAGGCAGGAGCAAGGGCACAGGGCGGAGATTAGATTGCAACATGCGAGAGAAGGGATTAAAGAAACGGTACTGATCGTGTGGATTTCCTTTCCCTTCATCTTATTTAAGCTGGTCATGGGTTGGCGTACACTGACGAGTTGGAAGCCACACCATGAAATATATCTCCATAGATATTTTCATTGACGATACAACTATATAGTAAATGAAAAAAAAATTACAAAAGAAAGGTTATTTGCATCTTCTGCTTGACATATAATAGATCTTTGATGCAAAGTCCCTCGATCATCATTAAAAAAAGTAAAGCATTTGTGTTTTCATGCACATTAAATGATCTGCTCAGCTGTATCCATGCATCATTCAAGCCGTTGCTGTGTGCCATTGCAAAAATGAGGCGTTGTGTCGTATACACGATCCCCGCAAAAGTTCCTAACACTGGCAACAGACGACCCTGCCAGCTCAAAAGTCAAGCCGTAGTTTCGAAGTGTTCGCTTTGTTACCTCGACAACGTTAATCCAAAGTCAATAGAAGAGCGACGACGGCAGCGAGTAGCATCGCTACCCCAGAGCTAACAGCACTATGTTGACGAGCTGCAGACGCTGTCGGATCCTCTCCGGCAGCGCGCATTCGTCTCCGTCGAAGTAAACTCTGGTGGGGAACCAGTCGCCCTTCACAATGTCGATCCCCGGTGTCTCCTTCTTGCGGAAGGAAATTACTGATTGCTGT
Organism: Alpinia galanga; assembly: GCA_037177395.1. NCBI lineage: Eukaryota > Viridiplantae > Streptophyta > Magnoliopsida > Zingiberales > Zingiberaceae > Alpinia > Alpinia galanga. Next base: position 194,687 of record JBAMHZ010000056.1, on the reverse strand, counting down.
TTTCCTAGCAGTCTGGCACTCTCGTGTCGACCTGGGGGTTCTTACCGTACGTTTCGACGATGAGGTAGTTGAGTCCCTCCAATTCTTGAAGGGAGAAGGTCTTGTTGATGGCGCCAGGGCCTAACAGCTTATGGAGCCGTCCACCCCTTGCGGTAGTTGGACATGATGTGCCAATTGATGCTGAAATCGCAGTTGTCGAGGCAGGGCAGCCGCTGGGCCGCAGGCGTAGGTGTCCAAGGGGATGACGGAATGGCGGAGTAGGAGACAAGCACCGGGCGGGTTGCGTTGCAGACCACCTGCCAGCTCGCGATGGCTTCCGAATTCGACATGAGCCCGCTGGAATAGGGGAATTCCATGGGGCTCACCCGGAACTGCTGGCCGCAGACGTAATTCGCGTTGGGCACGCCGTCGATCTTCCGGTTCGTAGGCGGGTATAAGGCGGAGCGGTTGAGGTCGGGCGGTAGCTTGTAGACCTGCAGCTGGAAGATGGCTTTGGACTGCGAATGGTCCATGGCAAGCGGGAGCAGAGTGCCGTTCTTGCAGCAGAAAGGCAGGTTTCTGATGTTATTGTCCTTGGCGTGCTCCAGAGGGAGGTCTACGATGGTGGGCTTCGTCTCGCAGTTCATGACATTGGCGAAATCGAGGCCCGGGTAATCGGAGGTGGCTGTCCGTCTTGTGGGGCTTAAATTTGGGGTCTTTTCGCGCAACACAAATACATCTGCGTCTCTATCTACAATAGCAACAACTTGATCACCTCAAAAGAATTATTAATGGAGATTGTAATTAGACAAGATCGGATGTTTTACGTTTCTCAGTCGGGGCAGGGCACCTGTAGCCGGGATTCTCCAGCTTGATCGTGCGGGGCATGGGCGTACCAGCGGCTTCACCCCGAACTGCGTCCTCCTTATGTCCACCACCACCTGGATCTGCAACATGTCCCCCGCCATCCCGATCGGGGTCAACAGATCCGTCTGCCGGTACCCCCGTCGGTGATCATGGCTCCTCCGACCAACACGAGGACCTTGTCGTGCTGGAAGCCAATGAACATGCTCCAGGCCTGGAGGTCCTACGCCATAGTGTTGAGAATGGTAGCCTGCGCGCCATTGCAGCTGTCCTGCGCCTTGGGCGTCGGTTGCGTCACCTTGTCGTCGTCGTCGTAGTCCTGCGCAATGTAACTGTTATAGTCTTTGTTTTATAAGATGCAGATTTAAATAGCCTTGTGAATGCATACAGTATGAAACATTTTATTTCCCCCAAACTCGCTATCATTTCTCACTTGTGCCATAAATAATTTTATGCCTATTCTCAAGATGTATTGAAAAAAGGCACAAGTTGTAAGAACACAGGTACATGATTTCTCTGTTACAAACAGGCACAAGTTGTTCATGTACTTGGTACCCAGCAAAATGCTACATGAACTCAACTTTCAGAGGGCTTAAATTATATCCTAAATACAGTAAGATCTTCATGTACATTTTCTCTATTCATGGGTCATTCCAATAGCCACAACTATCAAGGTCATCTACCTCTACATGTATGAGAAGAAAACACTTAGTTCTAAAAATCTGATTAGAAGTGTCACAATCATCTGGGCCCTGAGAGTTCAATTGCTTCGATGATGAAAGAAGAGGCTTCATTAGCACCATCAGAACTTCTGGAGGACGTGCAAGATCTACAGCAAGTTACTTCCCTGTGAGTTTCTTCAGTTTGTTCTGCTGACCCAGCAATAGATTCAAGTGTTTTAACAACTTCAGACATCTTCGGCCGAAGGGCAGGATTCGAAGAAGTGCACAGCAGAATAACCTCCACAGCAGTTTCAAGCTGAGCAGAATTAAACGCACCATTGAGATCCTTGTCAACCAATTCAGGGCCTCTCTTCTCTTCATGTAAAGTCTTGATCTGCGTAAAAGGCATTGGTTCACTGATCAAAAGAAAGAAGCTAGACAGGTTGCAGAATAGCTACTAAAATAGCAGAAATTTAAAAAATGTGTAAACTGTCATACTCTTGATAGAAAATAGTGTCAAATATCAAACTTATACAGCAAAATATCTCATTTTATTTTTCATGCATTATTAAAAAGGATGATATGAACATGTGGTAGGATAAAATAATTGTCAGAATACACTCACCCAGTCGAGAATCATTCCTTTCTGGGCATTACCATTACCAGAACTCATGGTCTTTTGACCTATTATCAATTCCAATAGTAGGATGCCAAATCCATAAACATCAGTCTTCTCGGATGACTGCCCGGTAGATAGATACTCTGGAGCAATGTATCCTACAGTGCCACGAACTGCAGTTGTGACATGAGATTCTCTCCTATCTAGAAGTTTTGCCAATCCAAAATCTCCAACCACTGCTTCAAAACTTTCATCAAGTAGAATGTTTGCAGCTTTAACATCCCTGTGAATTATTTTCGGGTTGCATTGTTCGTGCAGATATAAGAGCCCTCTAGCAGCACCAATTGCAATTCGTATTCTCTTGTTCCAGTCCAAGGATGGTTTACTATGAGAATGATCTGCAAACGGTTAGATGAATGAAACCCATGTCCTAAGATGAATGGGTGGAAAAAGAGCACAAATTTCTAACAAAGGGACAATATCACTGACTAACCATAATGCAAAGTATTATACTCTAAATCATGCAAATCGTCAAAGGATAATCAAAATATAATTGTGGCAAAAAAATTTCTTACATGTCTAACGAGAGCAAGTCAAGTGATAATAATGTAGATACACTTTCCTTGAAAGAAACTGAACTAATTCTGAGCTAGAAACTTTTTCCTGAGGAATTCAAAGCTACAAACTCTATAAAACCATCTGATAGTGTGGTTCACTGACTTATATAATCGTTCCTTATATCCCCATATCTCAAAACAACCAAAAAGACAAGACTACTGACCTCTTAAACGATCAGCTACGCTCCCATTTGGCATAAAAGGATAAACAAGCAATCTCTCATTTGTGACCATGCAAAATCCATATAGTCGAAGTAAATTCCTGTGCAAGGCTAGGCCAATCATTTCAACTTCTGTTTGGAACTGCACTTCTCCAGTAAAGTTTGGATCCTTTAATCGCTTCACTGCTACCACAGTTCCATTTCTGAGATGGCCTTTATAAACAACTCCAAACCCACCTTGACCTAATACAAGTTTGGAACTAAAGTTTTCTGTTGCGATTTGTAGTTCACGGAATGTGAATCTCTTCAAATGTCCCATTTCAAATTCATAGTTCCGATCTGCAGAGAATTCAGTAATATAAGTAACCAGTCTGTCTTCATGATCACAAAATAGAAAACTGAAAGATACCGTCTCCAGCAAAATTCATACTCCATTTGCGGCAACGCAACCAGAAAACAAGCAGTAGCAAAGATAATATTAAGGTACAACCAATACTTAAAGGGATTGCAACTGCCAACTGATGGCTGTTAGAATGTTCCAAAGCTCTAGTTTCTGCAGAAGAATAAAAACAGGTTCAAATATTTATAATATGGTACAGCAAGTGATAAATCCAGATAAGAAAATGAATTACCATTAGTTGTTACCGTTACAAGTGCACAACCATGCAAATGAGAATTGTTACAGAGTAACTTATTACCTGCAAGACTATACATTCCAGAGAGTCACAAATAATTCATTAGTGATATCCTATATAATATTTGCCAGAGAAATGGAGGAAAACAACCCAGAAACTACATTCTAACAGACCTACCGTCATCAACAGCATCAAACTAAACTGTGTTTGTCCCAACTTTTTAAAGTGGCTGCATAAATTTTATTCCTCAATTGAGCTCTACACAAAGTATTAATTAATAATATTCAAATTAATTAAAATATTTTTTATTACATTGACCAGTACTGTGTTGGATATTTCTCGAACTCGCAAAAATTAATTAAATTCAACTCTTCAGCTATAAAATTAATTTTCCATTTTTTTGAATATGCACGTACAACTTCAGTTTATATTCTCTCAAACTATACCAACTAATTGAGCTACACTTAACTGCTCCTGATATTAGTTTTTCTAAACTTTCCATCCATCTTTAGCATTCTTATCTTTGTTACACGAGTAAAATTAACATTTTGTACATATTGCTCCTAGCAACCCACAACTTCAATTAATCAATTATAGTGAGTGAACCACCATCCTATTCCTTACAGACCTACCAACTCAGAAAAGTACAGTCCAAGATGTAAATGGTACAAGGTGGTTTCATTAATTAGGTTAATTTTCAGCCATCTAATATTTGTTACAAGATTATAAGCCACTATTTCTGCAAGTCACAGCTTGCAAAGGTTGACAAAAGATGAGAAACTGGAGTAATAAAAAAACCACACCACATCTAGTTGCTTAAATCAGATCAAGATAAAGATTTGATGGATCAGGCAATTATAGCTTTAGTTTATCTTACAATAAGTTATGCAATGCTAACTTAAGAAATGCTACAGGGAACTGAGAAAGTTAAATGGCTAATAGGGAACTGAGAAAATTGGAAAATTTCAATCTTAAACATAGCATAAAGGGCAATCTTTATTTAACTAGAGAAAACTTGGCCTAAGAGTTAAAAATTAACATTCATCATAGCAGTAATTTTTAAGTCTCTTAAGCAACCAAATGACAGGTGACAAGAATTATATAACATCTGGGTTTATCATTCTCACCTGTAATCATTTGCAAGTATCTTTGGGGTTGGACCAGTTAAGTTATTGAATGATACATCTCTGCAATAATCTATGCATAAGATTTACTTGGGAATTAATACAGAGGTGTAAAATAATCTAAAAAGGAACATACAAGAAAAAGAGACCCGAAAGATTAGCAACTGCTTCAGGAATCTGACCAGACAAACCATTCCGGTTAAGTCGCCTGAAGAACAGCAAGTAACAACAATTAAAACATTAAAGGCGAGAATAAAGAACCTTTACATTTCAAAATTTCACATACATATAAACTAACTGAGACAGAAGCCCAAGAGCACTTGGAATTTCTCCAGTGAACTGATTGCCAGAGATGTCAAGGGTCGTCAGCTGTGACAACTTTCCTATTTCTGGAGGAATAATACCTGATATTTCGTTATTTTGCAATAGCCTGAAATCAAAGATATTTTCATTATTTGGACTGATAGTGTAGTTTGGTGTAAAGCCAGGATTGTCTTTCTACCTCTCTTCTCAAGTTATTCTAATAAAAATCTTAGGGCATTTTACCAAAGGGCACACTTAAGGTTTGATATTTGCCAAAAAGACACACCACAAGTTGAAATTTTCTAAAGACACCTCATTCTCAAAATCTCTATAATTGTTTTAACGCGTCTAAAATTTTTAAAAAAATATTTTGATAACCCTTCAGTGATCAAAATTAACAATGGCATGAATTAATTTCTAAAGGCATAACAAATTCAATGGTGGCCAAATCACTATCATAGACTTCGAGTGGTAAAATTCTAAAAGTAAAGGCATGATTGAACTCCTAGGAGAATTATCAACGCAAGACAGTCACATTTTGTCATTTTGACCATTCAAAAATCTTAAAACACCTTAATTATCCTCTAGCAATCAAAATAAAAAAGGAACATGAATAGACTCTTAGAAGCATCACAAATAGTTGTCTCATATTGTCACTGTGATTGTGACTATGAAAGATTATTAAAGTGGTTAAGCCAAACTACCTTGATAGACTTCTATTGGCCAAAATCAATCAAATCGGTATCATAGTCATTTTTACCACTAAAAGCCATCAATATATATTCTTGTATAGGAAAATCATGAAGGTATTTTGGCTGCAGCAACTTAATGGTCTTTGAGTGGTAAAAAATAGGAGTATGAGATAAAGAATAGCGTTGGTAATGTTCCAATAGTTCATTTATATCCTTACTTTTAGATTTAGAGACGTTTGAACAATTATAGTGACTTTTGGCAGACATATGACCCTTGGTAAAATAGCAAAAATCTTAGCTATAGCTTTGCAATTGGCCTTAAGTGCAAATGAGGTCCTGGGCAAACCTCTATATTTCCTCAACTTTTCAATCATTAGAAAGATCTAATTCAGTCTGTCTCCAATGCTTGCCATTTCGCTAATATATTCTCTGAGATGCTAAAGATTAGTTTATTTTTCTTTTTGTATTTCTTACAAGGTTTGCAGTTGACTTAAGTTGCCAATGCTCGGCGACAGCGTCCCAGACAAGCTATTACTCGCCATTTCCCTGCACTACCAACACAAAAGAGTCAAGAAACCCTAGCTGAAATGTAAAACACAAAGGAGATAAACAACAGAAGAGTAACCCAGACAAGGAGATGACGAATCCATCGGAGGAACAGCCGACCATGAACCACGTGCAAGGGTCGACGGAGTTGATGTCCCAGCCACCCATCACCCCGGCCTCGTCTCTCATCCTACTCTTCACCGACATCAGAGCCGCCACTGCATTCTTCGACCGTCACACAATGGAACATTTTTGGCAGGGGAGGAGCAAAGCGTCTCGATTTACCTTCGTAGTTAACGCCTTTGGGCGAAAGAAGAGGGTCGGAGGAGCGCGCATTGTGAGCCAAATGCAGGATGAAGAACGGAATCAACAGATAGCGGCAGTTCGCCATTGAGGGCGGCACTTAGGGAGACGGTCGTCACAGTAGCAAGGTGATCGATATGAGCAGACTGAGGTCTCCGTTTCCTGGAATCCCTTCAGGCGCTCGGCTCGAGGCCTCGTTCTCCGCGCGTGGAGCGAAGGGAGGGATTAAAAAATGGGAGACATTGGAGCAGTTCGTCAAGAACTAGGATAATGAAACAGGGAGAGTTGATTGAAGGCAGCTGGTGATTTCATGGAGAAAGGCGCCGTAGGCATTGGAAGACGGTGGCGGTGACAGAGTGCGACCTCGAGATGGGAGAACCATGTCGACAGACGATGGCAACACTGCCGGATCAAGCTTTTATTTTTGGTAAAAAGCTTCCGATGGTTCTTTTAAAGTAATTTTTTCCAAAATATTCACATTAAAAAGATCAATTAATCCAACCAATTTCTTCCCACCTGATCTACAGTATACAAATTTCGAATCAACTTTATCGTGTCAGACGATCCCAACCCACTGCGGCCGGCAGCGCCTTTACTACCAGAAGTCAATCCGAACCACCATGTTCCTTGACTCCCCAGGCAAGAAAGGAAAATATCCAAGTTAACTTCGAACAATTGTCATAGGAAAAAACACCACTGCGCCAGTCAACGGAAATGTCCATTGATAGAGACACAAGCATCCCAAAAGCACAAACCTAACTAACTCCATATTTCTGTTTCTACGCTACTCTACATGTCTGTAAAAGACAGGACACTTTGAGAATCTATCTCATTGTTCACGGCGATGGCAACGCCAGCACTGAATCCGGTCGAGGTTGGGGCTCGAGGGACCATTGCGTCGTTGATGTCGAGAGAGATCGAGTACCTTCGACGGAAGAAACTAGATCATGATTTCGCTAAACAGAAACAGAACCAAGAAGAAGGAAATCTGCCATCGAGTAACTCCGGATTCAATTCGGTGAAGAAGAAAAAGAAGGACAAGCAAGTGGCAACTGCAACCGACGGACGGTTCCTTCCAAGTATGTGTTCTACTGTGGACGTTGCCCATCAGGTTAAGGTGGAGAAGATGGCCGGAGTTAGGTACCAGAACCTGAGAACATACGCAAAACGACCGGAAGAGTGACAGAGCGTATGATTTGGAGAAGCTTATTGCAGTGGAGAATAAATTTTACCGATTTTGTTTTTGTTATTACTTCATCGTGTCTTAATTTTTGTTAAACCTGGAATAAAGAAACAGACAGTCAGTATTTTTTTTTCTCTCTTTTCGATCGAATGATTCAGAACAAATTTAATTTTGCATGAAAGAAACCACCCTGGGGACGGCAGCAAGGTCGTGAAGCATTTTACATGGGAACACAATTTAATTTTCTATTAAATTATAGTTAAGTGATGAATTTTTTAAAGATCTATAAAGTTGATTTTCTATACAAGAATTTATCAGGCAAATAGAGTATAATTTTGGTATTAGATATTCTTTCAAGGATAACTTAACTATGGAGTCTAAACTGACCTACTAAAATTGTGAGTGCTTTCGTGATGTATGCAGGTGATAGATAGAAATCTGTTAGGACTTTAATCTGTTTTGGCTCAACTATTAAAGGGACATCTTCAAAAAAACTATAGAGTAGAGCTGACAATCCCTACGGATTAGTCGGATCAAAAGTTTGAATACTTTGGTGTAAAAAAAACAAAAAAAAATAAAGAAAAGGGAAATATAGTAAGAGATAATAAGCCCACTAAAGTACCCTTATTAACCTGTCATTATCCTAAAGAGAAAGAAATTAGTTTTTGAATAAACGTTTCGTTGAATGGACATCCTTTCGATTACAAGGCAAGATAGGAATTAATCAGGTCAAAAATTTCAGTGCTAATAAAAAAAAATTAATATAGTAAGAGATAATAAAACCCTTATTAGTCGGTCATCGTCCGAAAGAGAGGGAAATTATAAAAATTTTACTCAACTGGACATTGGCATGATAGAAAAATAAGAATTAATTATCATCGACAATTAGCTAGTTCCAGACTTAGGTAGAAGGGGAGAAACATATGCAAGTGTAACTGTAGATTGAAACTGAAACACTTCGTCTAAATCTAAGAAAAGATTATGATAAAAGCCTGATTGACTGAAGCATCATACTACTGCTCCAATGCGAGACAGACATGGAAAGAAACAGAACTCAGAGTCGAGGAACTTCACTTTTACCCTGTGAAAAACTGAGATCCAACCATAAACTGGACAAATGAAGAATCACATTCTTTAACGGCAAGTGACACAGAACCACTTACTAAAATAACTCATTTTTGGATGCACACAATTTTTAAATTGTAAGGATCAAATATTGTAACAAATATTATCCACATACAACTCTAAAGAGCAGGTTAGTAATATTGAGTGCAAGAAAAATTATAAACTAACTATTAGGTGATGATCAGTTCTCCCTAACAGTACATCATAGATCAAAATGCAAAAAAACTGTGAACAGTCAGCTTGGCACTTTCTCGGAGACGTACGATACATCAAGGAGCCGAAAGGGGAATCGGCCTCACAGCACTCTGTATCCGCTGGAATGCTATCTTCACCCTCTCCTTAAGACTCTCATTGTCACATTCCACTTCACCATTCTTTCCATCAAGCCGTGCAACATCCCCGTCAACTGTAACAATCAGTTTTCCTTCCTCTCCAACCTTGACATCCCCAAATAAGGAAACAAGTAAACTGTAGATTACTTTATAAGCCATCCTCTCTGTCTCCTCCTGTGTCTTTTCAACTTCTGCAACAGCTGTTACCTTTGGACCTTCTCGACTAATATTCAATATCGTAGCTACAACAGAGTCAGATACCATATCACTAATCGGATCAGATGACCACTGCATTGTCAAATAGTTCTCAGATTCTTGCCGTATTGTCACTCTCTCATGCACTATTAGTGTAGGCACATCAGGTTCTTCAGGAGGAGCCTCAACACTCTCATATATTTGCTTTAGTCTGTGTTTAATAACTGAAAAGGCACCAG
>JBAMHZ010000056.1:170163-183763 GCA_037177395.1 Alpinia galanga | reverse complement strand
ATTTAAGTTAAAATTTTCATTTTTAATTTATGTATTTTATATTTAAAAATTATCAAAATTTATCGATACGGCACGATGCCATACCGAAACTGTATCATTCCGATCGCAGACCAAAACCTCGATACGGATCAAATTTTAAACCTTGTTGACCTCATCCCTTGAAGAAAGAACCGTGGAGAACCAAGATGACTCAATTATGATCTAAGTTGCCTAGAACCAAGGTTAGATGTCAGATTATGACTTAGGAGGTCCACTAGACCGACTGGGTGTTCATAAAATTAGGAAATCATTAGCCAGTGAACATCAACAAGGTATCAGAAAGGATGATGAATTTTCACTACCTATGTTAGTAATCTAAAAATGTATCCCCAACCAAATGGAGTCAATTCATATGCTTGGCTTGGGTCAGTTTAATTTAAGGATCAATCCATTCAAGGTGGATTGTTATAGATAGATTGATTCCTTTCTGAATATCTATTAAAGCTTTTAGGATAAATGACTAAGAAGAAACTCATTTGAAGAATGCACAGTTTTTCTACATTAGTTACCATCATGTGGAGGCACAAGATATTTAGTAGCACCTGTCTAAATATTATACCAGGGAAATATAGGCTGTGTTACCTTTTTCCTGCATTCTCCTACTTAGTTGACCACGTCGAGATGATCCTTCATCATCAAGTGAACTATCGAGTTGATTGTCCGTCTCCATCCAATCTGGTGGAGAGTACCATCTTATAAAGTCTTCTAGGATACACCCAGGGTTAGCAGCCTAATGAGGTGATATTTCTGGTGATTACACAACTTTGAAATTGCATAGCATTGATACACAAATCAAGAAATAAGGAAAGGATTAATGAACACTATAAAATACTGAAAGAGACTTCGCACTTGCCTTGAATGCTTGCATGTCAGAAAGGAGTTGAGAACAACCTAGCCCTAAACTGGAAGCATTAAGAACAGGAGAGTAAATCAAACACAAATTCTAAATTAAGAAAGATACACATACCATTGGCATAAACCACAATGAATCATTTTTATGAAACTAAGAAAAAAAGTACCAGTCAATTCACATTTTATCTAAAATAATAAAACCCCAAGTTCACAACGATGTTATCTGCGGTTTCAAGGAGGTCAGTCTTTAGAGCAACTAGTCTAAATCAGTGCTATTCTGAGGCTAGTTTTAAGTAACAGTCACAAAGGCCTTTCTATGTGAAATTAGATGCAAACAACTTCACAATATTCAACTTGGACATTATGGTGATATTTAGAAAGTTCAAAAAGGATCTATTTATTCCGATTCAAGTGAAATGAAATAAATCCATAATTAAAAAAAGGTAGCCTAATGAACGAAGCTCCTGCCAATATAGGGTCCCAGGAAAGAATCAAACTACATTAGATCTATTTTGTGCAGCCTTACCCTACATTATAAGAGGTTGTTTCCTCAACTTAAACCCGTGACCACAATGTCACACGACAGCAACTTTACCATTGTGTCAAAGCTATACTTTTAAATCCATGATAAAATGATCACTGAAAAAAAGGAAACAGTCAAGGCAAAAAAATAAATTCTCCCTTGGTGCATTCACAATATAGTCATATCATACTCATACTTAGGTTAGCGAATTAATTTCTCTCTCTTTTTTGTGCGTAACTAAATAACAAAGAAAATTTTCTATCTAAAAAAAAGAAAGTAAATTTTCCAATTTGACTAAAACAATAAACCACCTAGACTGGAAATAGACAACAGCATATTAGCAATCCTATAAAAAAAATCTGCCTAACAAATAACTACTGACCTCCCAGTTCGCAGCACAAACTCCTCGGTTTCTTTTATAAGTTCTTCTGTTAGAACTGGTCCTTCCTGGATGTAATGACAGGCCAAGGATCACATTACGAGTGGTATAAGACAAAAACAGCCATTCAGTTAATTATGCCCCTTCAAAATTTTACCTGTGTGATAGGAGAATATACAGGCTCACCAGTTTCTAGCATGGTAAGGTTTTGAGATGGTCCTGCAGTGCCAAGCCTAAGAACATAATCTCCAGTATTGGTCCTTGCGAAACCTTTAGAAGCTGGAGATGAATCAATAAGTTCATGACTAGCCTTTGTCAATATAGAATGCAATGATTCTTCAGCAATACTTCGGCGCTGTTTCCTGGCAATGGAACAATTAATAACTTGAAACTGTTGATGCAGTAGACAAGAATTCAAGTCAGGATCTGCATTTAATGGCATTCGAGGTATCGGTTGGCCATCAGACCATAATTTCCTCAGCTGCAGCAATAATAAGAAATAAGAAACAGTTACAGCAAGTTATAAAGCATTAATATATATATATATGCGTGTGTGTATTCTTTTAGATAGATTGTGCACTTGACGTTCTTTGTTAAGGAGTTCTGGTAACATTTAGAATTACAAAGTCACAGATTTAAGTAGAGGTATGCTTACATTATTGTAAACTTCACAGAATTTCACACAATAGCTTATGACATTTACTATAACCACAAGTATCCAAACCTTTTAGCAAATCCTAGAATGATCTATCTAATATGTACAACAAGATATTTTATTTGACAACATGAACGAGCTGGTCAGTAGTCTGAATGAAAAAAAAAGAAGAAAAACTCCAAAGGGAAAAAGGACTTTACAAGAAGGTTTCAAGTAGGATAAAGGCGTGCAAGCTTAAGCATTGAAATAGGGAAATAAACAGAAATGTAGGAAGTATTTTGTTATCTACTGCTTGTTATACATGAAGAGGGTAGTGAAGAGAATTACTTGTAAGACTGGCAAAGAATAAATAAATGACAACATTCATCCAAATTATTGTGCGCTTGCAAATGGAATTTAATTAACAATAGATTCAGAAAGGATTTACAACAGAAGCAAGCTTTTGAACCTTATCAAATGAAAAGAAACACATCTTTCATCAAAGAACTCATGAAAAATATATTAAATGTTACTGGTGTAGATATGAGATGATGAAATTCAATGAGAATAAAATGGGGAAAGGACCATTAAATCATCAGTAATGCGAACAATCAAAAAAGACTTAAATAGTGTGGAAGGATGGAAGGGCCTCTAATTATCTTTAGACATTAAATAGAAGATACAAAACACCCAAAAAATGATTGTCATGGAATCTAGAAAAAATCAAGCTTGGTAAGCCATATTGTTGTTGTTTCACAAACATGTGTGTGCATAACCCAAAGCTTCAACTTTCTTAAAGAATATCTCATCAACAATAATGCAAACATTACTAGTGGAAATACCTTCCTGTATATAAAATGGATAAACGAGATTGGCTATTTGAGGTTTTGAAGGAATAAATCCTAAAAACATAAGAGCATGTGCTCAACTTAGTGATTGCCAGATAATGTTCCAAGTAAAATCAGAAACCTTTCCTCAACAAGAAGCAGATCCAATTACTTACTTCAGCTATGACACTACACCAAAATGATGCCATCTTCTGTAGCGATTTAAAGCCTCCAATAATCACAGACAATTTAACAACAAAGCTTCCTGGCGGTGCACCATGAAGATCCTTTAACAATGTAGCTGGAGTAAGGTCGGATCCATATACTCCTTTCCATGGCAAATATTGTTCCTCTGGAAGTATCTTGTTGACAATTGCAATCAAAGTGAATATTTAGTTGAATGAGAATATTTTATAGTTGACATGAGGATCAAAAAATTTATGCAAAAATTAGTTACATGATTTTACCTGATCTAAATAGAAGGCATATGGAAGAATTGATTTCCTTATCTTCCTTATCACGAAGAACTAGAGACTTTACTGCTGAAAAACTCAAGCCACTCTTTTCCTTGGTATTTGAGGACTCTACATCTGATGATAAAAGGCCATTTACAGAGTTGAAGTTCTTTGCACTCCTATAAAAGTTAAATGCATTTAGATGTAAGGATTGATGATAAGAGAATGCAGAGAATTGAAAGCATGATGCTTTTATGTAAAAATATTGTGCATATAGTTTTGTCACACATCTACAAAAGTTAAAGTTATTTAGCTGTTAATGTAGATAAATCAAAAGAGCTAATGGTTCCAACACGTAACACATTTCGTGAATAAACTTACTCAATTGCCAGAGCTAGTTGTTTAATTACAGAAGATGAAGGAATTTCCTTCTTTAGAGGTTTTGAACTGCCTACTTTCTTGGTTGAGCTTCCTTCCATAACCTGAAAAAGTGCTAATTAGTTCTGTAAAATAGTATGCATCACAATTTACAGATTTGATAGGAGAACTTGGAGAAAAGGCCATCCACAGAACTAATTGCTGTGGAAATAATACTTGATTCTGAAAACTGTGTATTACACTAATTCCAATTGCCAATGCAATTCCAATGATCTATTTACACGTTTGAAGTCCACAAAGTAAAAATTCCATTTATTTTTTCCAGTGGATCTTTTGATTGATTAACATCCAATATTACTTCTAGGTAATATTGCAACTTCTCATTCTTGCTAGAATAGTATATGATGATATTATAAAAATCACAAGTAAATACAAGATTCTCATTTTGTTTACTTGCAGAATCAGTTGTTCTCCCTAAATTGGATTTTATCCATCATTTGAAGTTCCATAAAAAAATCTATGTGAGGCTATTCTCCATTGAATTCTATGCATGGCTATATTACTAGTAATAAGATTCATTTAGATCATCTTTTTATTCATTGATCAAAGTTTTTTAATTTGTCTCTTAAAAATATCAAACTAAATGCGCAGGGATTGTAGCAATTGTGATACAGGGACTGTAATGAAGACATCTTTACACCTAAAATGAAGAGTTGCTTCCACGTTACAGATCTTTGTGACTAAATCATAAATACCAAACCTTTTACACTGAGAAGTGACGTTTGACTCCGATATATATATAGCCAACCAATATTTTCTGCTTTATGGAGCAACACAGCTCCACTTTGCGTACAACCATGTAGCTGAAGAAGTGATTATACAATAGAGTGAAGAAAGGCAGTTGAGCAATTAGCCATAGCCAGAACAGGATATAAAACATACATCTCAGTAACACGGATAAGACTGTAGCCTGTAGCTTATGTTCATCAATAGCACGCAAAATCTTTTGGTATATAATCTAGTGTGAAAAAAAAACAAAAAAGACCATCATATAACTTACCTCCGTTGGAGATCTGCTGGAATCATCGTCCCCATCTATGTCTCGATCCGTGGATCTCCTCGTCCCTTTTTGGGACTGCACGTCGATATCTGCGACAGGTCAAATCAGATTCGTAGCGGGAAGGAAGATACAGCATCTGTCTAGTTATAAATCAAAGCGAGAGATAAGGAGGGGTATGAAACCTCGATCGATCTTAAGATCGGCTTTGATGTCAGTGAGGACCTTCTCGGCCCTAACCGCGGCGGATTGAAGCGCCGTTTTGGCCCTGGAGACGAGCGAGAGGGAATACAGCGACGGCTGCGGCGGATCCATTCGGTCGATCGCCGGCTAATGATGCTGAGGGGTCAAGGGCGAACTAAGAAGTTGGTCACCGAGGTGGCATTAAACATGAACCCAGAAAAGAGGAAAACGAAATGCATTTTTCTACAAATTAAATGGAAAGTGCATCAGTATGGAAACCATGGATAAATCAACGTGTATTTAAAATTGTATTTATAGCTACCTAGCGTTTTGGCGATGGACATCGAGGTCGGACCCGCTGGGCTGCGACAAAAGTAAAGGGGTGCGCTCCGGGGTATAAAATGAGAGTACGAAAGGGGAAAATGTTAAGAAAATGAGAAAAGAAATACGTAAAGAAATAATTGTAACAAAATTAGGATAAAATTCACCATCGTTCCTCCAATACACTCTTTTTTTTTAAAAAAAAAAGAGAATTAGCGAGGATGCCCCGTTTTAAATTATAGAAAATGTATTTTTATTGATTTATCTAAAATTATTTCTAGCGTCATTTAACATTTTAAGCCTCCAGTTCCCAATTGCTCTAAGTAAAATATCTAGTTTATTTCTAGTAAATTTTATGGCTTCCATTTTATTTCGCTTTTCTAAAATAAAAATATAAAATAAAATCTTCAATAAGAAAAAGATAAGCTTCCGAGATGGCGTCTCAGGGGCCATGAGCCCATGGACGCCTCTATTTCTGTGGGACCTACTTTTTTTCTTCCATTGTCTTCCTCCCACGCGTCGCTCGTCCTCTCAAAACCCCCGACCAATCAAAACTTACGGAGTCTTCGCTCGATCCCTATCCTCCTCCCCTCTCCATCTTCTGCCCCCGCCTCGATGGCGCTCCTCCCTCATCATTTCCCCTCCGCCACCCTCCACCGCCACTGCTACCATCCCCAGCCGCTCTCCACCAATCTCAATCCTCTCAAATTTCTTCCATCCAAATCTACTTTATCTAATTCGAAGCTGTTCCACCAAACCAAAACCCAATCTTTAGCCGCCCGCTGCTCCTCCTCGTCCTCCGACCGCCCAGTCTCTAGCGACCTCGTGGAGCTGCCTCTATTTCCCCTTCCTCTCGTCCTCTTCCCCGGTGCCGTCCTTCCACTCCAGATCTTCGAGTTCCGCTACCGCATCATGATGCACACCTTGCTTCAGACGGACCTCCGATTCGGCGTCGTCTTCTCCGACGGTGGTTCCGTTGCTGATGTTGGCTGTGTAGGTGAAGTCGTCAAGCACGAGCGCCTCGTAGACGACCGGTTCTTCCTCATTTGCAAGGGCCAGGAGCGCTTCCGCGTTTCCCGCGTCCTCCGCTCCAAACCCTACCTTGTTGCTGAGGTTGCCTGGCTTGAGGACCGCCCACCGCCGCGTCCATCTGAGGGCGAGGACCTCGAAGCCCTCGCCTCTGAGGTCGAGAACTACATGCGGGACGTCATCCGCATCTCCAACCGCCTCAACGGCAAGCCTGAGAAGGAGGGCACGATGGACCTGAGACGCAATTTATTCCCTACGCCGTTCTCGTTCTTCGTGGGAAGCACCTTCGAGGGAGCGCCCAGGGAGCAGCAGGCGCTGCTAGAGCTTGAGGACACCGGCGCCAGACTTCGCAGGGAGCGTGACACGCTCCGGAACACCCTCAATTACCTAACCGCTGCCTCAGCCGTCAAGGATGCCTTTTCACCGTCAAACTCTTCTTGACGAGCGATATGCTAGTACTCCGATGGAAGAGATGAATAGGCAATGAGACAAACACTTTATAGGCAAGATATGTTTCACCTTTTTTTCCCCCTTTCTTTTCCTCTATGCTTGCATCCTTTATTGTCTTTCATCTTTTGTATATTATGACATGTAATAACAATGAATCAAATTCAAATTAATCTTCTTTTGACAATGTTTCAACTGGATGGATTGCTTTTTAAAATCCAATTTGTGCATAGTAATATTCTTGGATATCTCCGATGCAATCGTTATCTTTAATTTTCTGTGTATAGGGAATTGTTATGGTGTATGATGAAGTTCTTGCACATTCTGCACTTGTTTTGTTTCAGGCGTGCATAATTAGATTATGGTGTATGATTATTAATTGTAATGCAATCTTTTAATCAAAGCGTGAAATTCCCAGCTCAACACATTGATGGCCACAGATTCAATTATGCAAGTGTGGACTATGATCCATGTAAAAGATAAACTATAACCCTCCTTCCCCAAATTCAAGTGTTTTTTTCTTTTTGTTGTTGTAGGCCATCAGACTGGAAAGCCACCAATACCGTATCACAAGACTTTAACCATATAATAGAACGTCTGTTGCAGGGCTTCAGATATTTTCCCTGTATAACTATAATCTGTCAGTAAATAATTCATTACTGAAATTGATTATTTGGTTTCTTGAAAATGTTTTGTTGAGTTGTCTATTGAGACCATTATTTTTTTTTAGTTTTATTTATTTCTGGTATACATTAAAGAATGGGATTCGCTATTTCCAATATTCTCGCATTAACCAGATTCAGTAGGTCGTTAGGGTTCAGAAGTTTGGGAGCATGACATTATGATAATTCTTCATAATAGTCTTGGATAAATGTCAACTAGCCATTTACTAATTGTGTAGGTCTAAGATGTTCCATCTAAAAGATAAAGTATTAAGCTGGATGAAGAGATTAAGTAACCACAAATGTTTCATAAATCTGTCACACACCTTCTAGTATGTATATCAATATCCAGTGCATCAAAAAATATAGCTTCTGTGTGTGTACCTGTGGAATGTCCAGCAAACCGTTTGAGCATTTAGCGGCTTCAGTAATTCCACATCTGATTAGGAAGCAGTCAAAGGCCTTTATAATGTGTTTATCACTGATTATAGTCAGTTCCAATCCCAGATCTTTGTTTATCTGTTTTTTGATATCGACATTCCTAAACAAGTACCATTCTCATAATTTGTGTTCCCAGATTACTCTGTCCATACTACTTATCCTTATCAACTTCAAGAACATCATACCTAGGTTGTAAAAAATTGAGAGAGGAGTTCACTGCCTGAGAAGAAATATGACCTTTGTTCCTCACAACTGGTCTACTATCAACAGTTCAATTTCAGTTATTAGTTTAGCACTTTGAGGTCAACTAGCTGAATTCCAAATAAAGTTTTGTCGCATTGTGTACAACATATACATTATCAAATGCTTCAGGTTATGCCTTTAATAATAGGATAAAGAATCTTAGCTTGTGGTTGTTGCCTAGGAAATTAAGAAAATAGAAACCTTAGTTGTGATCATCTATGGTCGTCAATCTTGATGGAGGCCAATAGGCAAGACGCTGACAAGGTCTAGACTCCAGAGACCACTTGGAAGTCAATGTTATGATTAACTGTGCTCCCTATCTTGGTCTGTTTCAATCAGGAATCAATTATGTTGGTCTCAAAATTCACCAGCAATTTTTGTATTCCTACAAACCCAAAGAAAAACTTCCTTGGTTAGTAGCATGCATGTTAAGTTATAGGCTATATTTGTTTGTCCAATTTGTGTTTTAAGTTGACCTGTATATTCTAATTGATAAAATTGATTGGCTAACAATTTAACCCAAGAGCTCAAACTGTTAGAAAGGAAACAATCTATATGTTTATATCCTTAATATTCCCCCTTCATTCATGTGTGGATAAATATACTTCAATTGGATCCAAATGCACATATACATTGAGGAGTTAATATTCTTGTCTGAGGTAAGATTTGAAGCCATAACCTCTGATATTAATTGGCTAACCACTTATTCAAAAAACTTACACCATAGGAAAGAGATGACTATTAATTGGTCCCTTTCTTACAAACTAAGGTTTGGGATAAGTGACTAAGTAATCAACTTTGGAATGGTATTAGAGCGGTATATTCTAGATCCAAATCTTGCTTGTTATCATCAATTCATGAGTTGGATATCAACCAGCTAAGTGAATTATATCCAACTTCACAGGTCTACATGAAGGGAGGGATATAAATATAGAGTATAGATTGGTTCCTTTCCTGAGCTCGTGCTTTTTGTGAAAAAATTGATCAACTTGAGCACTAATTAACATAGGAATAACTTATCCATCTCTTTCTATTCCATGCTAAAATCGGCAACTGACTCTTACACTCTTGCTGGAATCTGGTTGCACCAATCGTGAGACGAAATAATAGATAATGCACCAATCAAGAGATGATGGGTGCTGATCAATTAAGTCTTTTTCTGTGCAACCTTATTCATTTGCTTTCTTGCAACATAGCATTGGAATCATGGTACCAAGTTCCATCTTTTCATCTCAAATATCAATGATGTTTGATTGAGTACTATTTCCTGGCTACAGCATGTTTGAGTGGCACCTAGCCTGCAAGGAGATTCTTCCTGTGCTACAGTGCCGATGGAAATTTGCTAATTTCATGGGCAGTTATATCATGTGCGATTTTGCTTGACCATTCATAATTCATCTTTAAGGGAGAACAATGTGGTCCTAAATAGTGGAAGATTGCACTATATTCCCAATTTCCCCGACACCGATGGCCATTAGCTTCAGAAAAAAAGAAGTTTAGAATTCAATAATGTTGCCATTGTGATGCCTTGCAAATTTTTACATGATTATGGACGTTCCTTTACCTAGAATCAAACTCCATAACTTGGGCCTTGAGCAGACACGATTTGTTAGTTAAGAAAACACTTTGATCAATGCCAAACTGAATGCTTTGCAGATAGATGGAACCACACATTCTTAACCATGTTCTGAGTTTATCCTAACAAAATCCAGTGTATTGAACAGGAAAATTTTGGAGGCCTTCAAACTGATAGGAAATTTCGACAGGTAATAGTGGTATCCCTGGCAATCAAGAACTTTGTGATCGTTGAAAGGCACAATAAGTTAGATTTACCCTCAGAGAATTAAAGTTTGGTATAGATCAACATATTGCCAAGGTTGAACCACCTATAGAGATTAAGTTTTGCACTAAAGCAAATCAGGAAAGTTCAGACAAGATACAGATTATCTTGATCAACTGTAATACCTGCATTTATATTTACCATCCTTAACTTGGACCAACAATAGAATTTCACAAAGCCAACATTGCGGCATATCGCATGCCAATAATGTAATAGGGCATAGATTAGGAAGAACTATCCAAGTTATGGGCATAACAGATCCCAGCTCTAACATTATATAATTGGTCTAGAGGTCGGATTATGAGGGCAGAGGATTGGCACTTATGCAGCTTTCAGATCTTCAATTCCTCCAATCAATTGGCATTTCAGGAAATTATTAGACAGAAAGTGATCTGAGGACCAAGACTAGTGGGGTGGGTGGCTGATTGATCGATGTAATGGTTTGCTTGATGGTAGCAAAAAAACATAGTGCAAGTACTAAACAACATCATCTTGTCATGGGATTTTTTTATTGGGGCTAACAGTGGAATGATCTCATAACTTTCTGTATCATACAAGCAGTGGATTGGCTTGCTCTCGGACTATGTAATCTTGGTGGATTTTTAGTCAATGACATAATCAATTACAAGAACTGAAGAGAATGATTGGTGTTAGCCATTGAAGATGATGTTTATGTGGCACCACATGAGGCCTACCAGAACATTACAATCTGTATTGATGTACACCTCTTTTGTGGGCACATCTCATACAATCTTATGGTCCACAGGACATGCGATTTAGGTGAGAAATCACTTTTAAACATATAATGCCATAGAATTGGGTGCAAAGATGTACTAGTATGTCTACATAATAAGAACTCAACATGACCTTGCAGCTCTAATCAGACATACAAGGGATGGTAAGGTCGTATTGAGTGATGAGGATACTATGTATAAACTTAAGTGCTGAGGTTATATTACATCATCCCGTTTATATTGATAGTTTAAAGTGATACAATTAATGATTTCTGTCAATCAGTGCTAGCTAATACTTTTTTGGTGTTTAAATTCCTATCATCTAAATTGATGTTTTTGTTTCACGCAATGTTCTTTTCAAGACAAATTGAAGCTTCAATATCCATGATTGTTATACTTTGAGTTTTTCTTTCTACAGGTCAACATGTGGAATCTCGCAACAGTCAAGACCTTCCATGTTCCATGTCCTCACTTGCCAGCATCTCCTTTATCGATTATTTAACTGTGCAAACTAAGTGGAACACCTGTAGATAAGGCTATTTAGGTTCGATAGATTTCCCAACACGTAAGAGTCTTCTCTGTTTGTAAACTTTGATTGATAAGCAAAGTAAGCGAGGAGACTTGTTTTACTCTTTGAAGTTTGTGGATAAGAAACAACGGAGAAATTCCCTTGATCAGGACAACTGAGGAGATGAAGACCAAAAAGGGGGTAAACTACTTCCACGAATGCGACTCATTGCCATTTTAGCAATTCAGAATTCTGTTTTGCAACTGCAAATAACATCATCAAAATAGTTTTGGTGTTTCTTTTTTCTCAAGTGACATTCTTCACAATTTCCATGGTGAATCCGTTCTGTGGATTTCGACCTGATTGATGTCTTCTTTTTCAGGCTGACTTGACCATCGTTTAAGTATCTTTTTCTTGGACATTAGCTTCTCTCAAAATGCTTGGAACATATGTCTATCCTTGTGTCTTTCTCCCTTTGCTAGCTTGCGTAGTATTATTATTCTCAGCGTTACTAGTTTGTAACTCATCTACAACATTCCATATCATTCTCATCCATTCGAGGTACATCGTAGATGTATCAGAGCAGTACCATGTGATTCCTGTTTGGTCAGTTCATCCAAAATTAAAGCTTCCAACATGTCCAAATCCAAATCTTCAATCTTTCTTCTAAATATTTTTCTGTACACGACCCCTTGTAGTTGTCATCGCCATGTGACAAAAAATTAAACGCTAGACAACATTTATTACGCTACGTTCTCGTGGAAAGAGCTGGAAGCTAGTGGCTACCGTATAAATACGTTATACACAATAAATTAATTTTTTATAAATATAAAGGTGTTGTCCCCCTTTACTAGTCTCAAAGGTTAAAGGTTCATTGTAATTTATCTCTTTTATAATAGTCTAAGGGTAGACTAATATAGACTAGTAAATTGATAAATTTTAACCTTTTGCACAATAAAAGATGACAAAAAAAAATGTTCCCACGAGAGGACCTCATGGCTAGTACAATAGTAAAATTGTACCAATGAGCAAGGATCAATTTCCGAAGGCTGCAAGCCTTTCGGAGTGCTTACCCTCCTACTGCGTTAGCCCTCGGTTGGACAATATGTTCCACGGGATTTATTTTCTTCGTGTTGGCTATAAAACCAGCTGGTGGGGGTGAATTGTCTTTTGCTCCAACAAGGACAAGAAAAAAAACTCTCTGTGAAAAGAGCCTAGAGGTTAGCGTATATAAATATTACACAATAAATAACAGATTAATCCCTGTAAATGTGAGGGTGTCATCCTTCTATATACTGATTATTAGTCTCAAAGGTTAAAGGTTTATCGTAATTTATATTCTTTACGATAGTTTAAGGGTGAGCTGGTAAAAGCCATTAGGCTGATAAATTTTAACATTTTGTACAATGCACAAGAGGATCAGAGGAAAAAAAAAATATCTACATGGAAAAAAATATGATAGTCAGTGAGTGCAGTGCAAATTTGCACCTAGAGATGCAAGGATTAATCTCTCACTAGGTAAATCCCAGATTGAGGTTCTTTTCTCCACCACACTAAGTGTTAGTTAATATTGATTAAAAAATTATTCATAATTTATTTTCCTTCGTGTAACTTTGGGATTGATATTGAAGGGTATTCGGGGTGATCGTTAGTACCTTTTGCACCCAGAGGACAAGGGAAAAAAACATAAATTTGGTGGGGCCTGACCTTAAAACCCTGTCACCATTGATAACTTAAGATTTGCATCTGTGGCATCGCCATTCATTAGCATACAAAATCCTGTGGCGGTTGAAATTTGAAAGAGAAGCGCGCAAGGACCACCGATCGCAAGCAATTGCGCGGTTTCGTTCTCGGTCATCGACATTGGCGCAACATCGGCTCTGCCGTCTACGGACCACGCTCGCTCAAGGACTCCTTGTCCCTTTATATGCGCCACTTTTCTGCACCCTTCTATATTCCTCCTATTTCTGTTGCATATAGGAAAACGCCAGTGAATAGTATGCGCGGGAAAATATTAGCATAACCACAAAATATCAACAATTTGCTAT
>JBAMHZ010000056.1:150624-161812 GCA_037177395.1 Alpinia galanga | reverse complement strand
ATATCAAACTCTGGATTTAGTTATAAATATGTAGATTGCATAACTGTGCTTCCATTATGTAATTTATGAATTATTTTTTAAATAGTTTACTATATTAATTAATCTTCATAAAATGTATTATTATTATTATTATTATTACATTATTAAATTATTCACCCATCTTGTCAGTGGATTATTGGGATGGGAAAATAAAATTTCTCTGTCCAACAGAACCGCACAACAAGCCCAAATAATTTAGTGGGTCGAGACGAATAAAAAGAAATAGAAATTATTAATAGAATAAAGAGATTACTCGTTGCATAAATAGCTTTTGAAGAGAAAAAAAAAAGTACTGACTATGAGTTTTTTTTCCCATATTAAATAAAAGAAATTAAAACATTTTTGACATAATAAATAAAACCTCGATTGTCATGCTTACATAACACAATTTCGCTGAGCACATACTTAGTCGAAGTCGATGAAGGGGCTAGATCATTTAAATGCATGCTTGAATTTTATCATTGCAGCTCCCAGAACTTGCTGTCAGTGTAACCATATTAAGTCCGAAAGAATAAGAAATTAATATTTGAATTTCATTATAACTCTATATTTCTATGATTACACATTTTTAAACTCACAACTGCGTAGCTATCGCTGTCTCGGTGAGAGTGACAAACTGCAATAAGTCATTGTCGTCTGCCGATTTGGCCATTTCAACTTCGATAGGATAAATTCTAAATCTGTTAAATTATGGTTATAAATAAATAAATTAAATAGCATAGGAAAAATAAAAACGAACAAATGGCTTTTTATCGTAAAAAATTCACGGATCAATTATCCATGTAACTGTCCCTTTTTTATCCGTTATTATTATTATTATTATTATTTTTTGCCTTTTCTTCTCGACAAAGGACGTAGAAAGCATGCACAGAGCACGGTGGACAAATAGCCATTTGTTCAAAGGATCCTCGGCTTCCTCGCTCTCTTTCTCTTCTCTCGTCTCCATCGATCGCATTGCTCCGCTTCCATTTTTGCCATTTGCGATCGCTGCCCAGATTCGTTCTACCCTCCGATCTTCCCTGGATTTCGCCCAAAGTTCGGATGTTCCTATCGCCGTAGTTGGCGCGAATCGAAGCAGGTGGTGTAGGGTTTCCTAAAACTAGGATTTCTGGTAGGGAGAAGCAGTGTCTAATCGTGTGTCGTCTTTGGGAACCCGAGATGTCTGACCCTGCTGCCTTGGCTGCGGCCGTGCAGGCTCGTTTCGCCTCTCTGGAGCTCATTGGCAGGGGATCTTTCGGTGACGTCTTTAAAGGGTGAGGACCAGATTCGTCTTTATCATATGAAATTCAGACCGAACAAATCTCATGCTGTTCCTTCGCAGATTGTTTGGAACCTCGAAGTTTATGTAACTGAATTTTTTTGTCTAAAATTGTACCAGATTCTTGTGTCTGATGAACATGAAAAATTGGAGATTGAAATTTTATTATCTAAAAAATTGATATTTTAAAATCCAGCTAAATTTGTTCTTATTCTGTGTTTGAGAATTATGGGAAAATCATGAGACTAATGATGCCTAACATGATACAGAATTATATCTAACCTATGTTTCAAAAAAACAAAAAAAAAAATCTAATTCTCCTTTTCTCATTCACATTACTTAAATCCCAACATAAGAACCAAAAAAGGAATTCTTCTCTAGTTTAGAACTGGAAAATTATTTTTCGAACAAGAAGTACTTCCACCCAAACTATCATTTAAAATTTTCCTATAAATGCATCTAAAGTCTCTCTAGTATTTTGGAAAACGATGATTTGGAAATACAAGGTCTGATTTTCTAGGTGTGTCTCTTGTTCGCAGTGATTTGGTGTAGGATGGATTCCATGACATTCCTATTGCAAAATTTCTCTCCTGTATAGAATATCTCTTCAGACTAAATTTGCATTCTCTGGCACCTTGTGTAAATGATGGTTTTTCTTCAAGGTCTCATCATAAGTTTTGTGGACTAGGCAATTGTATTAGGTATGTGAGAATTGAGAAATATCAACACAGAAATGAACACACATTATATAGCAGGATGTGTAGACATGTGATCCCTCTTGTATTTGATTGTTTGCAGAAGGATGAAATTCAGTGAATAGCCTTGGTGTCGACAATTGTTGGATTTAATGTGGATTATTACACTTTTCAGAGACTTGTGATTTGCTTCTCTTGAAAAACGTTGTTATGAGATAAAAGTAAAACCACACATAGTTATATGAACATTCTATTTTAACATTTTTGGTTGTCCCAGAGTGAAATTTTTTTTTTGGTTCTTTGGGAAACTATGATTGTTGGTTGCTCATCTTAATCCTAATAAGCGATTTCCATATTGTGTACCCATGTTTGTATTTCTTTATTAGTAGTTACTAATGTAGCATCTAGAGGCCAATTTAGAGTGCCTTTTTAAACATCTATAGTACTTAGCCTTGCCTCCTATTTGTTGGTTTGTTGGCAATGCATATGCTTGTGAGGGGTTCTTTAAATTTCTTGTCGTGTTGTGGACTCAAGTACTCAGTTGCCTTTCCAAAGTGTGTTTAATGTTCTTCTCCATGTCATATTCTACCTTAATAATATTTAGAGCATCTCAATCCGCTTGCATATGTAAACATTGCTGAAATGTATGCTGGTCTGCATCATGATTATTTGTGGAATTAATAGGTCCATCAGTCCTGAACAATTCTCTCTCATGCAGGTTTGATACAGAGCTAAATAAGGAGGTTGCAATCAAAGTTATAGATTTGGAAGAAGCGTATATCCTTGCTTACCCTGTTACATGAATCTCTTAATCCTTGAAGTATTTTATTTTCTAATCCTTCTTTGTAGTTAATGAAAAAAAAATGCACAAAATACTTATACATAACACTGACCATTTTTATTTTGAGGGAAAATTTGATTGAAGTACTTATGGTTCAAAAACTTACGTAGACTTGGGATAATTACAATGAAATTTACATGTATGCTACCCTTGATAATTATTGATTGACTATCTTAGCTCTTTTAGGTATTTCAATTCTTCGTCCAAATTGTAGGTTGAATACATTGTGCATCGATCTGCAGCTGTATTGCAAAATTTATGTTTGCACCATTTCTTGCATTAAACACCACTGCATTTATTTCTCATTTATCAAATGTTTACTTTATGATTGTTCTAACATTTAATTCACATTTTTTTCTTGCCTGCAATATTCCATTTATAGCGAGGATGATGTTGAAGACATTCAGAAGGTTAGTTACTGAATTGCCTTTTCCCTGAATATTAATCATAATTTCTTGATGGAAGTCTTCTTTTATTATTTATTTATTTTACAGGAAATAGCAGTTTTATCTCAATGTAGATCGCCATACATTACTGACTATTATGGATCCCATCTCCATCAAACCAAATTGTGGATTGTGATGGAGTACATGGCTGGTGGTTCTGTTGCTGATCTAGTAAGTTAAACACTAAAGTTCACTCTTTTTTATGACACCAGCCATATGTATGACTTTTTTGTTTTGTTTTATGTGTGAAAAAGCATTTGAATAGGTTGAAATTCATCTCATGCTTTTTTTAATAACAATATAAATATCTTATGCTATTGTTTTCCTACGCCCATATTTTTAAGCTCTAATTTAGTCAAGTTGTATTTGATTTGTCCAATTTGATTGGTGTTTAAATAAAAAGTATAACTGAGTGTTTTTCTAAATTTTATGTGATAGACAGTTGTGTAAAGTTCTGTCAAATTTGAGAATATTAGTTGCACAACCTTGGTATTTTATCAAAATACTTGTTTCTTGTAGCTCCAAACTGGCCCCCCTCTGGGTGAAATGTCTATTGCATTTATTCTGCGTGACTTGTTGCATGCAATTGAGTATCTGCACAATGAAGGAAAGATTCACCGGGATATAAAAGGTTATACTTTTGACTTAGCAATCTGGTTCCGGGAGATGCCTGTTAGTGCTGATATCTGTTAGTTTGCAAGGTGCATTTAACATACAGCTCATTTATTTATTGTGCAGCTGCAAACATTTTGCTTTCTGAAAAAGGAGATGTGAAAGTATGAAAATACTACAGATTCTTTGTTGCATTTGTAACTGTTGGAGACAACCACCTAAGCTGCTTGATGCAGTTTCACAGTGTGTCTATCTTTGTTGTAGGTTGCAGATTTTGGTGTTTCTGCAGAATTGACAAAAACAATGTCAAGAAGGAAGGTACAAAGTTGACGGTCATTAAAGCGTTTGTAGCTAGGATTTTGTGTCTGGTCAAAACTACATTTAGGCCTCTTTTCTTGTATTACCTTTTAACCTTGCTGCATGTTTAACGAAAACTACCCTTTGGATCATATGACAATGCTTATATGCTCATGCTTCCAGGAGAATTTCTTTTGCAATGTTTAACTCTTGTTAAAGTTGATTAGATTTACAATGTCCAAAATGCTCAAGTTGTAAGTAAAGTGATCGATTAATATATTTATGTTGTTATCACTCTCCTTCAAATATGGAAGGGGACTAGATTGGTGCAAAATCTGCTTGTTAGCTGAATAAACTGTGGAGTGGGGATGCATATCAAATACCAATACTCATAGGAGGCAAACAATGAATGCTAAAGTTGGCTTAAACTGATCATTTATATTTTCAGCAGTCCTTATTTTCCTGATATTTTTCTACAAGATATTTGAGAGATTGTTGAACTCGTCATTTTATAAACACTAGTGGGACTTCTAGAGTTCTATCTAACTACACCATTTGCCTCTTTTAGGCTAAAAGAAAAATTTTATAAGCCTATAGAACATTGAGTCATATTTTATGGTTCAGAATGTTTGACAATTAACAAAGAATTCAAAGGATTAACATATGAAGTTAGAGGAAAATAAAATAAAAATGTTATATTTGCATTTAGTTAGATGTCGTTCCAAGGATATAGGTTAAGACGATGAGTACAAGTTCATGGACAACCAGGAGATATCATAGTTAGACAAGTTGAACTAGATAGAGTTGAGAGTTTGGGGTGAGAATGTGTTGGTGCAAATAAGATTCACATATCTCCACAATAATATGATATTGTCCACTTTGGGTCTAAGCTCTCATGGTTTTATTTTTGGGCTATACTCAAAAAGTTTTATCCCAATAGAGATATTTTTTTGTCTTGTAAGCCCATGATCTTTTTTATATCTTTCCAATGTGAGACTTTGATTGTTTTTTCAACAATCCCAACAATCTCCTCCTTAAACGAAGGACCACATTGGACCCTCCTCAAGTCTATCATCCTTGAAGGATTTTTTCTTCTTAATGTTTGATCCCCAACCCACCAAGTCTTTTTGTCAACTGTCCGATCCTCTGACCCAGTTGGACTTCTTGCTAGTTGTCTGATCTTTCTGACTCAACTTGACTTCTTACCTAGTATTTGATTCTCTTGATCTAGACAATCAAACTCATATTTTGATTATTAGTGCAAAACTGCACCAACAGAAGGAATACAAAAGAAAACTCTACTTAATATAATTAAAAGCCATTAAAATGACTTGGACATTGATACTGGTGTAGCCTTATATAACTACATAAGATTCATATAGGCAAACAAAATAGTTTGCAAATATGACTTATTGGTTTTTTGTCATTGTTGTTGTACTTGCATTTCTTATTGCTTCAGGAAGCATGGCTTGTTGCCATTGTTATTTGCAGTTATTATTGCCCTATTTTGTTTAATATCCAAGTAAATTTCTTATTTCAAGATGAATATATCAATTTTTTTTTAATGTTTCAGACATTTGTTGGGACTCCATTTTGGATGGCTCCTGAGGTCATTCAGAATTCTGAAGGATACAATGAAAAGGTACATTGAAAAACGTTGTTTTTCAAATGCTTTAATTCTAGTAATTTCTCTTGATACATCTCATTGCTGATGCAGGCAGATATTTGGTCTTTAGGTATTACTGCTATAGAAATGGCAAAAGGGGAACCTCCTTTGGCTGATATGCATCCCATGAGGGTTCTTTTCATTATACCGCGAGAAAATCCTCCTCAGGTTTCTTCGCGTTTGTTATTTATGAGAAATGTCATATTAATACCCATTTTACTATCAGATATAAGGTTGTTTTTCACTAATGATAAAAAAGCCTGTGTTTGGTAAATATGCTTTTCTGCTTGATGCAGCTTGATGAGCATTTCTCTCGACCTATGAAAGAATTTGTATCTCTGTGTCTAAAAAAGAATCCTGCTGAGGTAAGTTTTTCCAAGATATATATTTTGTTAAAATTATAATCATTAATGATTACATGGGAAAAGAGTAAAGGCATAATTATGTTTTTCATTTGCTTAAAATCTATAGCTTTGTAAGGTGTATAATTTTTTCAAATGCATTAGCCAAGTTCTTGTTTGTAGTTCCAGCTACCAAGGCACTCAATCATTGCCCTTTGCATGCCAACTGAACATGACGTTCCTTCTGTGATAATCACTGGAACTCATTTCTCAGTGTGCACTGGTCTAAGTAGGTGTGTCAGAAAATTTATTATTTGACCATGCAAGTTTTGTGCTAATAAGAGGAACTTTTCTGTCTTTTAACTAACAAATTAGAAGCATGTTATTTCAACTGTAGACTTATTCCTATTTATATTGTTTTCTTATATTGCTGCTCTCTGTTGCTCTGCTCTTTCTACAAATGTCAATGTTATTAAGAGCATGAATCAAGCCTTGTTTTCTGCAAAGAACCTGATCTAACATTTACAGTGTTTTGAATTTGGGAAATATTTCTTTTCGTATGGCTTAATTGTTTCACAATGTAATTTTTCTACTCTTTCTTTTTATCTTTTATTCTTTACTCTGATTACATTGTATTTGATTTTCCCTCCTTTCTTTATGCCTTCTTTAACCTTCAAATTCAGAAAATTTTCTTAGCAGTACCTACTATAAAAAAGGGTTGTACTTTTATGTGCACCCGTTGAGTCTATGATGTTGAAACTTGAAACTAACACGATTAACATCTTACTTCAGAGGTCTAGTGCGAAGGAACTTCTCAGGCATCGCTTCATCAGAAATGCCAGAAAAAGTCCAAGACTTTTGGAGAGAATAAGGTATTTGCAAAAGTGCAATTTGTACTTTGAAACTGCAATTACAATTATTTTACACAAAAAGGTGTTATTTAGTTGGTTTGCTTGACAAACAGTTCTCCTTAGTGGAGGGTAACTTTAATGAGTTCATGGTTTGCATTTTACAACAGAGAGAGGCCAAAGTTCACTACAAAAGACGACACGGAAGTCCAAAACCATACAAAAATGAATGACGATGCAACAAGAACCATGAAAGTTGTTAAGGATGCTTATTCAAGGTAAACTTTTCCTGATTGTTGTGTCAGTTGCATATCCTTTGGGGATCCTTCTTCGTCTTACTTTGCTCACCATAGTCAAAGCAAATTCCAGAATAATGCTATTTTGGACAGTGGCATGGATGGCATGCAGGGTACAGGGACTGTACGCAGCATTGAAAAGCCAACTAGCCAAGCATCAGAAGGTACAGGTACTGCACGGATACCAAGACCAATGGATGGTTCACAGGGAACAGGGACAGTCCGAAGTTCTCTAAGATTGCCACCAGTTGATTATACAAGAGACAGAAAATCTGATGCCATTTATGGTCCTAACAAAACAAACAAGGTGGCTAGTAGAGAATACAAGGTGTCATCTGAATCGGAAGGTTCATTTGATGATTCTGCATCAAGATTCTTATTGCAGAAGGAAGCAGATCGTGCCAAAGATGCTAAAGAACTAGAAGATTCTTTTGAAGATGTGGGTTCTGTAACTTTGTTTTCTGATTCACAAATTATTACTATAATCTAAACCCAAGGATTTGGTCTAAAGTAAACATAACATTCAGCATCTTATGATATTTGTTTGATTTTCAGGATGAAAGTGGATCAGGCACCATTGTTATACGCTCTCAAAATGAAATTTTGAAGCAGGCTGCATTTGATTCAAATGTGAAGGTAAGATAAAAGATTAGCTTTGAATGATTAAAGGCAGTCATAGTGATTCATGGGCCCCCAATTGGTAGCTTATGCAGTTGCAATCTTTCCTTTATGACAGCCTCTTAGCAGGCACACCTCTTATGGAGATATGTCAATTAGTGGCACAGTTGTTCATCATGGCAAAATCGATGAAGCTGTTACTCGTTCATCAAAGTCAAGGGTAGGGATGCAAGACAAGGCATCGAGTGGCTCCAATGAAGATAGCGCTACAAACCTTGCAGAGGTTGTTTATAGTATGACAATTGTGACAGTTGTACTTTGTTGCTAATGCTTGTCTGAATGTAAATGCTGGAACACTTTAGGCAAGAGCTGCACTACAAGCAGGAGCAAGAAAAGGAATTGCTAGGGAAAGACCTATTGCGAATAGACAGGTTAAGGATTCTCTTGAGCACAAATTGACTGAGAGGACAAAGGCATCAGAATCCTCTAGGTACTAAAATTTTATAATTTTAAACTCAATGATAGTGGTTGTTAGAATTTTTCAGATAATAGTAACCCTTTTTTTAATCCAGAAATGATAGTGTGAACATTGACCTACAGAAGGTACTGAACAAGCCACGTCAGTCAGGCACTGAGCTATCTCAAGCCAGAGCTGTTTCGGCAGCTTCTCCTGCATTGTCATCATTGATTATTCCTTCCCTTATGGAGGTGTGCTTTTGAGATATGTTTGTATTCATTACTATTTATATGAATGCTCGATCATTTAGCAGCAACTTACCTTTCTGATGTTGATTTAGAGATCGTAATATACTAATGAAAATAAATATACTTGTGCTTGCAGCAAATTTTTCATAATCCAATCTATTTACTATTCTGCTTGACTATTCTGTTGTATGGCTGTTATATAAATATTTTTTGCAATAAAAAATTAGGAGTACTTTATAGGGATTTATTTAGTTATCCAAGACTAGTTATTTTTGTATGCTGATGTAAACTCAAACCAGTTTGTCTAGTTTTTCGTGGGACTACATTTTTCTATACCAAGTGTCAGACTGTTTTCCACATCCGAACTTGATCAGCAATTCTATTTGGGTTGTTCATATATTGTAGGCTACCGGCGATATGTCTCAAGCAGCAGCAGTTGCAAAAGTAATGGAGTCGCTGACGGATCTGGAACACAAATTACCAGGCTCTTGTGAAACTCTAGTTATTAAGATTCTTGGACGAGTAGAGAGGTATCTCCCTTTTGACCTCACTTACCAAGTACAATTATCGTACTAGCTATGGGATCTGCTCTGCACAATGAACCTATTCAATCTCTACGCACAGTTCTAAGGAGCCGTCACTCAAGCGACTTCATGACTTAGCTGTCAGTATGTTTGCGGAGCAGTCTTCCCAGGACTTCATCGATAGGAAGAAACAAGTTTACTCATCACTGCTTGAGACCCCCAGCTTAAGCCCACTAGCAAGGTTTCTTCTCACAAGGTAAAGCGGCACGATGCATGGATTATTCCTCTGGTCCAGACCAGAATCCTTTGTTTTTAGTAAAATAAGATTAACTCCATGCAGATGGCGTGGCCAAGCTTCTCAGGAGCTCAGCTCATGAAGGAACCATAAATCATAATAACAGAGTATACCCTTCTCAAGGCCATCCAACTTTCATCGTAAATATGTTTTGAGCTATTAGCATCTGCTGCTGTGTTGATTGTTGCTTTTCTTACCTTTTTATTTTATTCCTCAAGGATACGAAGTAACCAACCGTTTATCATCGGGGTCTCAAATTTGTAGACATCGTTAATCGGTTGTATCAAACACATTATTGGCTTCTTAATTATAAATTTTTGGAAATGCAACTTTTTTGTAAATATATAAGCTATGACATTAATTGTCACTTTTCCATAGGGACATATTTCAGAGCAATCGTTGTTCAGCTTCGTCCACCGACTTGAGCTTTAAAGAAGGGAGCAAATTTGTTTAAATCTCATTGGCATTGGATCACTATTTTGATGGAATTTAAGATAAAGCAGTGCATTAAGAGTTCACTTTAAAAAATAAATACTCAAGGTAGCATTTCCGAGGGATTGGGATTTCTCCATTTACCACCATCAGGTAACTAAATTAAAGAATCCAAACGTAAAGATAAAATCTCAATTCTCAGCTGCAGAATCAACGACGGGATGCAATTATTTTGGAAGTCGTAATCAGCAATTCTACCAACGTAAAATCTGGACAAGTATTTATCACAGCGACTAGTGATTCGCTCATTCTACTATATTTCTTTTATTAAAAATAAAGAATTATATCGGATTTAAAAACATGTGAGAAGAAGAGTTGTATGTTTTTCTCCAGCGGGGTTAAATACCGAGGAATGCATTTTTTGAGTTTGGTGAATTTAGTTAGTGGCTGCAGGAAGATCGATTTTGCTATAGAGTCGGTGGTTTGCCTATTATTGAGTATTGATGGATTAAGGTCTAAAAGAGAGAGATTAAAGAAGGGGCTATGCAAATTTCGGTCACGTGGCTTGGAAGTGTGGACTTATGCATCATGATGTTTTGACTGTAATGTGGTTCTGCATGATATAATTATAATGGAAGAGACATGGCATGTTCTCCTTTATTTATTTAGAAACAAGCAAATTAATATAAAAGTTGAATGTCAATAAGCACTCCAGGTCACTCAATATTTTATCAAGAAGATAATCCATAACTATATGGACAATTATTTAAGCAGCTGATCATAGACATTATAGCGGAATATATAATGTATTGCTATTGTGCTAGCTTCGATCGCGAGAAAGTCTCATTTCTCTCAGCATATATATGTATATGCTGAGAAATCTAGCAGCAGTTAGTAATAGTAGGGAAGAAAGACATTGCATGACAGAAGAGAGAGAGCATGCTTCCATTCGATGGAGAGGTTGTTCATCTCTGGAAATGACCACCAGATTCACCCGCCTGGATCCTCGCATCTGAGCTGATCGCCTCCGAGGAACTCTTCCTGCGACGCTCATTGTGGCCAGCTAAACGCCTGCGGCAGCTCCTCTTGGAGTCATCAAACTCGGAGAGCTCGTGGAATCTGCACAATAAAACTTGAATTAATGAAGCCTAACGCACTTAGTCCACAAAACTCTGGATGATCTGTTTAAAGGGAGATGTCTCTTCTCTAGAACTCAAGTTTGGTTTCACAGAAGTAGCGTACGGTTACATGTCTGTAGCAAATTTCCACCCTGTT
>JBAMHZ010000056.1:139325-150614 GCA_037177395.1 Alpinia galanga | reverse complement strand
TTAGATATCATGGGGACACTGGCTTGTAGTTATATACTCCTCATGGGATCCACAACGAGTAAGGAGGATGAAGTACAAGACGCAGTTAAACTGAAAATATCGAAGTAAATCTTTTTGTTCATTGACTGATTACAATGCTAGAATCGAAAGTAACTGCAAAAATCAAGTTTCGACAGACTGAACAAGAACTTCGTCGGATGAGAGGATGAAAGAAACTCTGTTTAGCTAGATTGCTTCACAGGGATCATCATGTCACAGTAAGGAAGAGTTGACACCTTTGTGCACTAGATCTGTTCTTCAGAGAATTAAAGAGGAAATTTAGTTTTGTCTTCAGTCAAACAATGAAAAAACTGCAATCTTTAACTCACTGAATTCACCTCCCTTGAGGCGAATTGATTCGCTAAACTAAGAAGATGTTAAGCAAGAAAAGACAAAATTCGTCGATGAAACAAGAACAATGGTAAAATTTTATGCGCGAGTAAGAAGTTTGAAGCCGAGGATGAAACAGGGATAACCTGCTGCATTGCTGGCAGAACCTCTGTCGAAGGCCGGCGACGATGACGATGGCGGCCTTAGAATGCGCCTCGCACACCTTGTGCCGCCGGTAGTACCGCTTCGCCTCCGCCAGATCGGCGGAACACTTCTCGGCCTGGCAGCAAGGCGGGGACGCTCCCCCGCTCCCCGACCCCCTCTTCGACGACGTCGACGGCTGCCGCTTCTTGTCCTCCTCGACCCCGCCGCCAGGTGCTACCTCCCCATCTTCCTCGTCCCCGTCCACGTGCGTTGCTGTCCCCAGCTCCTTCTCCCTTGCCTTCTCCTTCCTGCTCCTCCTCTGCTGCTCCGCCGGTGGCTCCCGGTGTTCCATGGTCGGCCCAAAGGAGGGAATTCGGTGGAGCGAGGGAAAAAAAAAAAGGAAAGAGAGGAGAAAGCGAGGCACGCGTTGGACTCGCGAGGACCACTAAGGCAGGCGTGAGAGGGGAGTCGAGGCTTAACTATTGCCCCCCATGTATATATATATCTATATATATTTTCCCTTCCATCTGTTGGCCTTAATTATAATCGACATATGTAGAAGAAACAACGAAAATGAAGAAACAACGAAAATACAATCAAATTTAAATCCAAAATACTGAATTTATGATTCCTTCAAGAACTTCCTTCCTCTACCTAAAAAAGTAAAAGGCAGTCAGGAATAATTATTGATAGAGGGAGGGAGAGCGAGAGAAAAGAATAGCTTTTGTCTTTAGTTTTAAGTGCCGTAGCCGACGAGTGATGTGCGTAGTGGTGGGTGACCGAAGCAGACTGTACCCTCTGTTCATCTCGGCCATTCGAACCACGACACGCCCACCTCTCTTTCAATCGTACTCGTACCTCCATCCTCAACTTAATGGCGAGCAACTTTTTAGTTTTCCCCCCACCAGCTTCTTCTTTTTCTTAAACCAAGCTTGTGACGCCATGCGTCGATGAAGAACCAGGACTAACCCAACGAGCAGACCAGTAGCCGTCGTACTGTTCGACTGGTCTCTCTCACCTCCACTGTCGTCCGACAGATGAGCTGCGCGTGATCCTAGACAAGACAGCCGCAGCGCATGGAATTATAGGAGTTATTTCAGGACTCGCAGCCGCAGCAGAGAGAGCGAGAGACAGAGTGGAATTGTAAAGAGTTGCAGGTTTCAAGTTTAATTAAATAGGCATTTCCCTCCCCCACTTGCGACCTCCCGCTGCGCGCCGCCGCCCGCCACTGAGTAGGTTTGGCGTCGCAACAGACCCGCAAGCCTGAGCGAAGCAACCTATGTGTGGACTTCGATCAGTGCTCTATATATTTTTTCAAATTTTTTATTTAATTTAACTGTCCTAATTTCATTATATACACTAAGAATAATCTTTAAAATATTTATTTTTATTTGTTCCTTAATTTTACTACTGTTACTGCACTGTATCGCTGGACTGAGCGTTGTAATTTAGTGATACGGGGTAATAACTATTTAGGCCTATAAACTAGCTGAACCATGTCACAGCGAGGGGATTCTTTTTTCTTCTTTTATAAAAATTGCTTTCATTGAGCTCTCTACTCTTTTTTTTCTTTATACTTGAGCGTTGGAGTAGTAACATTAAAGTATCTTCGACGTCTCCCGTCATTCTTTTTCTTTAATCTACTTCAGGTTATCAAAATCAGCATTTTTTAGAAGGGCTCCGATTCATTCTTCCCAAATATCACTCCAATCCGCTTGATCAATCCTATGCACCCTTGCCTCTTTGTCTCCCGGCTAGCAACATTTAGTTATTCATTGATAAAGTTAGAACTAGATGCCTCCCGTTGCTAATTGAGTGATGGACAAAAAAAAAAAAAAACTATGAATCCATTTATATAAAATTCAATTAAGTTAGAACAAAGTTTTCGGCTGTAGTTTTTTCTTTTCTTTTCTCTTTTCCTGGTAATCCAGGAGATATTCTTCGTTAATGATTGATTCCATCTGAGTTTTTAAATGATCTACTTTTATTTCTCTGCGAAGAGAATCTAATTTTTGGGATGCCAAAACTACAAATTAATTAGGAAAACGCTGAACTTAGATTCTGTTTCCATTCTGTAAGATTGGATATCATGAAGCGATAAATTTGTATTAGATTAGATTCACTCTTTATTGGCAATAAGAAATTATAAATTTATTCCATTAGAATTAAATTCAATTGTTGATTTACACAAAAAAAATACTAATTTTCCTTCTTTTTTCCTCCTTCTAATCAATATCTTTTTCTCTCTTGCCATTGACTTTGCTCACCTCAAACAATCTTATCTTATGATCTGAAAGTAAATTAAACATGATTCAAGGTATTAATGTGGGTATAGCACAAATGTGTAACGGATATTGAAGCCTATGGATCTCAACTGGTCAACATTTATATACATATATATAGTGCTCATTTATTAGATCATGTTTGGTATCCGATTAGACTATTTTTTTACTTAAAAAAAATCCAATGCGAACTATTACTTGATTTAAGAATCGCAATAAATGCTCAATAATAAAGCACCACAAAAATTCAATAGTTATGTATTTAACATTGTAGGGATTAAATTGGGTCTCTATAAGGAATAGAGACTTGTTTTTTAAATTAGCTGTGTGATGTTAAATAGACTCATTTTACATTGAAAATAGAGAGACATGCTTTTAATGTAACATAATACAAGACATGTTACAATTATATAATTGTTTGCATAAAACATTGGAATCTTGAAACTTTTCATGCGCTATAATCATTTTTTTTATAAAAAAAAACCACATGCTAATAATTATTAAAGCCTTATATTCAAGATGGTGTATATTATAAACAAAGCACTCTTCTAGGATGTTTGTACTAAGCGACCTTAATAGAAATCTCTATGAACGGTGATTATTTTGTTATATATTGGCGTCAGCTTAATTATAGGCACCTCGAGACAATTTAAATTCGTTTAAGACATGAAAAGGATTATTATTATTATTTTATAATAAAAAAACTTCTCTTACTTCACCTGCCGAATAAATTTAAAAAAATATATAAATATTTAAAAGTCGACCTTTCGTTCTTAAATTCAAAGGACAATTACATTGTGGTGTTACTAGAGGGTCTTATCGCTAGAATGATAATAAATTTATATAAGAGAGAAATGATTAATCTTTAAAAGTTATAAGGCTGTTTTTGAAGTACCTGTTCTTCTTTCATGTTAGTCTTTAACTGGACATAAAGTATTTTTTATAATTTATCTTTATGTTAACGTGGAACTGATTAACAATTAACAAGAGACGGTGAGCGAATCATTTAAAAAAAAAAGACAGAAAAAAAAAAGAAAAAAAACGGGACAGCTACATTGCCACTGCACCAGGCAAGCATCCGGCATCCCCTATTTTGTTACTCCGGCTTCGGGGACAATGCGTGGCCGTGGCGGCTGGTGAACGCGTTCGAGAAGCTCGAACCGACTCCTCCATCACCATTCAGACCGGGTTCTCCCTTCCGGGCGGCGCAGTTACACGCAGCCGCTGCACCTGATTGTCGGCCAAGCGAATTAAGGAGGAGAAAAAACGAGCGTTGAGGTGGTTGGTTGGGTGATCAACCGCCGCCGTCGGTGGTGTTCCTCTGTTTTATAGCATGCGCGGGCGGCGCAGGCGGCCGCGGCCAGACAGGACTGCAGAAGGCAACCGTTCTCGTACGTGGAGCCTCCGGAGCTCGTCTACGGTCTTGGTCTGGCCGGGGTGGGTGTCGAAGAAGGCGATGCTGGCGCAGCCGGCGGCGAGTAGTTCCGTGCCGCACTGGGGGTGGAACTCGTGCGCGGAGAATACGTGCTACGGCGTCCTGCCCGGAGCGGCACAAGAACGCTTTCGAGCTGGTAAAGCAACTGCGCGCGGCTGTGGAGATGAGGGCGGGTGAGGAAACTTTCGTGGCGGGTGAAGAGCGGCGAGAAGGCTGCTGTGCTTGACTGGGGAAGGAAGAAAAGGGAAAAAGGGCGAGAGCGATGCTGCCGGAACCGAGCACGGAAGACGGAAGGTCGTCATGGGTTAATCCGCCGAGGGTGGCGAAGGCAGGGGACTCATACAATAAAATTCGAGTCAACGGTCAAGTTTTGGTGGAAGAGAGT
The DNA here is from genome assembly GCA_037177395.1 of Alpinia galanga. NCBI lineage: Eukaryota > Viridiplantae > Streptophyta > Magnoliopsida > Zingiberales > Zingiberaceae > Alpinia > Alpinia galanga. The sequence goes on along the minus strand of JBAMHZ010000056.1, from coordinate 145,999 downwards.
AGTCCCAGAGAGTTTTGCCACGTCGACAAAGATTTTTCTGGTGCCCGTAAAATTATAAATGGGAATCCAGTCGTCTTTGAGTGATATGAGGGTTAAGAATTGGAAGGAAAATATACTATGAAAATAATTTAAAAACAAGAAATGACGAAGGCATTTAACGACCAACTTAACAGCAGGTTGTGCGTGAGAGGGAGCTGTAACAAACAGATCAAACTCCAAGCCGACGGTGGGGACCGAGCAGGGCGTTTTTTTATTTTTTATTTTTTATTTTTTATTTTTATTTTTTGTCTCTGTCAGTGTGTGGGCCTCGCACTTCGCCAGCAGGCCCACAGCCGACTCCATCCTTATCCGCTCCACCCACCCACCACTCTCCCATGCCTGTTTTAAAAATACCGTACTGACTAGGAACTGGCACCTATCTACCTTTCCAAGTGCGCGGTATTTTCTCAGTGAATACCTTTCTTGATAATTTATAGATAACAGGGGGAGAGGGAGGATAAAGAACAGATGCGAAGGCGAAGAATTTACTGATTGAATTAATTACCGAAATTCAATGTCAAAGAGACAATTTAGCAATGGCGGCCGGTTTAGTTCACGGTAAATAAACTAGATTTAAAAGAGTTTCAGCTGAATGAGATTTTAAGATTAAGAATAAAAAAGAATAAATAATATCTCGTCAGGATCTACATTGTTACAAAAAGACAACAGGATGATAGGGACATTAATGACCGAGATACCATTTCAATATGTATGATGATCCCTCAATGAGCATTATGATTAAATTATTTCTCAGCGTATAGAATCAAAGGTGAAGTTACCGAACGGTGACACTACCTTTGTAGATGTCCGTGCTATAAATGAGCACCAAGCGTTTGATTAGTTCAGTGGTTAAAGGTTTGAGGTTAGCTATAGCCGGCGGAAATGGTTCTCCTTGATAAGATGTGGGACGACGTCGTCGGCGGTCCTCAGCCTGAGAGAGGCCTAGGCAAGCTGAGGAAGGTCTCTCCAAAGCCTTTGTCCGTCAAAGGTCTCACTTTACTCGTGTCCATCTGCTTGTGCAATTAAAATTTGAATTTATGTGGCTCAGTTTTAATTACAAAATTGTTTGCCTTTGATATGCTCACAGTCACAGAAGGGGAGGGCAGCAGTGAGGGAGGCGGCAGCATGTTACACCGTTCAATATCTCTACCCCAGACGCCGACCACTCCAGTGACGCCGTCGTCGTCCAGCTACTCCCCGACTCAGCGGCATGGCAACGTGTGGAGGAGCGTGTTCAACCCTGGCAGCAACCTCGCCACCAAGACTGTCGGAGCTCACTATTTCGACAAGCCCCAACCCAACTCCCCGACTGTCTACGACTGGTATTTATTTTAATTTTAAATACTATATTACCATGGTATGTACCCGTATAAGTCTGCATGCCCTTTCCACGTTGCAGGTTGTACAGCGGTGAGACGAAGAGCACCCACCGCTAAGCTTTATCTACTCCAATTGTAACGGCCACGCTTGTAGATCAAGTGAATACGAGTCGCGAACTGGAAGCAGATGTGTAGAAAGTTAGAGTACTATGTCTCGAGTGTTAGGCTTCGAGATATCGGTTTGAGAGTGGAAGTTTGGAGTTCTAAGTGTGTGATCATATGTGATGCTGGCTTCATGTAGCCACTAGCTAGTGCTATGTACATGTTTGATAAATAAAACTAGATTGGTACGGTGCTTATTCTTCCTACTGAAGAAGATTCACACGGTTTCTGTAATACTTGACATATAAAGTTTGCTTGGAACAGAAGGTTAATGGATGTAGGCGAGAAGAATCGAGGCGTCAAGCTGCATCAGAGAAGGGAGACAGGGCTGCTTTGGAAATTTGAAGTAGCGTGTGAGTGAAGGAAAGATGGCGGATAAGGATGGACTATAGAGAAAGTGACTTGTTCATTTGGCTGAATTTTTGTGGCGGAAACCATCGATAGAAACGATTAATGGAAGACTAGATAATAGAATTAAAATTGGGAATTACAACGAAGCTTTGACTAGAAACAGTGTCGAGAAGAAAATTGACAGCCTTAATCGCTGGGGATAAGGCTGGAGAGCAGTCTCTGTCGTCGAAAAGGACACGAGATAGGGATGGTGCAGGGCGGACTCCGTCGTCTTTATGCTTCTGCTACTACAAAATAAAAGTGAGTTCTTTTTTAACCAAAGCGCCTCTAACATTCAATAAATGTACCAATTGAAGCGACAGTAGTTTCAATTTTCTAGCTCAGTCATTTCCTATAGTTGGACTTACGTGGCAAAAACTGATCTAAAATAAAAGCCATAAATTCATTCGGATCTGAAACAAGAACGCATATTACTTGACCAGTTCGATTAACAGAAAAGCTCAATATGTTCCAATAAACTAAAGTAAACAACAGTTGGTCATCAAAATTGTTTTGTTTTACAAGGGCACAAATCTTCTCAATATTTAAACAGTAATGAAACAGATCGAACCTGTCAACATCGGGTAGTTGAATTGCAATGCCTTGCCACTCCAGATTTTGATGGCAACACGTTAGTGAAGAAAATGCAGTCCTGAAAGATCCTCGGTGAGAGAATATAAAGTCCCCTCCAAAAAAAAATGAAGAACTGAAGCAATGATCTATATATGAAAAACGAATGCGTAACTAACTAGTTTACAGTTCAAAGAAAAGCATTCAATAGGCTGACGTTGTCAGTCTTTTCTAATTCCTAAAAACTTAGCCGTAAGCTCCCAAGTCACTATAGCAACGGCATTTGCCGGAAACGACCTCACTAAGGTGGGCCCGAGACCAGCATAGCATCCACTCAAGCCAACTCTCCTGTAAATCTAGAGGAAAAGCTCCATAAACCTTCTGCAACTATGCACATAATGAAGAGACGAATGGTAAAAGGTTACCCTACCAATTTAAGTGTTCGAACAGGGTTTTGATTAACATTTTGATCAGGTGAAGTCTGAATTACAGTTTTTGCAACATCCAATGGTAGAACAGCCAACCAGAACTGTGAAAAAAAAACAGAAACAAAAAAAAAAAAAAATTGTTAGCAGCAGTGTTAAAAATGGTGGAAGACTTATCTAACTTACCGCAGCTCCCGAAAGTCCACCAGTAACTATGCCGATCCCTGTATCTATTAGAAGTTTCGAGTGGTGGCTCAAGGCAGATGGAGCAGAGTTTAATTGGCTATGCAAGTAGTGACGACTTAGCTCATAAGTGCTGAAGAACACTGCATTGCCAATTGATTCTCTTAGAAAGGTTGGTAATCCACCACGAAATAGGCCTCTAACCTGAAAAACAAGCATGTGAATTCATCAATATACAATAATCAAAGATATTTAATAAAGGAAATAAATAAATAAAACCTTACCCCTTCATTCTGAATAGTTTTGATAGCACAATCTAAAGGACCATTGTACTTAACAAACATCGATGAAGCATTCCCTTGAACTTGTATTCTACACTGGAAAACACTTGGTGCATATTAAAATTTAAAATGAGGAAGTAATATGATAAGGTAACAACAAGCTAGTTTAAAATGCTGAACTGCCTACACACTTTTACTAGCTCTGTAGGACATAGTATAAAGCTAATTATTGCTCCACCAAATGCAGCCGAAGGAATAATTACTTGAAGTTGTGGCTTCTCGCTAGGAATTTCTCCCTGTCCAATTAACAAATCATCAAAATCACCACTGTCCATAGCAGAAAGAAAGAGCCTTTAAAAGCACCATAACAATTTTAAGATTTGTCAAATCGTTGCCAGGATAATGAATATGTAGGCTACAGTTTATGACCTGCAACTTTTGCTTTACTTGGGAATATATGCCAAAAAGAAGGGAACTCTCAAATGCCATTCCAACAAAAGATGATGATGCACCTTTATAAAGGCCTCTCACCTGCAATATTCATCATAGAGAAAGCTCAAGGAACTTAAGATTCTTGCAACTACATTGAACTTTAAGCACACAATCGAAACTTTGAATGCAGTATTATAATATCAGTGAGCAACTTAGAAAGTAAAACTAAAATAGGATCACAATCAAGATATGGAGGCAGAACAAGTACTTCCACCTGATCTGCTAATGCGAAAAACTTAGTTACCCAGACTTGGATACAAGTTTCTGACACTTATACAAGTATGGATCTAGGTATCTGGCACATGATTTTCTAGAAATTTTGGCATTTGTCACTAAGGGTGTTAATCTGGCTTGCTTATTGATTTCAGAATGTTCGGTATCCAACACAACTGCAGGACCGAGTCTAAGAACATAGATTGAAAAAAAAGGAAAGCTGTGCTTTGATTTAGTCTGTGAGAATTCGACTGGATGTTGTTATGACTTCCAGCTATTACCAATAGACTTTGGAGAGAATAAGGTCAAGGAAGAATATGTCAAAAGTCAAATTGATAGCCAGATGACTTCTCAGGAATAATTAAGAAAATTAAACAAAACAAAAAATTATACCTGAATATATTATTAATAGTTATTCAGAAAAAATGAAGGCATCCATAAAGGCATAAAAAAACTAATTCAAGTTCTGATCTATTGCTGATAGATATTCAGATGGCTCCATGGTTAAAAATAGCTGAATAAGAAAGGTTGTTGACTTAATTATTAGGCTTAAATTCCAAGAAGAAGCATGTACGAGCCTTGTAAAGAATGTTGAAGCACTTCATAATTATATTTTAGAAGGTAGTCTCCGGGGGGTCACTGCTTGAGAAGACTTGTACCTTCAGTGCCATGCTAGAGGCTCAAAGGTTCAGTACTCAGTTTCGAGAAAATCAAGACTATGTTGCTCAAGCAAGTAGAATTATGTTAGCAAGTAGACTAGCAATGGTCAGGGAGAATTATTTTTTATGCAAATGTTTTAAGCATCTATTATTTACTCCGTACAAGATTGCCACCGGTAAAGATTAACATATAACATATAGAATTCTGTTTATGAGAAGTTTGTTTCCAAGACAAATGAAGAACCAGATTAAATTTGATAGCATACTCCTTCAGTAAGCAAGATCCGACTAGTGCAGTGTAAAGCATTCTTGTATTCTTTGACTTGTGTCTGTGTGTTATGAGCCTGCAACTTGACCTGCCACATAAAAACAATAAGGACCTATAAGTTTATGCTAAACCATAGCATATAGGAAAGCAAAGCCCTGGCACAAAGAAGACTAATATGGATAAAAAAAATTAACTCACCGGAAAAAATAGAACAATCCTAAGTGCATAACTATTTATTTGCATGGAAAGGAATAATCTTAGAAAATTGCAGAAAGTATACTTCTCAAAATTCTAAGTTTCTTTCATATGCATAGTTCCCAAAAAAGTGCAACTAACTCCAAAAATAATATCAAGATGCCTTTTTATTGTCCAAAGTATAAGAAGCTTCAAGAATCTACATTTTCTGATGAAATTGGTAGTATTCCTCTTTCCAATGCACGATTTTGATCAAGCTCATACAGAAAAATTATTGTAATGGATGTTATAAACAGACCTTCTGTAATTCATTGTATGTATCAATGTCTTCTAGGCTCTTCAGTTATTATTGAAAATTTAAGAGTACCTATTAGATGCTTTACTATAACTTATGGCAAAATCATCTCATAAACGTGAATATATTTTTCTGAATTAAATTTCCACTTCCATCAATTTCAGGAAATGATTGGTTTTTCATTAAAATAATGTGAAACAGGAAACATATAAGAACTCACGCAACCTATTTAATTCCCAATGATTGAGCATTCCGCATCACTTTCTGTCAAAGAACTATAATTCCCGATGTTTATATCACATGGAATCTCGCGCACTTAGTTGCAGAAGTTTCTACCACGCAAGATGACGCTACAAGTTTTTCAAACACAAAGATAATGTTAAGAGTGCCTATCTTCTTCAATACTTTTGCTACACAGTTCAATCTTTACCATGCTTCACATGCTGATGGAAATCAGCTCCTTGCATACGCGAACAACAAAATCAAATAAACAGAATATCCATATGACTTCGACAACTATATAAAAATTTACACTGTCAATTCACGCATATTCCAGGAGCAAAGATCGAACAAAGTTTATCAAAGGCAAACACATTGCTCCACTTGGGCTAGAAATGATGACAGCCTTCATCCTAACTAGTCGACATTCCTCATCCCTCCCACTCCTAACCGTGGCGCTTACTCAAATCATTCTCTTAGTTCAAATCATCAAGCAAAAACGACATAAACACGTCCAATCAAACAATTTGAACGGCTCCCTGTTAATAGTACAAACATACAGGATCAAATAGACGGCTCCTTGTAAGAATCACCAGCACCTCATAGATCCAATGGAAAGAGCGAAAAGGAGCAAAATTGGAGGGGAAACCCTAAAGAAAAATTTAAGAAAAAAAATACATAAAGAGGGAGCAGCGAAGGGACCAACCTTGATAGTGTCGAAGGGGTGGCCGGTGATGACGGTAGCGACACCTGCGGCGAAGCCGGCTGCATATTCCTTAGCCGCATCGACTGCGGGGCTCATCGCCCCCGTCCCTTTCCTTCACCAACCTTTTTCTTTGATCTGCTGCCCTTTACGGCTTACTGTTCACTATGGCAGCCGATCCATGATTTAAGAACAACCAAAGCAAAAAAGAAAATTAATCTGTATTTTTTTTTTTTTTTTTTTTTTTTTTTTTTTTTGTTT
>JBAMHZ010000056.1:116430-133310 GCA_037177395.1 Alpinia galanga | reverse complement strand
GATCTCCCTAAGATATCAAGCATGGACGGTGGGTACCCAGGAACAAAGCCTTTCCCTTCATTCATCAGTATGAACCTGTTGAGCTCTGCATCCATGCACACAATTGTAGGGCACCCCAATATGTGTGACTTGAATAGACTTCCGTACCTTAGAAAATGAGGAAAAAAAAACATCAAACGTTTGGAAGAAATATTTTTAAAGATTTTTCAAGCTCATGGGCATGGATGATTAAAAAGGAAACGAGGCGAAGGGAAACAGCAGACAGGAGAGAAAATGTGACATCACATATCTAGTACTCGAGAAGCCAGTGTTTAGCAGACATCAACAGAAAAGAAAAGGAACTCAAGAAGCAGCTTTTTTTTTTTTCTCCAAGATACCTTTCAGTAAAAAAATTCACTGAATCCAGAAAAACAATCCAGCTTTTTACTCCCTAAAGTGGTTCGTGTTTAAGGGGGGAAAAAAATCATCTTCCCATGCAAAATCACAAAAGAAAAGGCAGCAAAAGAGTCAACTTTGCTTCCAAAAAGTGACCTTTTCTTCAGCTAAGAAGAAATCTTATATCCAGGGAGCTCTCATCTCACCTAACCCTTTGGTTCTTCATGAAGCTTGGGCCTTGCTTGAGGAACTCAGTGGTCTCCCCAAACAACGGCCACCCCATGGTCCCTGGAGGAAGACCCTTCTTCCTGTACCTCACCTCATTCCACCTCAACAGGGCACCACAAATGAACAGAAAGCAAAGCAGGGGCAGCATGACCAACACCACCATCTTTGCAAACAAGCAAATATCAGGAGAAGACACTGCTCCTGCAGCTCACATCCCTTTGCTTGCATGGCCTTATATAGGCGTTCCAAGGTTAAAACTCGAAACAACTGGTTAAAGGTTACTAGTCTTTGACCAAGCCGAGACCCCATCTGCTCTTGAAAAAAAAAAAAAAAAAAAGGAAGCAACTTTATCTGTCCAAATCAAAGACTCGTGTGACAAAACTTAAAGGCGAGCAGAGAAGGTAGACGGAGAATCTGCAAATGTTTGTGATCTAAAAATTTGGTGAATTTTGGAAATTTACGGGCACAGGATTGCAATTATGAGTTGGGGCATGGAGATGTGGGAAGAAAAAGAAATGTTGTCAGCAATTACCGGCAATTTAGGTGCCACATGGTGGCCACCAGATTGGACCAAAGGTGGAAAAGGTGGCTCATGGTACTCGCTAGTCGCGACTGGAACAACTAAAAAACCAGGTCCTCACATGCCTGTGAATTAATGGAGTAGATCTGCTAAGCTTACAGCGCCATTGCAAAATATTCCAAGAGCACAAGAAAACAGAAACTTATAAGTTTTATAGCCTGGCAACAAACTTTCTGATCCATGTGGAACTCGACACACTCCATTAAACCTCTCCAAATTCTGTTGTTTACTCTGTACGCTGTCAAGAATTGGCTTCAGTAAACAATATCGATGCTGCTGTGTTTGAGTTTAGCCTTTCTTTTTTGAGCTTTGGATGCTTGGACAGAGAGGGAGAGGCAGTAAATGCCCAGTAAAATAAGGCTGACATAGTTCTAGTTTCGACGGCAATAGAGCTCGAGAGAACTTACCATCTTCATTATGTTTCACACTTGAGAATAACTTACAACGGACGACGAGCTTACTGAAGAACTCGACATGAATATACAAATTGTACGAATTAAGCTCTAAGATCGAAATACCAAACTAGATAAAACAGACGAGGGGAGCAGTGAATACCAAACTCGAACTGCTTCGCGGTGAAACACAAGCTCAGAGGGAGAGAGTGATGGAGAGACCACAGATTGCCTGGTAAATCTCATGTCTTTTTGACTTTGGATTGCTCGTCTTGAAGTTGGGATTAAAAAGAAGGGTAGGACAGTGTACTGAACAAAGGGCATGGTCCCAACAAGATCCTTGGATGTTGATTTGACAGCAAAGATGGAGTTGCCCCTTTGCCCTTCTTTCTTCTGAAATCTTCATAGGATAATGGCACAATCTATTTAATTGTCATGAGGTGGTGGCTCAGTCGGCAGAGATAACATGAGAAGACATATAAAGAGGTCGATAAATAAATGAATTGGCAGATTTATTTTCCTCAGTATTTATGTGCTAATTTGATTCGTCGAGCGAATCGACTGATCTGATTTAATCCTATCTCTCACTTTCCCTGGATGAATGCACAGGAAGACTGATACTGATTCGTTGGGCTGTGTGCCTGAGACGAGATGGAATGAGGAAGAAAAAGTGGTTGGAATAATTGAAGCATGAGCTGTAGAGAAGAGGCATGAATGCTCAACCACAACCCCTCTTTCCACTTGTTTCTTTCACTAATTAATGGGTTTTGATCTCATCTCATTGTCACTTTTCTTCATTCATATACAACAAACCATAATGAATCACGAAAGTATGTGCCAAAATATAGCGAAATTGGATTCATTCGATTCACAATTTATTCAAATTTTACAAAATATTAACTCAGTTTCAGAAACTCTTTAATTAATTAAGCTCGGTTTAGTTTTTCTTCTTTTTCTCCTTCCCGCTGTCTGTTTTATCGATCATATCTCTCATATGATCTCTAACAGTGTAAAGATAGTTTGGAAAATGATAGTTTGGATCTTTTGGAAACGCACAGACGTGTGAGAAATGGATAAGCAATGAGGAAATTGACAAACTGATAAGCTACTTTTTTGGTGGCGCATAAATATCATATTCTTATCATTAAAAAAATTGCAATTATTTAATTTGTTGTCCTTTCTAATCATGCAATGAAATAAACAGCTCGGTGCAGATTTAACTATGAAAGCAATATAAATTATTACCAGATTCTAGGAATTCTACTTTTTAGAAATTTTAAATTTGTATTTCAGAAATAAATAAATAAATAAATAGTAGGAGTTTCCCAACATTATTCCAGGGTCTTATTGGGCATTTGACCACTCAAAATAAATAATGAACACGAGCGGGCAGGGAGGAGAATGTCCAGCGCAGTGAGGTGCAGGCCAACCTCCACGTGATGGCATTCATTCAAACAACCCCCTTAATTAATGAAAAATATTTTATTTTATTTTTTTAAAGAGAGAATGTACGTGGGGCTCTCATTCAATCAATCACTTAAAATGGTCCTCTGCGTTGCACGAGGGCTCTTCTTTGTCTTCTTCTGCCTCCTACTATATATATTATTTTATTTTTTTATTATTATTTTTACTGATGATTCCACTCTCTCACCTACTGTTAGCATCTATCGTTTTCCCATGATAATATTAGAGAGAGAGACGGCACAAATTATTAGTTTATTTGTTTATCGTTTTATAAATGATATAAATTAATTAAATGGTGTAAAACAAACAATTTGTTCATAAAAAAATAGTGTGATCCAAATTCGAGGAAGCTGCCTGCCACTTTAAATATGTGGATCGAATAGAGAAGGAATTAGCAATTCTTGTGCCCATTTTTTTTCTTAAATGCATTGCAAGAAGACATTCCATTTAGAAGAAAATATATATTAATCAATTTCCCTTTCAAATGCAATCTTCCTTTTCGTTCTCTCTGTTCAACGTCACTGTTTCATGGCATCCATTCGAACGCCAATAATTAGGTGGTGACGAGATTACAATCTACAGAATCGATGAAACATAGAAATTTTGTGTGTGTTTTTTAAATTTGTAATCATTGACAAAATGTGTCATCTTGGCATTCACCAAGTTTATATAGAAACAAGAATAGTATTCTTGAATTGACTACCTAACAGTAGCTTCTTTCATTGTCTGTTCCAAGCAATGAAATTAGAGCTGAGATTTTTCAAAATGAAAATCTATATTATATTGAAAAAAATAATTAAAGATCAAGGAGAAAGAAGGAAGAAGAAGCAGAGATATTGGAGAATTTTATGACTTATTTTAGTCTCGCATGTTTAGAATACCTGAGGCAATTATAGACACTTAAATTTCGACTCTTTTACATGCATTAAAGCAGGAGTGTCACTTAAACTCTTCTACTACAACATATATTATTCTGTGGCGCAGTGCATTATATTATAAAACACAAAAGTCTACATTACACCAATATCGATCTACAATAAGACACTTTTTGACCTATTTTAGATCTTTTCCTCTCTATGATATATATTCTTTAATTCAATTATTGTTGGAACTATCAATATTAATCAAACGGGTCCGATACCAATTAGTCTATTAGTTAAATGTGTATATTCGGCCAATATTGTTATTGACTTGGTCTACTTGAATTACTATTTAGATATTGGCATACACTTTGGAGTATAAGAATGTTAAATTGATATAAGAGCGTACAGTCGATGACAATGATACCAAAAGATGGAGTTCGACAGCGTACTTAAAAGGTGAGTCAACGCATTTGAAAGGTGCCTTGGCAAGCAGAATAGGCATTTCAAGAATTTCAGACAGTAAAAATCATGTAGCTATGCTGTTTTTTTTTTTTTTTGTTCTTCCAACTTGGAAAAAAAAATTAAAAAATAAAATAAACTCTTATCATATTGCCTGGATAACAAATTTTAAATAAAAATAATGACCAAAATGAAGAGGTGAGATGTGGATGATCTTGAAAATGCAAATTTGGATTTGGTCTCTACCCAAAATTCCACATCGACAATCATCGCACACAGAATTGGGAGGGTCCACGTCGAGCTAGCTACCCTTTTTCGCCATAGAATTTCCTTCCACCTAACCTGAGATTGGATTAATCATGAGGAGCAAGGACCCGACGGCACAATGGGAGAGGACGTGGACTCGAATCCGTTGGCGACTTGTCCCATTTTTGTCCACGGCGAGGCCATTGGCACCTCCCCAATTAAAGCCGCCTGAAATCGCGGGATTCCAAATCCAATCCAATCGGGTTCGGTTTTGACGGTGACTGGGGCCGTGACAGCGACGGCGCTTGCACGAGCGGGGAATGTTTAGGCGTTGAACGATTACAAATTAATCATTTCACGGCTGTGTCTGCCGCCTTATGATTAACTGTGCCTTCTCGCTCTACAGAGTTCCATTAAACTCCAATTGTTGACTAAGTTTGCCTCGTGTGGTTTTTTTTTAATATCTAGCTAGCTAGATCCCTTGGTTTCATAAAATCGATCGGCATGCTGACGGTGGGCATGACTCTCTGTCAATCAATCAATTCCCACGTACATCTCCATATCCACGAGGACCTCTCTCTTGTCCTTTTCTTCCTTCCTTTATCACGCTTTAATGCATCTTTATCTTTTAAGTAATGAATTGTTTGTATCATGATAGCGATAAATCAGGTTCATTAGTTGGCCAACTCATCGTTGGTTGCCCAATTAGCCTAATAATATCCATCTAAAGTTCGATTAGTACGTTCTATCTTACACGACTTGTGGGAGGAGGCAATTATTAAAAATCCCAAGTAGACTTTTCTGCCTCTTTTAGTCTTAAAAAAAAAAGAAAAAGGATCAATGTAGTGACTTGGCCAACTTTATTGACGTACAGAGAAAGCATTGCAGAAAAGACAATTAACTGTGAATGACACTCATCGATCGAGCCAACTTAATGCTCGACAATAACATTTTGTTCATATATATATCATTGGATATATATGTATAATAAGAAATAATTATATCTCAATGCGAACCCAATTTAAATATAATTAACTAATTAAATTATATATATGCTATTATTTCATTTTTTTTTATGAAATGAGAGGGTATTTGAATTCCTTATCGATTAACAGGCGCATATATGCATTTTGATGGCCTTCTATCAGAAATAATCAGAATAAAATCGAATTACTTACTATACATTAATCATCTATGAATTGGTTTACACGAGATATTTGTGCTGTTGCTCGGTGATATATAGCAGCAGCTACTGTTACTACTCTCTCTCGTGAGCAAAGAATTGAGGCAGAGATAAAGGACACTGCGCGCGCACTCGTGGGCACAAGCTAGCTCGTTTCGATAGCGACAACAACATCAGCTCTGACACTTCCCACGTGCTCCCTCTGCCCCCACACGTGTGCCTGCTCAGCCTCTGCTGTGGCGCCTCCCACGCACGCACGCACGCACGTACGAAGCATATATAGGCTACGCACTGTGGCCCTGTAGAGGGACAGTGAGAATGTCTTGTATGTATATATAAATATAAATATATATGTGTGTGTTGAGTTTACAAGGACTAGTAATTAGAACTTGCAGAATTACTGAGCAATAACTTGAGCATGGCTAAAAGAAAACTAGCTAGTTGAGTCTGGGAGAGATGACACGGCTTAATACTTCCAACTAACATGTTGCAGGAAGAATCCAACCCACTGAGACGCATGTTTTGGTCCTGGACTCTGTTTTTGCTAGCTAGCACCAAAATATATGATGCCACTGCATGCATTGTTTCAAAATTACCAACCTCATTGCAGTGGAATGAATGATTAATATATAGTCGTAACTATATAAATTAACTTTATCCAATATATAAAAGTTAACTGCATGGAGAGAACAGGAAGTCAAAATGGCCGGCAACGAACAGCCACATATATTTTCTTCCTCATCGCTGCCATCGATCATTGACGCTTCCTTAAATTGCGCAGAGTACTTCACATGCAAAGCAAAAAAAAGAGTTAAATTAGAGCAGCGCACGGCTCCATGGCGCACCACACTATCCAGTCAAACTTTGACAATCTGCCTTGTTTTTTGTTGTTGTTGTTTTTTTTTTTTAATTTTCCTTTCCGTCAATATTAATAAATATTATCTTCTCCAATCAAACAAATTACAATGAAATTAAATTAATTAGGTAAATGCCAAAAAAGGATTGTTGTAGAAATAACCAAGATGCTACTGTTAGGACTGGTTAGGGGTAGGCCTGCAGGATCTCTCGAAGGGCATGCGATAGGGGTTGACAATGGATGTGTCGTCTAGAATTTAAGGCTGCATGTCGAGCTGATTTCTATGTTTGATATCTTCTTTTTCCTGACATTCTCTCGATGAGATTGCCTGCATGTTTACATCAACATCATTTTGGCAGGCATTGAATTAAGTTTAATTTCTCAGATCTCCAAGATATATATATATATATATATATCACTTTCCATTTCCACATTGTATCTTATATCATTTTGGACCCCCCTCCCCTTTGTAAGTTATTGATATACGTAAACATTTAACACCGAGATTATATACAATTAATGCTCACATGGTCTCGATTACTTTTAACCATTAATGTTGTGAGCTTTTGGCTGAACACTTGGCTATCGCCATGGCCACCCACCACGAGGATCTCATCTGCAAGGGCTTGATGTCTTCGTAGGCCAGCTTTTTCTTGAGATTGCAGCGGTTTACACGCCAAGTAGAGCACTGCGCCGCGTTGTCCATGCAACTTGGTCGGGACAATCATCATATTCTGCATGCCCCATGCATGTCCATTACGATATTTTATAATTCAGCCGGATCAAAATTATATATTATGTATATACATGATTGTCAATATACTCCTAATGTTTTTATATATATTATTCTCTTTTTACTCTTTAATCGTCTTCATCATTAATTCATATCATATGTACATATGTGTCACGTTTTAAGCCGAGAAAAATGATAGATGGTGTTATTGTTAGGGAATAGAAAGATAAGAATTTAATTTTTTTTAGAAACATTTTGAAAAGTTTAAACTCTCTAGGCATTTAAAAAAAAAAGAAAATAAATTTCATAGGTTAAGTGAAATTTTGATTTTTTTTAAGAAATAAAACGAATCCATCTACGAATTAAACCGCGAGGTCAGCACTAAGCACCTGTGTGTCAACACTTGCAGCGTTTATGATTCTAGCGAAAAATTCGAATTAAAGTCTGAATTTGCTCTTGCAAATTTCTTCGAAAAAAGTGTAAAGTGAAGGAGCAAACTGAAACTGCAATTTGGCGCCTGGAGCATCGAGACGATCTTCCCGGTTACGTTCATAACGATATTTTGGGTGCCCATTTTAATAGTTAGGCGATAAGGTCTTGGGCTTCAAGTTATTGGAGGCCCAAACATACGCTGATAAAATTGTTCTTGACTTTGCGATTCGCAGCCGCAAGACAGCGCAGCCATTGCGTCGGGGACGTCGACTTGCCTCCCAACTCCCAAGCGACCGCCAGAGAGGAGCCGAGCAATGGCGACCATAAGCAAGTTGTACTCGATGCGCGAGGCCGCGGAACACAACACCAGGGAGGATTGCTGGGTCGTCATCGACGGCAAGGTTTGCTGATGATGCTCCTCTCTCTCTCTCTCTCTCTCTCTTTCTCTTTCTCCCTCTCTTTTTCAACTATTTCCCCCCTTCCGTTGCATCGTTCTTTTGTGTTTGATTCACATATATTTGTTATGAGCTTGCGTTCTTTGCACGCGTAATTCTGCTATTTGTGCGGGTGATTTTGTGTACATGTGGAGTTGTGCGCCTCGTTTCGTTCCGTGATCTTGTCAAACCCTAGTCAGACGATTCGAAAAAAAAAAAAATTCATTTAGGGTTACGATTGAGCCTTATGTATTAAAGAGAAATTATCTGAGTAAGAAAATTGTTGTTATGTTGGTTTAGAATAATGTGGATAGGAATCAGGAGTATTATATACAATTTTCATGTATTCATACAAGTATCATAGCTAGGAAATCTAATTGGAATTTTATTCTCAAATGAGCAATAAGTTGAATCTTTTGCTCCATGTTCGATCCTAGAGAAAGCAATGGGGCTAGGTGATGGTGTTTTTTTGGGGAAGCAGTCCTGCCGCTACTATGTGTGGTAGCATGGGAGTAAAGGGGAAGGATAAGGAAATTGAATGGGAGAGAGGGAAGGAAAAGAGAAAGCAGAGAAGGATGTGGAGTAGAGAGGAATTGAGTAAGATAAGGTAACCTGTATTACTTCTATTGTATTTTTTATGTGGCATATGATCATTTTATATTTTATTCGTAAAATACAAACTCGCCCACAATAGATTTTTATTTACTTAGTCTTGCATTTTCATCATTTCATCCAAATCTATTTGAGATTGACACTTTCTCGTGGTTGGGCACTTTGTTCATTTGTTGAGGCTGGTTACTTCTCCATGGTCATATCAAAATCAACAGAATTGGTTTTGTTTTAGAAAGGAGGAAACTTAGCAGAGCTTTCAGTTGTAACAACTTAGCCTTCTAAAAATTCTAATATTGACTTGCTATCTATTGTAGTTGGGTAATGCTATCAGAATTTTAAATCCTATTTAAAATATTATTGACGACTTCAATTGTGTTTACGTTGTTAAATTTTGATAGATTATCATATTTCTTACAAAATAGCTGGAGAATTTTTAAGAAGTTATTTATTTAAAAAAAAAGTTAATTAGAGATTTTATTAGGATAAACTAAGTCTTTATGTTACAAAAAATAAGTTGTCAAACTATAAAAATATGTTAAGGTTCTAGGCATTATATAATTTCTTTGATGAAACGAAGCCTTATCCCACTTGGTATTATAACATATATATTATTATATAAGTTCTTTAATAAATAAAATTTTCTAGGATTCTCTTGAGGAGGTTTTATTTTTAGTTTTTCTCTGGGTGGAGTTTTATCTTCTTTTTGAAACATTTATCTCATTCACTTTATCAATTTTATCCCTCAATTTTGGTGCTACATCACTGATTCATAGTAGAGAGATATTCCATGGTCTTGATTTTCTTCTTACCTAATACCAAAGTATGGAAGTTGCAAGTTTCTAAACTTTTACATATGTGAATTCGGCATTAGGAACTAGGATTTTTTTTTCTAGTCTAAGCAACAAAGGGTAAATTCTTTTTCAGGCGTATTCTCTGTGTTTATTTTTTGTTTTCCTTGGACCAGTTTACATTGGTTTGAAGATGGGGTGATTACATGAATAAAGATGGTTATTCGTTTAATGGTGTTGGCACATATTTGGCTTTTTGATGCATACAAACAAACACATTCCAGGAGTGGGATTTGGAGGACATCAGCTATTAAGTGGTATAGAGAGTTCATTCACGCCCATAAATGATTGGCTTCTTACTGGTTATAAATGTGACTTTAAGTGGATTTTAAATTATCACCTACTTAAATGAAAGAGACTTCTGCCCTATGCCTCAGATGGAATGGCAAGATGTAATCACCTTCAATAAGGTATGTGCGACTGTAAATAGTAAGGCATTCTTCTCAGTGCAGTGACTCAGCTGAGCTGTATGCAAACTTAATGGGGTTTGAATACTTAACGTCACACAATCAGGCGCATTATTTGTAGCAGAACTGATGGCATACTGGTACACTGCATTGTTTTCACAGGATATACTAATGACCTTGATTTGGAATTTTTAAGTATTAAAAATGAAATTAAATGGAAAATAACAAAAGTTAAAGAAGCAGACAATAATTAACAGGTACATTTTATACTTTCTGAAAAAAATAAGCATATTGTAGGCTTTAGAGCTTCAAAAGAAATGTTTTTGGTTCTAAGATAGACAAGCAGGATTTAGCTTTCTTACTCCAAACTCAATTAATTTGTGTCAATTGTATAAACTCTTGGTGGATGGATGGTTAGGAGTTCTGTTCAGTTATCATTTACTAACTACAGCTAGAAAATCAAATATAGTTTAATTAATCAACCAGTAATTCTCATAATAAAGCTTTTGCCTCCATCTTTCCTCTCTAATTTGCATGGAGAATTTTAGCATTACTCTTAGGGTTTTGGATATTGCTACTAAACAATGTCGCATTTCTTGGAGTTCAGCCAAGTAGAACTTGCAAGGCTTCTGCAAATGAGGTTGATTGTTATTGAATATGATACGCTTCCACCAGTAAATAATAAATATAGCAGCATTCATTATAAGTGTGGTATGTGAAATAAGTGAAGTATGAGAATGGACTACTCTGGTATCTGATGATATAGCAAAGCCTATTTTCTTGTCAAAAAGTTAATATTAGTGTTTAATATGCAGAGGCTATAAACTGCCCACTTGCATATTTCCTCAAATTCAAATGCCTTGGCCTCTCCTTCAATTTTGTATAGAATGGTCAGCTAAGTTTCTTTTATACTTATTTGGAAAGACTAGCTATATTGTTTTGGCATGACATAAACCATGCCATATCTAAGAACATTTGGAAAGAGGGGTCATTAGCTTTCCATTTATATTCATTACTTGATGAAAATATGTCACTTTCCTTAAAATGTCTCTTGTTACTTATAGACACTGGATTCATAGTTGTGGTTCATGGCAGGTGTATGACGTGACTTCATATGTGGATGAACACCCTGGAGGAGATGATGTGCTCCTTTCAGCTGCAGGTTAGTTGATCAATCCTATGAGTTCCGACCACCCACTTATCCTTAAAAGGCATTGGATGCTATGTAACTTTCTACCACCTCATCTATGACCTGAACATTTTATCCTTTTACTGGACTAACTTTCTATTCTTTAAAGGGAGGGACTCGACGGAAGATTTTCAAGAAGCTGGGCACAGCAAAGATGCTCGTGAACTGATGAAAACCTTTTGTGTTGGGGAGTTGGACCCGGATCATGCTGTTATCCCTGAGCTTGAAGTTTTCAGGAAGGACCAACCATCTGGTTTTACCAACAAGCTCAAGAACATAACCTTCGAGTACTGGGCTACAACTGCAGTCATCGGAATTGCCGTAGTCGCTGGTATTCTGTACTCACGCAAAAGTTGATTTTAAAGTTCGCATCAGACTTCTGAACGATTAAGACTGCGTAATATTATTTCAATTAATTCTTAAGCAATTTTGTGCTTAGGCGATAATAGAATACCTGTTCAATCTTCTGCTACACAAAGAACTCTTTACCAGTGTTTTTTTTTTATTCGAATCAGTATACTTGTTGATCTACCTTTGAGTTTTATTGCTATTCTTGTTAATTGGGGAAAATAAATAATGAAAAAAATAGTAATGAAGTTGTGAAAAATTATTGCGATGAAATTTTTATTAATTTTTTTTTCTAAGAGTACTTTTGGTTTGTCTAGATTATTTTAAAAGTCTAGAGTGTTATTTTTTGATCAAAATAGTTTGATAATTTGTTACATCTAGAGAAGAAAAAAACGAAACTCGAATTATGATTTGTTAAGCTCTTGATACGATATTCTATCCTAAATAAAATGCGGTAGGCATATTTTTTGGCTAACATTTTAACAATCTACTTTAACTTTAAAGTAAAATTCATGTAAATCTGCACTCTCATGGGAACCACCGGATATGGTTACTTTTATTTTAATTTGGTAGTCATGCTCAAGGCTAACTCAATTGGTAAATACATAGGAGTAATTTTTAAGTGAACATGGATCAATTCCTAAAGAGGTTATAATTCTGGACCATGAATCGATCTCCTCTTTTGTATTTGTCATATTTGAGTTCTTAATTTACTCTCTTCCTCGATAGGAGCTACTGATGTGGTGATTTTATATTTAAAAAAAAAAAATTGGTTAAAGTGTATCTTATATGTGTCAAACAAGGTGCATGTTTTGTTTTTTTTTGTTTTTTATATTCCACTTGACTTCTAAATTCACATAAATTATATTATAAATGTATCTAAGTAGGGAAGCCTTCTACCTATTATAATGTAGAAGTACTTTGTAATTGAGTAGTTTTTATCATCAAAATATTTCAAAAGAGAGATTTTACTTGGCCAAAGTATTGTCTTATACATCTGTTATGATTTTATCGTGTTAAACTGAGAAGAGATTTTTTTAAAATGTGGACGAGTGAAGCAATCGAAAATATACATAAATCTGTCCATATTTTTTTAATATTGTGTCCGTAAACAAAATATGCAGAATAGGATGGGCTCTTTTGAAAGATAATGGGCAAAATAGTCATTTCAGATTAAATGATCTATTTTCCTTCTTGATTTCCATTATCACCGTTCCCTCTGCAGATAGCTACAGGAGTTGAGAACGCATCGACGGAGGCTGCAAAAACTCCGCCACCGGAGCCCCAGAAGATGAGATTTTCCATTCGCCGAAGGAGATAAAGGCGCGTGTGGAAGAAGCTGTTCGAAGCAATGGCGTGTCTCCTCTCGACTTGCCCTCGCCCTTTTCTCAGGTCTAATTCATTCTCGTTTGCTTATTTCCAAATTTTAGTCGTCTTTAGTTCCGTAGTTTTGCTTGCTAAATTAGGCCACCATATGCGCCCAAGAGTTACACTTATCCTTCTTTCATCGTTCTTGAACCTATCAGCCTCAAAATTATATTTTGTTTCTTTTTCTCCTTCTCTTGCTTCCCCAATCTTTTTTTTTTTGTGTGTGTGCCTTTTCCACACTTTCATCCCCAATCATTAGTTTTGGGGTTTTATAATTCGTTAGACATAATATCAGATACTTGCAGGAAAAAAAAAATTCGGACGGCTAGTTGTTACCTTCAACTCTTTAGATATTTATCTTGAGGGAGTTGTACCAATTAGTAGAAGCACAGGTTTTCGAGTAAAAAGAAAAAGAGAAATCAGTAGTGCTCGCATTTCTTCTGAATTTTACTGTCACTAATCACTTTTTGATTGCATTATATCATGGATTTGTTTTTCATAGTTGTCAATGTATATCTCCAATTACTGAAAGAATACAAAATTATTATTATTTATGATCTTATATAAAACTAAGTCAGCACTTACTTTTTTTATTACACTAGATTTATTTACAAGGGTCGTGTCCTTTGTAGCTTTTGTCCTTCTGATGGAGTTATTGTCTCGTTAGTGGCTCAAAAGAGTCGATGGATGAGCTGGTGATGCAGATCACAAATTTTTAATTTATAAACATACCCCTTTGGCTAGTTAAGGTACTCTTTTAGATCTACGCACCCCATTAGTCAAACCACCTCTTTGGGTAGCTTAGGCACCTCTCATGCCCTTTTAAAATAGATAACACCTCTTTTGGTAGTTGATGACTCTCTATTTATTCAATGTACTCATTCGGATAGTCGATCTTACAGTTTAGTCTCCTTTGATGCATAGTTGTCAAACTTAGTTGACATAGCTTTCAATTGTAGCTGTTGGACTTTGTTGATACATCCCTTTAGTAGTCGATGCACCCTTTTATTTTTTTGATAATCCAGATGGTCAGGCTTCATTTGACTAATCTTAAAGGTAGACGGCCTTCCTCTATGGTTCGCCTACCGTGTAAATCTGGAGTACAGCTTATGCGCACTTAGAGGCCGACCTTCAAATATTCTTCCCTAGTGGGATTCGAACTATAGTCCTCTTGTTTGTTCTCTTAAGTGCTTTACCATTGTCCCACTCCCGTGGGGGGACTCTTTTAGATAATGTCTAAGATTGAGGCAGGAGTAGAATTTCTTTCTTTTCAATATTGGCCCACCTAGTTATGATTGGCTGAGCAATTGTCTCCCAAGATACAATGACCTTCATTTCAAAATATAAGCCCTTCAAATTTTAAAATGCAATGAACTTTTGACATATCATAATTTTTAGAGAGGAGAGAGAACTCGAGAGGGAGGATTACACTTGAGATTGTTCTATAAATTTCAAGGGTATTCTTGCAATGACATTACATATCTTACAGGGACCTCTCAGATTGTAGATTTATTCTTTCTCGATCAAGCATACATGATATTACTTGTTTGAGACTCCAGAAGAACGGTATCTCAGCAGTTTCCAAGGCAGAATCTCAACCTCCCGGTGAGGAAGATAAAAGCATCATGGTGAGTCCTAGAAAGGGATCTAAGACCACTCCACGTACTCCAAGGCGTAGCAGAAAGAAAACTGCTACTGATAATCTAGAACAAAGTCCTATGGAAACGGTCAGTAGTGCCGTTGAAGACAGTAATACTTTAGTGCCATCTGGAGATTCTAAGAAGACAAGAAAACCCAAGAAGAAAGGTATGTTCCCTACTATACTTTTACAGTTTCATTCTTCTTATCTTAGTTTTGGTATTTCAAAATGTAATGCAGCTATTGCTATCCCTCAAATATAATTTAGCTACTGTTGCGACAGAGCATATTCAGGAGGTTTTGAATATTATTTATCCAGATCTTAATATTGATATATTGATACATACAGTTAGTCAGTTACCAATTTCCCAAGAGGAGAAAACTGTGAAAAGAGCTGGTAGGAGGTCTTCTAAAAAGATTGAATTGACAGAAGTGAATTTGAAAGAACTTACTATTCACGACAATCTCACAGAAACAGATTTGCCAAATAGAGAACAGCAAGAGCTGCAGTTAGCAGATGATGATGGTGAGGATATTAGTTACACTTATGCTTGGCCTCCTCTAGTTTGCTGCTTTGGAGCTGCACAGTATTCATTCTTACCTTCTGGAAGGCCAGCTAATAGATTGATAAATCACGATATACATGATTCAATGAAGGACATGTTTTGGTCACCAGAGAAATTTTTCAGAGCGCCTGGAGGGCCAGCATCCAGTGTTGCCATAGCTCTTGCTGCTATAGGTGGTCGAGTTGCATTCATGGGAAAACTTGGGGCTGATGAATATGGTCAGAACATGTTGTATCATTTAAACATAAACAATGTACAAACTCGATCTATCAAGCTTGATAGTTCAAGGTATACAGCAGTATCCTACATGAAAATTTCTAGAAGGGGTGGCCTCAAATTGAGTTGCTCAATACCTTGCGCGGAGGATAGTTTTTTGAGCTCCGACATAGATATTGATGCCCTAAAGGAGGTATCACTGCTTGGCCATGCTGTTGTTCTTCATTATTAGAATTTGGTAATGCTAGTATCTGATCTCCATCTGGAGGGAACCTGGCAACTTATGAAATTCTCAGAAAATCACTTGATTGCAGAACTATTTCATGTCACAAAATCAAAATTAACAAAACTATTCTTGGCATTAACTAAAGTGTTTAAGAAAATATTTTTGCAACACTACCGTTCACATTTTAAAAGGCAATGCAGGATAAGACTATACAATATGCCAAATTTGATCTTATCCTTTCCTGCAATTCACATTTGCGAAAGCTTTGTGCACCGAGCTGCTTTCTTTACCATTCACATTTTCCTTTGGATTCTAGAAACCTTTTTCTATCATATATCACTTATTTGAGTGAATCTCAGCAGTTAGTTAACTGAAATTTTTCTCATTTTCACTCTTAGTTCTCATTCAATGACTAAATCTTCCCTTCTTGTTGGTTTCATCAAGAGTTATTAACTTTTTGCATCAACATATGAACTCCAGGGAAACTATGTTATGCTAGGGGATATGGGAGCGTGGTCAATCTATGCTTTCTATAATATGTTCTCTAGGAATTAATTTATGATTTGCTGTAGATATGGTGTCAACGATCTGGATGTAAGGCTACTAAATGCTTGCATATAGCCAAAATTGTCCTGTTTCAATCCATGTAGTTAGGTGAAAAATTATTGCAAAGGGTTAATTAACATAAATAACATGCAGTAACCAGTAGATCATATGTTTGAGCCTTGTCATCGATGTTTATTGTGGGAACATGATGGTTTTGTCTTGCTTGTTCCATCTAAAATCTACATTTTGACTAGTTGGAACTATGAAGCTACCCATGAGGATAGAATACACATGTTCTGGACTCAAATGATGTAGTTGTAATTTCTGTATAACTATGGTGCCAGTGGCACATTTAAGTGGTCAGTAAAAATAGCACTGCAATGTACTAGATTAGGGTTGTTCTGGAAAAGAATATAATCTCTTTCCACTACAAAACAAACTAGCTTCAAATCATATTTGATTTATTATAAATAGGCAATCTGGTAATAATTTGGAAGATTTGTCTCTGGAAATTTCAACTTGGTTAGAATCTAATATCTAGAATTCTTTAACTTACAGTGCCTACAATCTGCAAAGAAAACTAAAAGAAAAATCCAATTAGTTGATCTTGCAGTTGTAACAGTGATCTAGATCTCATGAGATTTGACTCAAGTAATTTACCTCTATTTCTT
>JBAMHZ010000056.1:91137-116330 GCA_037177395.1 Alpinia galanga | reverse complement strand
TCAATTCTGCCGGCGTCAAGGTGATGGTCTTGCCGGTGTCATCCATGCTTGGTTACGGCTTCAGGCAACAGAAATGTGTTCCCACAGACGGCGCCAAGATGATCCTACCCCGTGAACCTTGCGGCGGATGACTCGCCGGGATATGGACTTGACCTTGACTTGGCCGGGGGAGATGTAGGTGGCTGGGGAGATGGAGAGGAAGAAGAAGAAGAATAAGAGGAAGCCGAAGTCCCCCTTGTGGCGGTCACGAGTTCCTATATATAAGGGCTTCAGCCCCTCAGACGGTCGGATGTCAGGCCCTGATAGAGGTGGGAGTGAAGCGAGCCATATCCTCATTAATGTCCCCCTACCGAGGGGACACTCCGTAATTAATGCACCCTTGCTGAGGGGACATTCCGTAATTAATGCACCCCTGCTGAGGGGACATTCCGTAACTAATGCAAAGGGCTGTGAAATGCCGGCGCTACCCCTAAGCACGTCGCCAATCATCGGCGGGCAGGCCGTACCGGGTACAATAGGGCCATACCAAGACGCAGGAAAAGGGGGCTCGCTGGGAGCATAAGGTCTCTTCTACCGAGCCTTGAGTCGGAGGGCACGCATATGCCACGTCCCCGATCGGTCAAACATCTAGGCGTATTGCCCTTGATCGGCTTGACACCAACTAAGAGGATGGTCCCCTGATCGGCTTGACGCCAATCGCAAGGACGATCCGAGCGGGGACCTGATTACTCGCTGACCTTGCTCGGGTTTTGACCCGTTTGATCCTAGACTTGACCACCGCATCAGGTGAGTTTGTGTTTTAGTGCATCAACAGTTGTAAACCTCCAAGACTTGTTATTGATGCATACATACGAAGAACATGGGGAGAAAAAGGAAAATCTATCATCATTCTTACCAAAATAGAAAATATGCAAATTGCAATCAGAGAGTTTTCTCCATATTCCTTACAATGAGCTCACATAATTAAATCTTTACAAGAGGTAAGGACACGAAACAGGGAAGAACTGTTGTTCCAGCTGACAAGGAGGACTTCAACAATTTTCCAGAGAACCAATGTTCATGACTCAATTCTTTTCCCATGCCTTTTATCATGCAACTATTGCTCCGTGAAAGAGTGGGAGCATTCTCCATCATAGCAAGGATCATGTTGTTCCAGCTTTCTCTATAACGTGATATCTTTGTCTTTAATTTATTACTGGTTCATTTGCAGCAGCTCTGCCAGCCGAGTACCAACTCGGCTAAGCCCGTGGGGCATGTATTACTACTGGTTCATGCTCTTATAGGTGGATGTATGTACACTTGATTGTGGTGCTAAAAGGATTATGTGTAGAATATGTTGTAGTGTGGGGGAAAGGTTGTGATGTAAGGGTAATTGGTGGTTTGAGGAAATGCCTTTGATACCAAGTTGATAGGAATTTATGACCTATCTCGTAGCAAATTATAGAAAAGAGGATGATCACTTCAAGAGTATCGACCTCCAAATGTTCATTAACTTAATGAATTAATTGATTAACTACTTAATTGACGTATTTATTTATAGACATTGAGGTACCTTACTAATTCTAATGTCTAATACTAAATTAAAGAATAAATAATACCAGAGAGAATAAAGGTGCTGACTAATAGTAGATCCTAAAACTAATTCTAGATGAAATACTTAATTCTTCGAAAGCAACGTCAGCCCGATTGAAGGAAGAAAGGTCACGAGATGGAGAGATAGGAAAACGAAACAGATTATCGGAACATCCCCAATTGCAGAGCACGTAATAACGACGAAGGAAGACAGGCCACGACATAGACAGAGAGCGGCAGGACTCTTACCTGCTTTACTTCTGGTGCACACCGCAGCGGCCATTCCCAGCTAAGTAGGTCTTGGGAAATCGTCGTGGCCGAAGGTCTTGTTCACCAAGATGCCCTCGACGTCGAACTTCCTGACGATGGTCGGGCGGACTGTCGAATGGCTGCAGCGGCAATAGCGCACGCAATATTTGATGTCAAAGACGGTCTCCGGCACGGCATCGGGGATGAAGTGGCGGTTATCGGTTGGCCTTCGGAAGGGCACTCCGGTCCCGGGTGAGGGCGTGAGGCGATCTCCCACGCCTCATCAACGACTGAGGTGGAGGGAGAATTCGGGGTAGTAAGCAGGAGGGACGAGGGAAATTGGTGGTGTTTTGGGCCGAAATATTTTTAGTAAAATTCTTGGGCTAACTTGAGGGCCCATTATTGGGCTTTTTGGATCCGCAATGCAAACAGATATCAGTCCAACTCATTTCAAAATTGAGCAGTAGAAGTTTTGAGAATTTTCATCTGCAATGCAAAATCCAGTCGATGCAAGATCTTCACTAGGCTGTTTGGATGTATAATCATCTTATTTATAGTTTAAAAAAAATCCCAAAAATAAACCTACTTCCAAAATTTTTATGAAAGTGGAATCTTAATTGATGATAACTTGCTTTGAATTTCAATTGAAATTTTATGCAAGAATGTTATGTTCGAGATTTTATTCCATAACAAAGTTCAACAATGAGTTTCTCAATAAGAATATTGAAACTTGAAAGACGATGAAAGTTTTCTTTTTTTCCCCAGCAAGAAGCAACAACACACCCATTGATCCCTTAGAAAAAGAAATGCCATCAAAATAAGTAACACTAGTTTAATCTCTGCAGCTTCACAAGGATATAAGAAAAGGAGAGGAAATAGAAGAGAGACAGCTAACATGGAACCGATTCTGCTCGCCGCTAGTCGATCACAAGCGTCACTGTATCGGTGCATATAACTACAGCAGTAGCATCACATAAACATTTGCGCAGTGATAAGCTCCCCAAATACTGGCTTTACAATTTTGCTCCACTCAACAAGGCAATGCATGCACCAATGGCAGCGAACAGGAGGGCAGCCATGGCTGGCTTTAGGAGCACAGCACCATGGTTGGTGTCATTGGAGATGCTAGTTGAAGGCCCCAAGCCAGTAGATGGAGTGAAGGAGGTAGGGGTTGATATGCCTGGGGTGCTTGTTGATGGTGTAGAACTTGAGCCTGCAGCACTAAATGAAGCATACAATATAAAGAGAGAAAAAAACAAGCTAAGGCAATTTTTATCGTAAAGCACAAAAAGAACAACCTGGAGATGCCAATAAACTGAGAGAAATACCTTTGAGTTGCTGGGTAACTGCAGCCACTGTAACCTAAACAATCCATCAGACCCAATAATGGCTTTAATAACTAGTTATACACAACAGCGTTCAGAGACAGTGGTAACTGAGAATATCTGGTGACCTACTTGGATCTGTGGTTGTAAGAGTGGCAGTGCCTGAGAAATCGCAAGCCCCTTGAGCCTGCCCCTTTCTTTGGTAGTAGCTGTTGGTAGCATAAGAGCAATGAACCCTCACGGTGTTGGGACTATAACAAGCTCCATTTTGGAGAACGGGGTTGCAATCAGCCCCTGCTCCACAAGCATAATCCAGTGTCTTCTGGAGAGCAACATCCGCTATTTCAGGTTTACAAACACACCAAGCAGCCTCTGCACATTTCAAATGATTTTCATAATGACTGTTCACTATATATATATATATTTTTCAGTGTTTCTCAAGTAAAACACTAATAGCTTCTAGTTCATAGATCATTCTTTCAAAAGAAAACCGTCTTCAGAGATTAGCATCTCTCTCACAAGCAAACAAAGGAACTTTCTCTTTCATGGAAAACTTCAAAGAGAAAGCCAACGGAGGAGTTTATGGATCTTGGGAGTTGGGACAGCTTGAGTATGAAATAGAAGCATTCACAGATGGATGAGTCCAGAGAGAAGGAAACTCTTGTAAAAAATATTCAAGTGAACTGAAGCTTACCTGATCCGCCGCCAATCAAGGCCAACAAGAGAGCAGTTAAAGCTAGAGTAGCCATGGCAGTGGAAGATGCAAAAACCTCGAGGCAAAGAGTCGAACTAGAAAGAGAAAGAGAGCAATGAAGTGAGCAAGCTGCTGCAAGCATAAGACCTGGGAAAATGAAATAGCAGAGACAGATGTGGATGTGTCCACAGCAAGGCTGCTTAAATTTTCACCAAGTAAATGGCATACTGCCCTCTGCAGGGTCCTTTTGAAGAGAGCTACTGTTGCTTTTTGGCCACGACCTTTTATAGAACGTCTATAAATCCATGACTGGGGCGTGGAAGAAGATCAAACACCTGATGTGATGGGCAATGCAGACCTCAACCCAACTCCTCCATGGGCATGGTTGGGTGAACTGATTCAACACTCAAGCGCATCAAATCCTGTTAATGATTGCTGCGGGACATCAGCGTGCTGAGAGAACCGGATTATTTTGAACAGCATGACGTGTTGTTGTTCTAGTTCGAGATTTGTACCGCTCCAGGCTCCAGCCAAAGGAGGTGGCTCTTGGATTACATAAGTGGAATCTTTACGCTTCATTTGGTTATTAAAAAAAAATTCTTCTATTTTTAATTTACAATATTCAGAAAATAAAATAAAATAATCAGAAATTAAAAAATGTTTATCGAATTATTAATCTTTAATAAATTTAAATATGCTTAAAAAAAACAGTTTTAAATGTTTATTTTTATTTTATTTTATTTTACTTTTATGTTTTAAATCAATTTTTAAAAGAAAATATAAAACAAACAAGACCTTATTTCTGTCGTATAGAACTATTGCTACTATCTAAAAAAAAATCTTCTATATATTCAATTTAATCCATTATTCAAAATATTGTTTTGATTTGGTTCGATGAAACTTCAACTCACTAAGAAGTACGTTTTTGTAAATAAAATTTTTAATCAGATATCTAAAAAAGTAAAATTTATTGTTTGTACGGATTCATTAAAATAGAAAATTCAAACAAATTATTCTCACAAAGTTCTTAATAGTAAACACGAGTAAATAAAGAAACATATTTGGTGGGATTTGAAAATTCCAAGCCTTTTTTACAATTCCAGTTCCAAAAATTTTCAATTTTAACGGGTTCAGGGTAACAAATTTGTTAAATTATAAATTTGAGCGTCCATGAATTTTTTTTTCCTCCCTTTTTTCACGAAACAAAACCTTTTGCCAATTTGGGCCTACGCTCCGACCGCCAATCCTCGTCATCGTCATCGTCATCGGCTTCCTCCTCGTCGGTGTGGCCTGTCGAAATCGTTCGTCCCGGTTTGCTCGGCGGTGCGACTTCCTCCTCCTCGTTCTCTCTACACCTCTGTCCCTCTCTTTTCTGTTACTTCCGCTTGTTCGTATCCGACCTAATCGACGCGCTTCACCGCGGCCGCGCGTGGGTTACGAAGCCCACGCGACAGTCTCCTGCTTACGCCCTCGGGGTTTTGTAAAAGACAACGTCACCTTCATCCGGTTCGTCTTCGGCGCTTCCCAGGAACCGAGCAGCACTGCCCCACCACTGGCAACAGTTGAAGCCCCCATATCGAAGACGGGAACCTCGGGGAGGAGAATCCACCGGATCCCAGAGGCCCGTGGACTTGGTCCTGGATCCAAGCGCGTAACAGTCTTCACCTCCCCTTGTGCTTCTGGTAGTGCCCAAGGTACCGCCAAGGTTCTCCTGTGCAAGTATAATCAGCAGCTTATTTCCTGCTCCTGTTTTCAGGTATGAGCAATGGCTTCTCATTGGCAGGCAAGCACTCTGGTTGCTTCACCATCATATCCAAATTCCATTGCTTGGTCAAGCGATAACTTGGTGGCTATTGCTTCTGGTCACATTATTACGATATTGGTAGGCTTGTATATGTGTGTGTGTGTGTGTGTGTGTATTTTTCTGCTGTATTAATTATAAATTTTTTATGGTGGCAATAGTTTCTTTCTGGTGGAAGGAAAGGAGGTGGATGCAGATTTTGTATAATTATAAACTCATGCTTTGTTTTTGTTCAGAATCCTGCTTTGCTTGTTGGCCCGAGAGGAATGATCACTCTCCAACCCAGCGTTCCTTTTAAAATAGGGATTGTTAAAAGAGAAGGTAAATTTTGTCAAAAATCTTTTATCTTCCATGTGTTTTTCTTCAACGAAATTTTCAAGTTAGAGATATTTTTTATAATTTTCCAAATCATGAATCTTAAGAAATCATGGATTTCCATCATGTAAAATAGTTTTAGAAGATCTTGGCTTATTTGGAACATTTTTTACTACTTAAAATATAAAAAATCATTATATCCTATCACAGTTTAAAATATCATTTCATGCTAGGATTTCAATTTTCTGTTGAGATGGTACAGGAATGGTACATTTTGGCACCACATTGTGCCAACACTTTGCATTCTGCAACACATATCAGAGCGTGTAGAGATGGGTTTAAATAAGTTTTAGTCCTTTAATGGCCTTCCATTTAGTTTATTTACTTTCTAAAATAAGTCCATAACAAGTATCTGGTCAATTAAAATTAACATGTACCAATATTCAACCTTTTCAACATTTAATAAAGCATGCCAAATTTTGATCCTTTTCACTTAGATTCTTTACTTTTAAAAACAGAACTATATTAGTTTGATAGTTGAATTTAAAATGTATTTTGTTCAATTTTTTAGTTCAAATGTGTGTCATGAAGAATATAGATAAGTTTTTTTTTTATTTTTCTTTAACTTAAATTGTTACTTTTAACAATAAGGTTATAGGAACTAGATAACCATTTGAATTAAAATTTTAGTAAACTAATTATAAAAAAAAATATAACAAACGTTAGTTGAATTCATTCAAATTCATGTCAGCATGTTTCGATGTTCATCGATGCATGCTGAATGTTTGCACACTATGATACTTACCGGCATGAGTTGCATAGTCAACATGGGAGAGAATACCACTACCAATCAACATCTTGTTTTAATTTAGTAGAATTTTATATGTTTTGGTCATGTCACATGGACCAATACAAGATTTCAAATCATGTGTTTTATTTAGTTGCATAAGTGATAAATAGAAAATGCCTATCATGATTCATTTTGAAAAAAGTTTAATATTGTAATCTCATCTTGATTAAAACTAACTAAATATCTTTTCATTTAATCAAAAATTGAAATGGAAATATCTTTTCAGCCTAAACATGACAAAATATCTCATCTTGATTAAAATTTCACCATTCCCATTGACTTTGTGTCTCTGTGCAAGTCACCAAATTTGAAATATCACTCTGCAACTCTCCACTTCTACCATGTTGTAAAAGATTCATTGTTTCCTTTCACATTGTGATTCTTGGGTCTAAATTTTGATCTATTGATTTTTAATGGGCTGAGCTTAATTTTATGGATCACACTTAAAATCTGATAGACCTTCTCTTTTTAGAATCAAGTGGAATATTAGTTATATTGAACTATATGAATCAAATTTTTTAAGTTCTGATTTATATACTGCTAGTATCATTTATAATCAAATTGTATTGAATAATATGAGACAAAACATGAATTGAACTATTTATGCCATAAATCAAATGTGGAAATGATGTTGATGTATTCCATTGACTTGTAGAAAGCTGTGAATTGTATGTCACTATTGCAGCCCATCGTCAAACAGTATACTTGAGTTATGATTGGTAGCTTGTTATATTTGGTATATTATTTGTTAAACATCAGTTGCTTCAGTTATCTTGTAAATGTATTTCTAAATTATTTTATCGAGGGTTATGCAAACTAGGAGTTGCTTCAGTTAGCATTTTTTTCATGCAATTTGTTCAATGGCTGGAAGAGTTCTGCAGTTGGCACTCATAATTGGACCAAATGGTTAATTGAGTTCATAAAATATTTTGTCAACAAACTATTTTCCAAGAGTCGAGAACCATTTCAAAAAATGTCCATGTTATGATGGGGGGATCCATATGATCCTATCGCATAAACATCTGGTCAGGTGTTCACTTATCATACATGAGCTATATGGTCACTGATGGTATATAACTTATCTGCACTTATAAAATCCTTGAATCACTTATAAAAACCTTAATGTGTGAGCTCTTATTTTTATGTTATGTAGTCTCTTGACAAATGAAGATTTTTTTCCTTTTGCAGACCTTTTGACTCCCTGTTTGTTCACTACTTGCATATCACGGGATACCCGTCCATGTGCTCGGTCCATCTCATGGTCTCCACCAGGGTTTGCTTCTAATTCAGGGTATGTCTTACTTTGACCTTGTATCTAACTCTCCAAAGTAACACCATCATCTAACTTTTCTTTCAATTATACTACCGTGAAGAAGAGCTACATCCAATTCCTTCTCTCCTTCAGTGTTTTTAGATTTTAATGCATGCCATTAATTAATTTTGAATCATTTGCAGATGTTTATTAGCTATCTGCACTACTGATGGCCGCGTAAAGTTGTATCGACCACCATTCTGTGAATTTAAAGCCGAATGGGTTGAGGTAATCAACTCTAGTGAAATCCTGCTTGTGGCATTTTCTGATGTTTGCTACTTCTGGTTCTAATTTATGTAGGTTGTTGATATATCCAACTTGCTATGTGATTACCTTACAAAGACAAATTTTGGTGAGCCGAATTTGCCTACAACATCATTTTCTGAAGTGAGTTCCTAGCATTTGTCAAATCTGACATGAAATGTCCTTTTTACTCATGATATTTGACCTAACTTGCATTGGGCTATTTTAGATACCTCTTGTAGTCTTGCAGCCACTTAATATTATACCTCCTCAGAAAGAAACAATTGAGGGCACCAAATTGGGGAAAAGGCGTACCAAATCCCAAGGTCTAAGTTCCAGCAAAGATTCTGTATGCAAAAGGTATATCCTAGTCAGCTTAGTCAAATCCTCAGTTTTTCTGCTAGATATGCTTCTGTCTCTCACTTCTCCTTTCCTTTTATTTGTATATGTTGATTGGTAATATCTTGACAAATATTGCCTGAATGTTTTTGTTGCTATGTGTTGTATTTACACTTTTAAATTCTCTTATCTTATTTGGAAAATTTACTGTTTTCAGAAGTGAGAGAATTAAAAAGGAAATATCACAAAGAAAGGAATTCACCCATGGTACAAATGGAGGGATCTCACAGAAACATGAACTGCTCAGATGGGAAGATACAACAGCTGCTGATGAAGCTATTGCTAATAATAACAAACTTGTTAATGCTCATTCCAACATAAATCAAGTTTCTTCAAATGAGGTTCTTAGACAGGCATTTTCTTGGTCAATTCATAAAGGGACTAATTAACTGTTTTATTGTAGCAAACATTAATTACCCATATTTGGTCAGTAACATCAATTTACAGGTTGTTGGTGTCAACTCCAAGAGTGCCATGGTGGTGAGCGCTCAAGTTTCTCCAATATCAGAAAGTCTGCTTCCATCAGACATGGAAAGTAGCCTGCCCCTGATTAGCCCGGAGCAGTATGCTTCTCGTAGTGCATTGATGTCATCCCTTATTGTATCTTGGTCCCCGGTATTGCAGTCATCTCGAGTCCAGCCCGACTCTTGCAACAGATGTGTTATACTTGCTGTAGGTGGAAAGTCTGGTAATATCTCTTTTTGGAGACTTAGTCAACCAGAATGCTACACCATTGAGCTTGAAAGAGTTTTTGTTGATCCAATGCTCATTGGATTTTTTCTGGCGCATAACTCCTGGATCACCACAATAACTTGGGGAATGTTTGCACCATGTTCCTCAATTTCCCAGTTAATATTGGTCACTGGGGGTTCTGATGGCAGGTGATTTTACTTGGTGGTACTTGAATATTGCTGTCTTCTTTTTATTTTTTGTCTGTTTGTTTCACTTTGCTACACAAACAGTTATCCATTCTTATAATATACTCTAGAAGTGCATATACTGGAAGTGAAATTGGCAACCAAGACAAAAATGTGATGAATATGTTGAATTGCAAGTCACATTTGCTAAGTTGTATAGTTACACACAATAATAGATCCATTTTCTGCTTTCTGAATTTTTTCTTTGATTGATTGGAAATGGAATCTAACTGTGATGGTAAAGTAATTTTCTTCCTGTTATCCATTCAATGTTACCAGATGGTCAAAGTTAGTTTTGGCTACTGTGTCATTCCCATCTCTCTTTTTCTTTGTTGACTTTGCATTTCATGATATTTAAGAAAATTAGGGTTTTTTTCTGACAGGTTGTCTATGAATGTAAGCTTAACTATTTATCCACCAATAAATGTATCAGGATGAATCTTGTTAGGGGTTGTGTTATGCCGATCTTTCTGTGATAGTTTTCTTGGAAGCATGCAAGTTTTAATCTGTTTTTATCGGGTACGTTTTGGCTTTTCATATTTTGTAATGATAATTTATGCTATTCCTTGTTTTGTGTGCTAAGCTGTTGGAATTACAATTTGTTTCATTTATTGCATAAGTTTTGTGCGAACAACAAATGATGGTTTGGGTGAAATAACAACTGAAATGAATGCTAGAAAGTAGCACTATGTTAAATAAAATATTGAAGTTTTCTAGGTTTGATTATTGAACGGCACTTCATTTCCAAGTGCTTTATTCATGAAAATGCACCATCTCATCTGCAGCCTGCCCCATGGTCAGTGAATTAGTTATGGGTTAGTTGTTCTGATTAATTTGCTATAAATGTTTGTTTAACAGCATGAAAAATAAGATTTTTTTTTTAGTTTAACACAAGTAATATTTGTTTTTTAGTATTTCCTTCGTGACTATGTGGCATCTATTTTCTTCTGCACAATACATGGCTTACAACTTCATCAACAATGTGTATGAGTTGAAATAATTTATTTTTTCTTTAGTGTAAAGATATGGTCAGCTCATATTGAAGACCTGGTCAGTTCCTCAGAGGTCAATACTTCTCCATTTTCCTTAATAAATGAGGTAAAAAATATTCATCTAGATTTGAATTTCCCAGCTTATCTTTTAAACTTCAATCACCATTTTATTACTCATTTTTCTTATAGTTGACAGTGTCTCTGCCTGTCCCAATTTCCCTAATTTCTTTGGCTGTGCCAAAAAAATCTCAAGGAACAATTGTTTTAGCAATTGGGAAAGGTTCTGGAACACTCGAAGTATGGATATGCAATGACTTATGCAGAAAACTCAAAAGTGCTGGTTCTTATAATGCTCATGACCAAGTGGTATATCTACTGAGATCATGTATACTAATTAGAGTTTTAGTTGGAAAATGACAAACTTTTACTAACAGGTGACAGGTTTAGCTTGGGCTTATGATGGTTGTTGTTTGTACAGTTGCAGCCAGGTACTTTTGTCCACTTTCTGACATTCCAAATTAAATAATTGAGTAATATAATTCAGATCTCATCTATTTGATACACGTAGGAGACTACAATAATATTTGTATAGAGACATCGGATATTTGAAAATAATCTTGTATTCATTTTCTGAGTTTAATCAACTTATGCCTTCTCCAGGTTCGTTGGTCATTTTTTGAGCTTGTTATTTATTTCAAGAGGGTGATATCTCGACTTTAATGACAAAATATGCATTTGTGTGATTCAATTCTTTTCCATTGACTACTGTGTAAAGCTACTTTATTGACCTACAATATAGTGTGTGGAGCCAAGCCATACTGGGTTTGTACATATTATTTCCTAATCTTGAAGAAATGAGCTGTCTATCCTAAACTTCTCCCAAGTGAAAGTGATGTGGTTTTCTGATCAGAGTAGGCATAGTTAATTCAAATGCTTTAATGTTTAGCATTGTAGTAATTTGACCATTTTATGAAACTTTCTTGTTGCTCCATTTTCATCTAACAAAATCCTTATTATGAAGACCATCCCTTTAATCCTTGATATATGATACCTTTTAACTGTGTGGCTGCTTAGATCCTGCCTTTCCGGGCTTTGTAACAAGAACTTGCACCAGTGCAGTATTTCCTTTATTGTACCATAAATATGAAGGTTATTTTGATCTACTGTATTATTATCGAGATGAAGCCTCTGGTCTGTCCAATTTATCACTAGAGATAATTTCTTGTTTGTATAATTATTTTACTTGCCTAGGATCCATTTACTTGTAAATCTTGTTCTGCATGTAATAATGAAAATGGAATCTTAACTATGCAGTGTCTTGCCTGTTTGATTCAATGCTTGACGTTACCTACTGGTTAGGATCATTGTGATTGCTTGCTTGCCTTTCCGTTCTACTAGCTGAATCTGTTTTAATGATATTTTGATGGTTATGTATTTCAGAGTAATTGATATGCGCACACTTTATTCCATACATTTTTTTTTTGCGACAATAATATATCAATTAGATATCAGTACAAGAATTAAAGAGGATTCCTCTACTAGCTGATGGGTACATGAATTAAGTTACAAAATAGATTTTTCTCTAGCAAAGGTCAGAATGAGCATCAATTCCTGTGCAATTGATGTGCCATCAACTCAACCAAAATAGTCAAGGCTGATGAATTTTTTCCTTGATAATGATCTGTATGCGCCATGCAAAAGGCTTTCTTCAATGAAAATATTGATAAGTTGCAAATGATCGGAGAATATGATGGTGCTATACCAACTCTTTGTTACCACCTTACTTGCTAAGAGAAGTTAAAATTGCTTGTGAAATTATCTTTTTTTATCTCCATTTTTCTTTTGAGCATGATTAAATCTCTTGAAAATGGAAGAGGTACCATAAATGATATCCACCACAATCTTAATAATGCTGAGGTGCTGTATGTGCGCCAATCAATATTGTTCAAGTAGGACAGATGTTTTTTATGTTGATGCTTCTTGTTGGGTGTATTTGTTTGTGAAAAATTGATTTTTCTCATTGCATTAGTCTAGTTTATTAAAGTTTCCATCCGAATTGTCTTATCTAGCTGTAAGTATGTTGCTCGTAAAGAAACAACAAACAGTCAGTGGAATTAGCTTCTTTTTTTCTTTATTTTTGCAGGATAATTCTATCCGGAGCTGGGTCTTACATGGAGACTCTCTTTATAAAGTTGAGTTCCCCTCGAAATTTCCTGGATTCAAAAACTCTATCAATGTAAGAAGGTTTTTCTGTTTGTGTTACTTCGTTTATTCTTCTCCTATGCCATATTGGGTTCTTGATGGAGTACATGTTACCTTTGCAGCTATTACAAGTATCTGATCAGTGCTTTGGTCTTGCACTCTCTCCTGGTGGACTAATGATTGCTGCGGTAAGCTTACTGATGGCAATCTATCAGAATATTTGTTACGCATGAGATATTTTTATGCTTCTGTGGTGCCTGCTTATATTATGTCAAGTGGCTAGAGTCAATATAAATACAGCTCTGTTGCTTATGGTGCTTATAGATATTATACTAGGTCTTTTGAATCATATTTTAAGGTTGATTACCTTTTATCTGTGTTTCAATTCAGATTTGACCTTATAGTTGGTTGTTGATTGGCTAAAATAATTCTATTGTTGCTACTGTAGTGAAGGCATCTTAATACTTTGTTTTCCCTTAGTTAAATAGGCTCAAGTTTTAACTCTGTTAACTAGTTTACATATGTTCCACAGAAGATAACTTTCTACTTGATTGATATAGGATGTCTTGGGGATTTTTGGTTTCAACTGGTGAACCTATTTCTATTTTCATAGTGTAGAAATCTTCTGTATTGTTTTCCATGAGGTTAAACATGCTGCAGTAATCAAATTACTTATACATGTGGCCCTATTATAATAATTTCGGTAAATAGATCCTACAGTAATTGCCAGTTCTCTTCCTCATGCTAATGCCTCTTCTATAACATTTTACATTGCTGCATGCATTTGATCATATATTTACATGACATCATACTTTCAGGTTCGAAGTTTTGATTCCCTTCTTCTGAATCAAATGTATCAGGCAAGGTGATACATCTTTACAATACTAATATAATCATGGACATAATTTCTGATTGTAGAATTAGGGGATAGTTTTTTGTTTTTTTTTAGGGCAGCAGATCTGATGCTTTTACCATGTATAGGACTAACTTTTCAGTGGTAACATACAGGACTCAGAAGGCAGTCGTTGAGTTTTTCTGGACTGGTGGACAGTCTTATGAAATTTTACCTGAAAAAAATCTTGAATCTTCTGATGCATTGTCTGAGCTAGATCTATTGAGATGGGAATCCAATATCTTACGCTGTTTACAGAATTTTGAAGATGCACATGAGCCACTTGTTCTCTGGGACATCCTTGCAGCATTATTAGAATTTAATAAATATAATCCACAATTCGTCGATAATTTACTCTTAAAATGGATTGCTAGCTTGTTTTCAGGATGTCCATCTGGTGCTTCCATTGACAAGGTCTTGTTTCACATTCAAAGTAATCTGTCGGATATTAGTTCTCGCATAATTTGCCTTCTGAACATCATCTGTAGAAGACTAATGCTAAGCAAGGGCAATGGATCCAAAAACAATGAGAAATTTCATATATGGAATAAGTTGCTCATTAACAATGAATCAGAACTCCAGCAAAGGCTTGTGGCTTTCACTTTTGGGGCTGTTCAAAGTCATACTACTTGTTTGTCTGATGTCTTTTCATCTAAAACTTGGTTCCCACAAGGTGTAGCACAAATGATGTGCTGGGTTCTCTTAAATGCTGAACTGGTACATAATCAGCTAAATGTTCTTGGATCTGAACTTAAAGAAGTTGGAAGCAGGTAATTTTTTTCCTAACCAATCAGGTACATTTTATTTGTTACATGCACTGTTTTACATTCAGCACTATATATTTTCCTATAGATCGAATCATGTTTCTTATATTAAGGTGTTGGACTCTGTATCATGTTTTTCATATATATTAACATGCCAAGTTATGGTGTTCCAAGTTCTTTGGTGAATACAAATTTGTTGTTGGTAGGTCGTCAAGCATTGAGTCTGATGTTTTAGGCCAATTTATAACTTTTCCTGCTCAGTTTACTGTGTTCCTATACCAAGTTTATCATCTGCTGCTTCACAGTTTTAGTTTCCATCTTATAAAATGCTAACTGTATCTAACTGCGGATTTTGAGAAGATTGTGGAGAGATCAAGTTAGGGTACTAAATACCGAGCCATACCGGACGATACGGATCTGCTATGGTATAGGTGGCCACGGGACTGCAGAGGCTTTGCGCCACTTCCGCGGAGGATGCGGAGGCATCCTACGGCCTCTACAGGGGCCGTGGGGGCGTCCCACGGCCACTGCTAGCTGGGACGGCGGGGCGTGGTGGTGGCCTGCGGACGAGCGTCCGCACTGCTGTTGTTATTTAATAATAAATTTTTTAAAATATAGTTTAAACTATAGACTTAATAATCAAAATTAGATAATTTAATAATCAACTTCTAAATTATAGTTTGAATTATAATTAAATCAAATAAAATTTAATAAAATTATCTTATTAATTTTAAAAAATATTTTATAAATTATTTTAAAATTTATTTTTTTATTATTAAAATTTAGTTTATTTTTTAAATCCTATTTAAATTAATTTTACTTTTGTAATTAATTTTTTAATTATTTCATAATTATTTTATTTTTTAATATTAAAATTAAAATTTTCATTTTTAATTTATGTATTTTATATTTACAAATTATCAAAACAGTATCGACACGCACGATACCGTACTGAAACCGTATCATTCCGGTCGTGGACCGAAACCTCAGCTCGGATCGAGATTTTAAACCTTGGATCAAGTTATCTCTTAAATGTTTTAGCTTGTCCTTGCAAAGTATCACAAGATTTTAGGTCATTGTGTCTTTAAATTAAGTTGGCTTGATTCTCCTACCAGGATCAATTCTTTCTGCGACTACACAGAAGAGACATGCAGTTTCTGCTCCAGCCGGGTACCCTTCGAATCGCTTGACGTTGCTTG
Source organism: Alpinia galanga (assembly GCA_037177395.1). Taxonomy (NCBI): domain Eukaryota; kingdom Viridiplantae; phylum Streptophyta; class Magnoliopsida; order Zingiberales; family Zingiberaceae; genus Alpinia; species Alpinia galanga. The sequence goes on along the minus strand of JBAMHZ010000056.1, from coordinate 100,604 downwards.
GTGTGAGGGCGACAGCATCTCAAATGAAAAACACAAATTGCTAAGGTGCATGGTTTCAATGAAGCTGTGTTCTATTGATGTTCCAATGTGGTTTTGCATGTGTTGCCAACGGTGGGCAGCTAACTTATTGCCAGATACCTTCTTCACCTTCATCATTCCCAAGTCTGGCGTGGAAGACAAGGAACTCTTGGTGATGGATCCTCTACGACCACTGTGTCCATTTTGTGGAATATTACTGCAGAGATCAATGCCGGAGTTCTTGCCATCGTCATCCCCAGTTTAAATCACAATTTCTTTATTTTATATGTTTTACCACTTTGGAAATGGGAGCTGCTGTTCTTCACCCCATGTAATTAATTTGGTTGTTTTGTATGGATCAACAATTAGCATAATTTTAGTCTGCTGATTGTGGTATCCAAATAGTAACAGTTAAACTCATTTCCAAATAATTTTAATCTATCAAATATGGTTGTCAACTCCTTGAAAGTCAAAAACTGCTATTTGTTTTACTTGGCTCTTCTCAGGTCTAAACTGAAAGAGGAAGCCCCAAGGAAGCTGCAAATTGATTGTTTATGCATCTGATTCAAACGAATGGATTCAATCGAGCAATTAATCCTTTGAAAGCACAGGATGTTTAGCTGAGGCGGTCAGCCGCCGTTGCAGCCGTTACATCAGTCAGCCCGTTGGTGATATATAATTTTCTAGATTAAAATGTTTTTTTTTTAAATAGATTAGTTTAATTTAATTTCGTTCATTATTTTAATCGATCGAATATATTCTTTTATGTCGAATAATAAGATAGTTGATCGGTTATGCATGAATATACAAATTGTTTGTCAGATTTAAGGACTTAATAATTATTAACGAGTTTAGTTAGGAACAATAATAGATATGCAAGCGAACTAAATCGAATTTATTTAAATTCATGAATGACAATATTTAATTATATTAAAATAATAATATTATTCAGATTTGCTTATAATTATCAGATTTTTAAGTTCGTTACTTGATTTTAATTGTATAAATCTTTAATATCTTTAGAGCTATGTTGATCCATGTATTCTTGATATGATTCTGATTCGGCCGGCCGAATTACTGGAGATCCAAAAATTGCATTGTCGCTGCAGAATTTGTTTTAAAAGGTAAGATATGAGATCTTGGTAGGTGTATCGCTACTGAAGCAGCTACTCTCTCTCTTTGTTTTTTTCCCCTGTAAATGAGCTCATTTACTCGGTTTGATCGATTATCCACAAACTTTTATTGTAGTTGCTTGTGCATTTCTTGGATCTGAAGCAAAGGAAGAAGGCTCTACAGCCACTTGCAGGATATAGCAAGCATCTGAGTGAACCCTATGTTACAAGTTAACTGTCTTCAGTCTTTTTTGAAAAAAGAAAACAAAAAATGCATTAAAAACATATATGCATGCTGTTTGTGCTCTAGCAAGATCTTGGCTTAGATGGTTTATAAATTATCAAGGATGTGTTAAGCATGATCGATGAGATCTTAATAGTTTAATAATGGCACCAAAAGATTTGCCTACTTCTGCTAGCTATTAGAAAAAGGGTATCCATTATTCGCTATCAAAACCCTTTCTCCTAAGTAAAGTTCCTTGCTTTTAGAATAGATATAGCATTTCTAAGTCTTGTAATCCACATTAATTTCTTATAGGCCATGACACTCGAGGCTTCCATAATATTATATATATATATATCTTGGGATCATGAAACCTATTATATATATTCCTATTAATCCTGGTCATATTACGTACTAATAACATTTCGACCATTTAAGTTGTTCATTATCTACTCGTAAACATTAATTTAATTAATCCATGGAAAAATTCTATATCATCCTGCCTGCAGGAAAGCATGATTCTAACCATTTAAACTTAAACTCACGAATTAAGTTGGTGTAACCTTTTATAAAAAAAATCACTTAACCATCTAACCATATGGCAGTCAGACTGAAATAAGTGAATTAATTTCCTTGCATTAGTTTTTCCATTGACCAAAGGAAGGAAAGTCTATGCATCGCTGTGAGATCATCCAACCGTATGCATTGAAACAATCTCGATCGTCCATCTCCATCTCAAAGGCTATCATCGACCTATGAACTTTGCTTCCGTGCATGGATTTCTCCTCCCTGTAACCATTCGCCCAATTCTTCCACGCTATATCCCGATTCCTTACGCTTGCCAAGAACTGAGAATCAAGCAGCTGGCAGAGATTGCAGTTGGAGGACTCGGTGAGCTTGCTATGGCGTCGCTTAGATCTCTCTTCCTCGCGAGGGTGGATGACTCGGAGAAGGAAGCAGCTCCTTGATCGCTTGTAAGCTCCGCAATTAATTACCTCTCTCCTCTTTCCTGCTCTTCTTTCCTCTGTTTGGGTTGCCGATGGAAGGAGATCGGCCGCCGGCGCATCTGTGTAAAGTGTGCAAGAAGAGCTTCCCCAGTGGGCAATCCCTCGGCGGCCACATGCGGTCCCACCACATCACAGTGGCTGGCGGCGGCGAGGAGCCGCTGCCGCGACCGGGCTCGTACCGACTCAGGGTGAACCCTAAGAAGACGTGGCGGATGTCTGGCCGCGGCGACGGTGATGACGGGGAGAAGCGGTGCGGTGAGTGCGGGAAGGAGTTCTTGACTTGGAGGGCTTTGTTCGGCCACAGTGAGTGTCACTTTCTGAAACCAGAGCCGGGGAAACAGTTCGATGAAGGGATTGCGATTGCGTCAGCAGCGATCTCGCAGCGGAGGCGGCGTCGGTTAAGGCCGATGCCGACGATGGCTTCGTGCTCGTTCTCGAGCTCGGAGCACGAGCGCGAGGAAGCGGACGCAGACGCAGACGGAGCGATCGGGCTTATGATGCTGTCAAGGAACTGCAGGTGCTGGACAGGCGGCGGGGACGGCAGCAGTGAATCTTCGGACAAGGGATCGGAATTGGATCTTCCGAGGAACGGCATTAAAATGATGGAGTATTCCGATGATCAATTGGCTGCAGGGGATCTTGATTCGCTCAAGAATCAAACAATCTACCCTTTTCCTGTGGAGTTCAAGTGCTCCTCCAGCGAAGAGTCGGGAAAGGGCTTCCCGAACAAAAAGGATTGGAGGAACAATTCGGACTCTATCTCGCTTGGCTCTGCTTTCCAATTGGATGATCAAAGAAGCCGATTCCAATACATTGACTGCAAGAATTCTTTCCTAGCACTCGGTGGCCATCGAGCGAGCCACAAGAGAACGACTTGTTGCCCTAGAAGCAAGATGGATTCCGCCCATGGGATCGCGAAGGAGGATACTGTAGTCGGTGGTGAAATCTCCGAAACAAGCTTCGGATCGACGAAGAAGAGGTGCCATCTGATGATCCACCAGTCGCCTCTGGAAATGCCGAATTTGCTCGATCTCAACCTCCCGGCCGGAGTCGACGGCGACGCCGAATTCGATTCATCCTCTTGGATTTGCTGATCAGATAATGTAGCTTCATAATTTGCTGCTCCGAAGCTTCATTTTTTTTTCCCTTCTTTTCTTTCTTTCTCCTGCTAATTAGAAAGAACAACCCTAAAACAACCGGTTCTAGATCATTGACCCCTTCGTGTGTGGTTGGAAGCATCTGACACAACTGATGATTGATTTGCTTTTACTACTACAGCAGACATGGTTGATGCGTTTTCCCAAAAAAAGAAAAATTTCATTTCTTTCTTGCTTATGGACAAGCCAATTACGATACCTTCAATATATTAAAAAGTTAATAGAAAATGTTATTTTAAAAAAAATAAGACATGGTTTATTTACTAAAAATAATTTTTATTTTCTAAACAATTAGCAAATCATAATGTGCTCAAAGTCTAATGCAGATGGAGATGGAATCAAACGGAAATTTTGTAGATAAACGTAATTCCACTTGTCTAAACAAAAGCAACTAAAGGTTAAGCTGACGTAGATGCTCTATTCTTCCAGACTAGTTATATAAAAATAAAATAAATAATTATATTTTCCTTTTCTTTTAACAAAAGGACGCCTGACTAACAAAACTATTATAACTCGACTTCTCGTACTCTCGACCCTCGTGGAATACCTTATTAGTGATTGAACGAACGAGTGGGGTCTTTTGTTAACTCAATAAATGAGTCGGCCCGTCAGTCGTGCCAAAAAAGTGGGGTCCGGGAACCCAACGGTCAAATTTCTTGGCAGCGACCGCGACGAGGCGCTGTGCCCTTTTCTACTCCCGTCTTCCGCCGGCGCTCGCTAACCTTTGATCCATTCAACTAAGGGCGACGACTACGTTTCTATGTCAGACTCTTCCCTCTCGGTTGCTTAGCGCCTCCGCGTTCGCGTGTTTTTCTTTGACGCGGCTGCTGGGGCGAAATATAAACCACTTCTTTCTGCCATTTTCTTCAATCTTCGTTGTTCATTGGATCTCGCGTCGGGTTGGATTGCTAAGGTATGTTTGTTTCTTGTTCTTGTGCTATCCCAACTGTGTCCCGTTTTTTTTCGGCGTTGTGTTGTATCTTATTGTCTTCTCAATTACCTCAAGTTTTTTTTAGTATTCTTGATGTCTATTATTAGTTCTCATTGATGATTTTTTTTATGATCTCCATGTTTGCGCTTAGATTGTTAAGTTTATCTCCAAATAACTCTTAGTTTGTTTGATTTAATGCTGCCGAAAGCCTATTGTTTCTTATTTCCAATCTTTCTAGTTTGTTTGAGTCTCAGAAGTGGGATCAGTTTCCTATTAAGTTTTTGCACTTGAAGTGTTTCTTCTTAAGTCTAATCGAACTGAATTTTACTTCCTCTTCGCTTGCTACTTCTTGCCTTTTTAAACAATAAGTTTCCTTCTTTTTTCCTGATAAGAAATCACCATAATTACTCGTACTACGGTTCATATATTCGTCTATTTAGATTGTGCTATCCATCTATACGATCTCAAAAATTGGTTATTTACTACTAAATGAATATATGGTGTTGAACTATAGTACAGGATTGATGAATGATACTTGACTAAAAATAGAACAGATAGACGTATCAGCCTTAGAATAACATGATTTGAGGATCTATCGGATTTAGATTCTAATATATTTCTGAGCCATCATGTCTCAACCTCCACATATATTCACGAGGGGTCCTGTTTATAAATTTTCAAATCTAATTCCATATACCTGTTTCAAAGGTTTGATGACGATGAATTGCAGATATCCGTTTCTTTTCTTAATGAATGTATTTGTTAATTTAATAACCGAAAATGACTTAGAAATTTTCATACATAATATTTCATGTTCTCATGTTCCATATTCATGCACTGCCAATCTCCTATGTAAATTGCTGCCTCCAATTTACTGGAAACAATATGTTACTTTTCTATGCAATTTCCTATCGTTCCCTTATTGTGCTTTCATGTTCCATATACTCCATGCAATGCTAATCTCATTTGTACCTTGCTGCCTTTAATTTATTGTTCCTTTTTGTATTCTCATATTCCATATACTCCATGTCTCATCTATAACTTGCTGCCTCCAATTTTCTGGAAATATTGCTCCATGTGTGATAATATCCAATTGACTTGCGATAGCTTGAAACTATTACCGATTTGTTCTTCAGTATACTCTAGACTTCACTGGTGTTCAGGTGTTTGCTGCATCTTCCAACTGTTTTCCTAGTTGTTGTTATGCTTAAACTATTTTGTTCTATTACATTGAAATTATGGGGGCCCCTTTTTAAATTCCTTTATCGGTGTCATGTGCAGCTGAAATAAATCATTTTCATTTATTTCTTTTTCTCAGCACTGTGTTCATCATCTGTTGCTATCAGTGAGTACAAGTTAGGATGAGTGCACGAAAGGCCCTTCTACCAGCCAATAATGAGAAGAGTGCAAAAACTGTAATTTCTAGTGCCAACCCTTTTGATTCTGTTGCTGACTTTGAAGCTGATCGAAGCAGCAAACCTACTACTGTTGCATCTTTGAGTTTGGGATTTTCAGCAGCAAAAGCCAGATACAAGAATGACTTCCGTGATTCAGGTGGCATTGAAAACCAATCTGTTCAAGAACTGGAAAGCTATGCTGTATACAAGGCTGAGGAGACTACAGACACCCTAAATGGATGCCTTAGAATCGCTGAAGAAATGAGAGAAGATGCTTCAAATACTCTTGTAAAATTGCATCAACAAGGCCAGCAAATTACTAAGACTCATCAAACGGTTGCAGATATTGAGCACGACCTCAGTAGGGTATGTTACTTCCATTTTGTTCCCTTCGTATGTTGAATTGTGAAAGAATTATATTTAATCAAACTATTCAAGTAGACTTAATTAGCACAATTCAAGTATTAAGAAAATTTGGTTTATTGACATTAGTATGTGTTTTGATGATGATCTAAAATCTACATCTATCCGAAATGACCAGTTGGGTTGAACCTATTATACTTTATTTTGAAAGCAATTGGGGATTTTTTTTTTTTATCAAGAAAACTTGGATCATATAAAAAATTTGGTTAAGAACAACTTGACCCTATCCAACTGAGGTTGGTTGGAATCCACTGTCCTTTTTTAGGATAAAAAAAGACAGACAGGTAAACGATGCTCCCGCAATACAGGGTCCTGGAAAAGGATCTATTGTATACAGTTTTATCCTGCTTTTTATAAGAGGTTGTTTCGATGACTCAAACTCATGCTCTTTAGATCACAATGCAACAACTTTGCCGTTACACCGTACTTTTTTTTATACGATCCCTAATTAATTTTCCTTGTTCCAAAAAGCTTGGGCTGTGTCAAAATTTGGTCGAGATCTGGCCTGACCTGATCTACGTTCATCCATATTTGGAACAGCATTTTATTATAATCTCTAGTCACACGTGTATATATTTGTTATATAGGTTCCTGATACAGTTTTTTTTTTTCCTCTAAAATTCCATGCTAAATCTATTCTGATGAAAATGGATGTTTTACATAACAAAATCATGTATGTTTTGGTCATATGTTCTTGACGTGGATGATCTGATTAATTTATGTGTTCATTTAGGGTGAAAAGCTTTTAGGAAGTCTTGGCGGCTTGTTTTCTAAGAAATGGAAGCCAAAGAAAACACACAAAATTAAGGGACCTCTTCCTGTTCAAGGTAAAATGCAACACTTTTTTGTACATGCCTCTGTTTGTGAAATAAAAATTTACATTTAATGATCAAAAAATAAAATAAAATGCAACAATTTTTTTGGTCAAATGAAATCCGACAAATCTGTCGAATACCTTGCATATTGGTTCAGTTCTTTCTGATATTTGTCAACAAAACTATAGATGATTTTCATACAAAAGGTAGCCACCTGGAGCAGAGACAGAAATTGGGATTAGCAACCGCTCCACCTCGATCAGAACCTCGACATTTTTCCTCTGAACAAGCTTCAGCACTTGAGAAAGTCGAGGTACACATTGAATCTAACTACAAATACTATTTAGTTCTTGTTTCATTAAACCACCCTTATTTATTCTATGCTACTGATTAACTGTATCAGCATGAGAAGGCAAAGCAAGATGATGTGCTTTCAGATTTGAGCAACCTGTTGGGTGAGCTGAAAAGCATGGCCATCGGCATGGGTTCTGAGATTGAGAGGTTCGTTGCCCTATCATTTGAAATCTCTTTTGTTGAATTTACTTTTGATCTGAAATTGAGGGCATAGTTTAGAAAAAACCAAGATAAATAGCATCCGGTAGGTTTTGAACTCTTCAGTTATGGCATTGATACTACATATAATTGGATTCGACTATCAGTATTCCTAAAGCTTAGCTTGTTAGCGAAGTGCTCAATTCACTTAAATGATATTTTTTTCAAAACAAGATTATAATTACAAACCTTTTTCTTTGTTTATGAGGCCATTCTAATAATTCTATGACCAGTAACCCAATTGATATGCACGAATAGAAAACACTTCTCTGAGTAAAGATACTATTCTCTCCATTAGCATCACGATCTTGTAAGATTAGCTATTATTATCTTTTAATATTTCGTTTTGTTCTTGAAATTGCAGACAGAATGTGGCTTTGGACCGAATGCAAGACGATACGGATGAGATACATGCGAGGGTTAAAGGTGCAAGCCAGCGAGGCCGTCGGTTGCTGGGAAAATAATTTCTTGTTTTCTTTTTTCCTTTAAGAAAATTTTTCGAATCCATAATAATTCTGATGCACAATGTCTTTGGCACTGTCATTTAAATTGTGTACCACCGTCATTGTATGATTCTTTTTTTTTTTTTTCTATCGCAAATTTATTCAGTCTCATTTACTCAATACGATCGATGTTTGTCCATTTTGTTCAAAACTAAACTTAAAGCACTTCGCCATGGGGATAATAATATATTAAATATTTTGATATTCTGAATAATTGCAGCAATGTTTTTTTCCCGTGCGTAATGAAACAGCATTACACCAGCAACATCGTCATCCATAGTAAACGCCCTAAATCACATGATTTAAACCGTTTTGATGAATTCACGAGTAGACATCCCTCTCACGATCTCACCTCCGCTTGTGATCTCTATAAATAGTGACTGATAAGAAGACGACCCCATGCACATTAATTCTTTGGGGCTCGTGCATTAAGTTGAAAGCTCTCTTTCACTCTTCCCTTTTTAACTCCCCCTCCTTCTCTCCGCTCGATCTCCCCTGTTCCCATTTCGCTTCCCCAAATCCCTACTTAATGGAATTCGATCTCTGAGCTCGCCATGAAGCTCTCCCCTTTCCCCAATTCTCTCGCCGCTTTCCTCACCGCTGCACTCCTCCTCTCTCCGCCAGCATGGATTCACTTCTCCGAGGCGTCGCTCCTCCACCTCCGCGGCCGCAGCAGCCACCACCACGCCTCCCGACCCACCGCCTTCCATCCTCCTCCTCTGCCGCCGCCGTCGGGGGAGGAGATCGACCCCCGATACGGCGTCGAGAAGCGGCTCGTCCCCACCGGTCCGAACCCCCTCCACAACTAGGTCGCGGATAGAGTTAGTAGCTCTAATTTCTGGCTTCATGCATATGACATAATACATATATATGGTTGTCGAGAAGCGGCTCGTCCTCTCTTGTCGTTTCTTTCCTGGCTTCTGCTTGCTTGTCTGCGATTTCTTCATGACTTGAAAGAAATCACAATGGAGGATGTCAGCTTAAAAGCAAAGGTTGATTTTTTACTCTCTTTTCCTTTTCAGTAGATGTTTATGCTGTCGAAATGTGGACCATGTCTTTTTTTTTTCCCCTCTTTTTCAGTTTATATATAATCTACATTTTTATCTATGCACAACGGATGTCGCAATTAGTTTGGCAGCCGCTTTGTCTGTTTTGCCCTTTATCGTCTCTGCTCGTTGATGCGATCGATCGATCCGTCTTCTTACATGGAAACGAATCCTGATGGAGGATATCATCTTAAGCTTAAAATTTGTTTCCGAAAGTAGTTGCACAGCGGAGCTTCGTTGGGAGAGAGTTCAATCAATTTGATGGCTGTAAGGTAGGGATGGC
>JBAMHZ010000056.1:23127-62440 GCA_037177395.1 Alpinia galanga | reverse complement strand
AAATCATTTGAGTTGGATGGAATAATTTAATCGATAAAATGGGGTCATTTTTTTAAAGTATCTTTTTTTTTATGAACATTTTAAAAGACGTGCCGTTTTAATTCTTATAAAAGTAGTCGGCTAGCAACGAGGGAGCCGATTAAATTCAGGTGGGGCTGCGAAGGGATCCATGCCGTCGTGCATAGTTCACATACCGTACACGTACTTTATGCGACTCTGGAGGGAGCTGCGTCTCAGGTTTGACTTGCACAAAACAGTGCGCACGCGAGGCCGCACCACGGCAGCCCACCGCCTCCGCCCGCGCCACATCGACAAAAATTACGCAACTGCCCATGCAACGAACCTGCACACTCACGCGCTTCGTGGGCATCACGCCGACCGAAGGCCTCGACGACACCAAAGCCGCGTGGCAATTCTTCTATTTTCATCTGAGCTACACGCGTTTACGCCGTCTTGTTTGGCACATAAACGTTGTTTCCCGATGAGCTAAAGCAAGCTGTCAACTGCCTAAGTTGGCCTTTTAAAGCCCAGTTGACCAGGTCAATATGTATATCAAGATAAGAGAGACGGGTAAATATTACGTATCCGATAAGAACATGGAATGAGTCCTGAGTCTCCGCGATGCATACCCAAATTGGACTCGTACCTGCTCTGCTCTGCTCTGAAGGGGATTTTTGTCATTGTCCACCCAACCATGACTTTAGCTGGTTGGATGTGCAGTGGGGTTAGAACGTAATCTTCCTCGTGCTGGTGCACTATTTTACGGCATAAACTAGACGTCACATCGCGAGCTCCAGCCTGTCATACCTCGCTACGCGAGAACAATGGTCGCGCCCTCTATATCAATGCACTCTCCATGAGTCGTTCGTCTCGACCGACCAAACTAAACAGCGAGAAAGAATTTGAAGCGGAGTAGAATAAGAAGATCAGCGATTACCTCGTCCAGGCAGGGGTTCGATACATCGGCACCTGGTTGGCCTCAGCGATGGGGGCCTGCGCCTCACGCAACTCCACGGTCATGACGGCGATGGACGGGACGGCGAAGGTGGTGCTCCCGGATGGCGGGCTCCTTGAGTACGCTATCCCGGCAACGGCGGGCTCTGTTTTGGGAAAGGACGCGGCGGGGTTCTTCGTGTGCGACGCGGACGAGATGGAGATCGGAGGGTTTTTGTCGGCGGTGAACGTCGGCGAGGAGCTCTGCCTGGGCCAGCTCTATTTCGTTCTCCCGCGGTCGATGCTCAGCTACCCGCTCCGAGCCGAGGACCTCGCGGCGCTGGCTGTAAAGGCGAGCGCGGCGCTGGTGGACTCCGCGGGGCGGCCGGGTGGCCATCGAGCAGTGGCCCCTCTAGTTTTTCCAGTGGACATCACCTACCGGAAGCGGTTTGAGAAGGAAAATAGGGAACCGTTGAGGCGGAGGTCGCCGAGGGATGGCAAAAGAGGGGCAAAGTTCTCGCCGGAGCTGGTTGCCATTCCGGAGTAAATCGAAGCGGACCTTGTTGGTGGTTCTGCCATGCGGTGTTTCGCAAAGCCGATGATCCGGTTTGGCGATCTGGACCGTCGAGCGTCTAAATGAGCAATCGACTGCTGGATAAGGATACACGGAAGCTATTCAACTGCAGATGGGAACGCCTCATGGCCCAGTTTTTTTAAAGTCAAACAAATTAAACAACCTGATTCTACTAATTTTGTAAATGGAAGTTTCATGACACATTTTATTAATAATTTTATGTCTTCCCTATGTTCTGAATTCTCATAACACAAGGCTTAATTAGAGAAGCCAACTAGCTTTAATTCTACTATAAAATTAATGCTATGTGTTTTATTAAATATATTATTATAACATGAGGCTTCATATCTATTACAAAATTATATATATATATATTCATTAGCTTCTTTCTGAATTTGATATCAGAGAATCAGGTTTCCCTCAATCGATCAAATTTTGTACTGTATATACAATCTAGCTAGGTGCCATAATAAAACCCAATTCACTGTAGCTTGTCTGTAACTTCTTTCTGAATTTTCTTAATTATGATAGTCATTCATTAGATTTGATCTAACAACATATTTAATAATGATGTACTTGTAGATATTAATTAACAGTCCACTTATGGTTAATAATGATTGCTTGTTTGTTCTAGTGAGCTTAAGTGGCATTTACTTGATGTTGCAATTATTGTTGCGGTTTAAACATAAAGACTCTCATAATTTGCTTTATATTTGATTTTTTTTAAAGCTTAGATACAAATAAATTAAAAAAAAAATAAAAGTTGCGTGTGGAGAATTAAAAGTCATGAAAGGTATAAAATCACTTTAGAAGAAAAAGATTATATATAGTATAATCTTACTTTTGCAAGTGGAAAAAAATAAATAAAAAGATGAATTAAACAACACGAAGCTTGATCTAATTAAGCTTAATATCGTCTCAAAGTTCCCCATGATGCTTGCTCTAGTATAAGTTTCTTTGGCTGATATTAAAAATGCAAAAGAGGAAAAGTCCATTTGTCAGTGAGAACCATGCGTCTTATCTTAAATTGATAAATTAACTATAAGAGAAGTCGTTGTGAAGGCGAAAAAAATTATCATACGTGAAAAAATAAGTAATACTTTTGATTTCTCCAACTCAATTTTTGTCTGATTGACTCTAAAGATTCTACGCGGCTATCGATATTAGACAAAACAGTACCTTATTAATTTCATGATTAATTGGCCAACGGAGTTTTTTTTTTTTTTTTGTTTGTAACTGTGGAAGTCATGTCATCTCATCGTATTATTCTTTCATTTCATCAAATTAAATTATTGTCTTCGTCTCAATTATTTGATTTGAGATCAACTACATACATATATAATTATTTTATTGTTAGCTAATGAATTCAGATATCATTTTGTTGATTTCTGAAAAAGCTTTTTGGTGGTTTTTTTTTATGGTAATGGAGCTAATTAAGTAGCAAATACGCAATACTAATGGCAGCGTTCTTGTTCCACTAATTCAGAAATATGGAGATCAGTATGAGAATCTCAGTTTTCGGTTCATGTAGACCGTAGCATGATATCAGAATTTTCAGGTGCCAACTTGCATGAACTGTACAATAAGGACCGGTACTGGACCATTGTTCCATACGCCAACGCCCTTTTCATTCGTAGATGTGAATGTTCTCTAATAATCTAATTAAGATATCCAAAGTTGCTATACCTAAAATCATTTGTCAAATTGAATATCTAAAAAAATTCAATATGCGGCCAGAAAAATTCAATAACAATTCGAAAAATTGAACGCCGATAATAATACGTACACGAGACTGATGGCGAAGTCAATTAGATTCACGAGAAGATTTTTTTTCCATAAAGTTTTCAACGCATTTAATCAAAAGTTAGCAGCTTATCCCCACTCTCCGGTTCAAATTAAAGAGAGACGTGGAATGCAAAAGAAGGTCAACGTCATGATTCATGGCGTCGTACACACTGCTACGTTGACTTGGAAACTTTTGCAGGCACACATCTCGTGAATTGCAGTATTGCACCGATTCTAGCCGTGGAGAGTGGAGACGATGGCAGTCGAAGTCGTCGTCGATCTGTAGATTAATTGTGCTGGTCCAATCCTGCGCTAAAATAGATTAAAGGGCGATATGGGCGTCGACATGCACGGATTCAACGTGAACCCACAATCCATCCGAAGCCATCTAGTCAGGCTTTGGTCCATGCAAATTAATTATCGTGAAGGTAGTCGTAATAAGTGGGGAACAAGAACAAGTCATGGAGTAAGGTGTTCGTTCAGTGTGGTAGACTGAAGGCTGGATCAGACAGAGTACGATGCAGCGAGGAGTAAATGTACAGCGGCAAGGGGACGGTGGTAGCAATGTAATTTTCAGGATGAGTGAGCCTATAGCAACCTTAATAGAAATTTTATAAATTACTTTCATGTTAGACCATAAACCATAAATTAGAACCAGTTAAACATCACAAGCAGTTCCGTAACCATTTTTCATCTACTCCATGGATTCACACAGTCACAAGCATTTGAGCTCTCTCCGCTCATAATGAGAGCTTAATTGCAGTAATTTTATGACAAAAAAACAAAAACATAATACCATGCCTTGTATGGCATTACCACATGACATCTATTGGAGGAAGCATGAATATCCAAGGCATAATAATGTAAAACAATTCACAAATTCGGCAACCACTTGACTGAATCCATGACATCAGATTCAAATGGAACCTCAACACTTTCACCACTCACCCACCGTGCTTTCCCTTCTTCAATGACTAGAAATTTCCATTTTGGACATTGATTGCCATCCTGGGAGTCCATCAATGACGTTCTACCAAACAACATCATGCCCTTGGATCTTATCTTAATCATTGGCAACGAAGCCAATGACATTTGATGCCTTGTTGCTGTGATTTTTATCAGTGTCATATGCAGTTGAATTCCATCGTCTTCATTCTTGGTGCTAGCCATATGTCCATTGACAGAGGACTTATTCTTCAAAGTAAACAAGCGAGGGAGGTCGGTGGGATATGGAGGAAGGATAAGGCCATCATCATGTTCGGCTGCTTCGCTAGCAAATGCTACAACTTGGTTAATAACTTCCAGCTTCTCGCCTTCTCCCCTTAGTACTCCTTAAGTTTGCCAGGAAATATTACTCGACTGTGATCAATCTGGGATAAAATCAATTCTCTTTCAATCTGCAATATCAAAGAGAACCCAATAATGAGATTCCATGGAGCAAAGTGAGCATGAGCTTGCACAACCAACATTATCTTGTCTAAGTTCATACCATGATAAGCAAGATTCCAGATGAGAAACTAGAATCCAATCTACTTTTTGCGGATAGAACTACTATGAAAATGTTTGGGCCAAAGATATACAACTTACTGCTTGGTTCCTGGAATAACAAGAGTAGAGACTCGAAGTTCTTGAAGAGGGCCATGTTTTTGCTTGGCGTCTTCCGTACCATAAGGAATCAGATATTGGTCTTCTGTAGCAAAAGCAAGAGCTTTCCAAACTACATGTTTGTTTTATTCCAAACTAGGACTACTCTTTCAAGGTTTTTACCCATGTTACTTGTTGGTTGTTTAATTTGTATTATTACCAAAACTCTCTCAAGAATGCTCTTTCCACGCTTTTGTAGGAATTTATACTCTTTCAAACGAATACAACATTAGGCTTTCATTTTGCTCAGAAAAATAAAATGAGGAAATAGAACATGCAACCTTAGACTATACCCCCCTTTGCATCCTGCAATACTAAGAAGAGGTACATTCAACAGCATTTGCTATTAACCAACTATCCCTATATACTCTAACAGATTATAGCTTGCAATTTTAAATATACATTCTAAGCATTCAAAATATCTAGCAAATGGCACTTAGAAATGAATAAGTCATTGGCAGGATGGATCCAAATACCACTAGTTGAGGACATAAGGGAACCATAACGCTTCATGAAACATCTAAAACAAAATCGCTCAGAAATGGAAGAATGATGTAGAGATTAGTTCTTCTATCTAAATACAAGACTACAATCCTCTGCAAAGGGTTCTTCATCTCCAGTTCCCAAGGAAAATTTCTCCCAAACGCATTCTTACACATTTCTAGCCTACGAAACCTTTGAAATCGAATCAATACATAAAATTAATAAGTCGGATAAACGAAATAACAAAGGGAACGTTTTAAAAAAAATAAATAATGAACATATTCCCAAATAGCAATCTTTGAGCTTTCCGTAAGCTTGGAACATCTCAAAGTTGCAGCTTTTCTCCGTGATGTAATCCAAACCCTAAATAAATTAGCACGTATAAAATTCCATCCATGCAAATAATCCTAAAGAGTGCAATAACAGGGTTGCACCTGCAAAGCAGCGAACAGCTGCTCCAGCGAGTCCAGGGCATTGCGAATATCTACAAGATCATGAGAATCATCCTCCACCGCAGTTAGTCCGGCATCGCCGCCTCTTCCGTCGATGCAATCGCTAATCTTGGACCGCAGCTCGGACGCTCAAGCCAACACAAAACCAATCTCTCTCTTCCTCATCGATCGACTCTCCAGATCGAAGGCTAGGGATTAAGAGGTAGCGAAGATCCCCGACTTCTGGCGTTCTCCCACCTCCTCCATTGCCGTGCACCACGTGTTCGTTTGTTTGCCTGCTACAAGGCTCTGGAGTTTCTTGACGTTGGAGATTCGGAATGGTCGATTGACGGATCGGAATTCGGATCTACACTCCTGCTTAACCAATCACAGATTACCTAACTAACGGGTTATTTTAATTTCAGCCGTTTGAAATTTTACTTTTCAAAGACATTTTCATAAATAATTTTTTATTTTAGAAGAAAATTAGAAAATTGAGATTCTTATATCAAATGCAGATCTGAATTATGCACATTTAGAACATCGCAAGCTTCTCACAATATACAACAGTATTATCTCTTTCTTGTTTTTTGTACAAAAAAAAAAAGAAGAAAGAAATGGAATAACATTGTCATGACACCACAACTCATTCTTGTTCTCAATTTATCTGTGGAAATGCCAAGTCTCTTGAGAGCAAATACCTAAAATTGAAGTTGTGAGGCATCCATTCTATTAACTTCTTGGATTTGCTCTGTTGGCATCTCTGCATTGCCATTCTGAGTGTCTCAGGAAGGTAACACTGGATCATATCAACCAGCCTTTGGGTGTTTAACTTTGTGTCTTTGGCATATGAACCTATGATCCTCGGCAGAATGATCTTCTGTTCTTCCCAAATGCCAACTGTCGCGCGAATGTACTCTTCTTTAGCTGATTCAAGCTGCTCGAACAATCGATTGCAAGTATATACCCGGACCTGGAAATCAAAAACTCAGCATCCTTTAGCTAGTAGAAAAATGACAATAAACTTAAAGCTGTCATTTGTGTGTTAAAATGCAACATCGCTCGAGAATTGTCTTTAACTAATGATATGTGATTAAAAAGTTTACCGCAGGGTCGGAATGGCTTCCTGAACAAAGTGCAAAATGAAGAAGAGGTTCTGGTTGCTCAATTGCATAGCCTTGCCAGATGTCTTTAGCCTTTTGCTTCAATCTTGGGTAGAGCAATGTCCTAAGCCACTGCAAGAACAACAGACTGTTATTATGCCTCACAATGTTTTAGAAGTTTAGTTTCGACAAAGAAAAAGCCAAGTGACACAAAATTTCAAGCATACTGATCGAACTTGGTCTATATACCTGCCCCGTATAGTGTGTCTTGCAACCGAGAATGTAACCTTGTATCATGGCAGCATTCAAGGATCGGCCACCAATATTGCACATAGCCTGCAATAAATAAAAAGAATTATGTTGCAACTTGTTTATCTTTTTTCACAGAAACAATGCTTGCCTTATTGTTCTCTCATAAATCATTGAATTGCTATGTACCTTAATGAGCAAAGAAGTCCTCTTCACGTTGCCCTCTGGAATCCCATGTTCTATATGTGCCTGAGGAGCAGGGAAAACCATTCATAAGGTGAAAATATATTCATACGCTGCCATGAGATGATGGAGAAAATTAGGTAAGGAGAGTAATTACATGCATGATTATTGCATTGTGTACATTTATCCAAAAGGCAAGCTTCTCATCATTTTTTAGTTTCCTTGGATCGGCTCTCTCAACTTGATGAAGGATCAACCTACCATAGCATTTGAAAATTCATACATATCTAATATGTTGGATCATAAGAATATAACATCTTTTGCATTGTAAATTATGCAACCCACTTGTAATTGCACAGCATGTCTTCAACATCCTTGAGTCTCCGACGATCCCTACAAATTAAGGGTACCTCCACCATAGCATTGTATGGTCCACTGAACTCTTTCAGTCCTTCAACTCGAAACGGATTAATCAACCGTGAATCCAGAGTGGATTCTCTTTTATAGCCAGGACTCCACATATCTCCCAAGTACTGGGGAGACAGTGCACTCATGGATGAAAAGGACGAAGTGGGAGAGGATGAAAGGCCATGATAGGCCAAATGTGGATCAGCGAGTTTGCAATATATAGCAGCCATACATCTAACCATGTCTTCTGAAAGTTTATTAGGCGCATCTGCAACATGATCAGCAATACTAGTCCCAAGGTATTCAGCCAAGCTAATCACCCCAGAATTATCATTTTGTTGCTCCTGCTCAATGAAATTAATTCATGCAATTAGGACAAACAATTTTACTCAGTTCCTAAAGTTTTTATCAGAATTTGTTTGCAATCGAAACACAAAATCTGCTTGCCTCATGAAAAAACAAAGGTTGAGAATGGAATGAGCCGAGAGCTCTTGCTAAGCTATCTTCTGAAGGAGATATCCTAGCTGAAGAAATTGCACGGTGAGAAAGTGAAGAATGGCTGCGGTGGACACAAGGACCAAGTAGCTTGTCTTGGCACTTGAGTTCAAAATCATCATTCACTGTGCTGGTAGTCAATTTCTGAGTTACTTCAGATCGACTCGATGGAACTCTTGATTTTCCTTTGGTAGGCGAGGGCTTAAGTTTTGCAGATTCATGAAGCAACTCTGATTCGGAACTCAATGTAGTCATGGGCTGATTGAAAGCTCTACGATAAAGGGACAACAGATACTGCTCCAGATGCATAACCTCTAACTCTAATACGGCTATCTCCCTTATCAGTTCCTTTGTTGGCTGATAACATGAGCAATTTTAGATGTATCAGCAGAGAGAAGTTAACAAAGCATAGCTAAACATCTTCTCGTGTTATGTTTGACCTAAATATTAACACTATTCCTTCTTAAGTGTAACTTTATTGGCCATTCAGATACCTTTGGCATGGAAGTTTCCTTTGAGGCACAAACTGCAGAAGAACTATATCCTAATGCTTTTTCAAGAGCATATCTCATTGTGAGCTGATCCTGTAATCGCTTCTCGAGTTGCAAAATCTGCAGCATACCAACGAGAAGTCCATGTTATCTAAACCAAGTAATTTAGCTTAGCTATCAAGTTAATTCCCAGTAAAATTGTCGTGTGCATTTTCTAACCGAACAAATAACAGACAGAATTTAGCAGTACCTCTTGCTTCAACGAGCTCTGGACCTTAGCTCCTGGTGGTGTATTGTCCTCAATCCGGCCGTCACAATTGAGCTTTCCATTAAGCTTCAACGTAGAGAAGCACGCACCATTAAAGTTTCGCTCAAACGGACAACAATTAATAGCTTCTAATAATAAGAAATACCAGCTCATAGATCACCACATATAATATAATTAAGGTATCAACCAAAATCCTACAATAGCTAGAGCTAAAACGAATAGAACAATTATTGCAAGAGACCAAAAAGAAGAATTAATTAACAATACTTACTGCTTTAGCATCATGGGTTGATCCAGATAAAGGGTTCAGTTCATCTTCTCCATTCCTCTTCTGGGTATCGCTGACATTAAGACCAGAAATCATGAGGAAATTTTCACTATAATTAAGAAGGTACGCCAAATATTTAGGAGGAACAAAAAAAATGGATAGCCGTAGAGCTACTAGAACCAGTTCCCCCATTCACCAGCATTGGCCTTACCACTTTCCCAAATAAACTTGGCGTTCTTCAAGCACCAGCGGAAAAGGCCGTAAAAAGAGAGAAATAAATCAGCAGCAGTAGCTTTTCAAGGGTATTCATGTGTACCTCTCGGAACGTTTGTGCCATGAAGGCCGACTGTTAGAGTGCATTTTCTCCAAAAGGTGGCCTTGCCGTTTCTCATCCTGCATTTTAACCTCAACCTCCCCTTGAAATTCCATAAGCATGATCTGCTACACAAGGTAGAACTTGGGGCAATGGAACAAAATCAAATGGCAAAGACAACCCATGCCTTGTGAGCTAGGAGAAGAGAGTCACCTAAAGAGGTAGCTGAAAAAGAACCAGAGACAGTGACACAATGATCAAATGGGTCTCGAGACAAACTCCAGCTACCACTGAATGCAGCAGCTCCTCTGGGCAAATGAAACACAGCCACACCACGGTCCAAACAACCAAACAAAAAAATTGGAGGATTTGAGCCTAAAGACAGTAATAGTCCAAGTGCGTGCAGTGTGTTTTTAAAGGCCCCAAAACGCTGACACACCAATCAAGAATAGTTCAATATTTCTGCTTCTATATGAGAAGTAAATGTTGTACCTCTTTTTGAAAGTCATACAAGCGCAATAAATGTCAAAGTCCTTCCCACAGTTTGTTTTTTCTTCCTTCCAGGAATCCTGACAGAACAAGTTGCATGTTATGCATATTTTTCAAAAGATAATACAACCTTTGGATACACCAAAACATTAGAAGTCTTTCTTATGAACTGATACTGACTAGAAATTAGAGCATCAACAAGTATCGAGATAAAACTCAATGTTTGTGCACTAATTCAAAAGATACAATAAAGAAATAGGCCTTGTCCTCACTTAACTGCCACTCTTCTCTTGTGAATAATGGATTAGAGCCAAGATAGACATGGCCCAGAGCAAGGTTTCTCAGCAAAAACGGACAAAAAGTGTTTTGTCCAGGGAATGTAAAGAAGCACGTTAAAGGGGAAACCTATACATAAGCAAGCCTCAAAAGGGATGAAAGTGAAGAGGGAAAGTTGCACTGGTTTGTCAAATGATACGCCTATTTGGGTTTTCCTCTTGTTTTTTGACCAATTATCTAAAAAAAAATACTTAAGATGAATATGTTGTCCTCTGTTGCAAACAGCTTAATGCTTGTCAAAGAATCACTCCTCTTCTTAAATAATTGACGAAGATATTTTTGAAGTTTTCTGCTATCTATGCAAAAGGGGTCTGTGTGTGAACAAAGTGGTCCGCCTTCACACTTCCCTTTTCTTCCTCTAGTGAAGGGAAAAGGGCAAAGCTTTTGCCTTTTCTAGTGCGCGCAGGCATAAGTGGTAGGTCTTACTGTCATCAACCATTCAACAACCAATGGCAACGCAAGTGGCAGAGAGTATTCTATGCAAGCCAGATAATCCAACAATAGAAGAACGTAACCGACGCAAATAATGTTTCTGAAAAAAAAATTTGTTTATCTTCTGCAATCATGCATGCAGTGTGTCTGTGCAGGTGTGCAAGGCTATTTAGTCGCTTCGAATATTGAGATTTCAAAGACGGTAGCTTCTAATTTAACTGTTTAGATAGTTTCAACTATTCCTGCCATGACACCAACTTTGTTTGTATTAGTGGAAAAAATCAATTTTTTTTCTGGTTTACAGGAAGAAGAGTCTGCTTATTAAGACAAAAGAAATCATTTATTGCGTAATCTACATTTGCATCTCCATGAACGCAAACATAATTAAACTCATATTTTGCATGACTCTGTTCAATGATAGAGCCCAGTGATTAATGCAATTCACAAAAAAAAACATACATGAGGTGGAGATCAATTAATGCAAGTGCAAAAGCCTGACAGACATGCTCGTGGTTTCATGTAATAATTGAAAATTGTACCCATTAATGCAATTAGTTAATCCATTAATAAGAAGAAGACATGGAGAATCAGGTCCAACTATTCTAATTAAAAAACTTTTGATTAAGATTGGCATGCAAAAGAAGCCTTTATTCATGCATATGTTCCGTTGAAGAAAACACAACTCCATCTAGTTTTCTGTGACCCTTTTTTTTTATACGGCAAGGTCAAAGCTTATAGAATCTTTTTAATTAGTTTTATCGAGGAAAAAAAATTAAAATGTTGATTAAGCTGCCATGAACGTAGCCTTTTAGCTCACATCTTCTAGATTAAATAATTAAATTTTAATTGAAAAAATTAAAAAGGCAGTAGTTTTTATCTAAATCATACAAAAGATGACTCGTTTTGAATTTTTAGTAAAGGGATGCTCCTCTTCCCCAAAATGCCCCTGTCGTCTTCCTCTCCGTCAGCACTACTCCCTCATCCTTTACCGGCACCATAGCCGTAGACACCGCACGCTCCTCCTGTTTGTCTCTCCTCCTCCTGCCAATTTCCCCTCCTCCGTTGACAATGTAACTGTGGCCCTCTCTCCCTGTCTGCTTCCTCGACTATACCTCCTTGAGGTAACGAGCACTGCCGTGCGTGAAGTCGCGCGACCACTGCCTAGCACGGAGGAGGAAGACGGAATGGCCGTCAACGATGAAGTAGTCAGTGGCGAGGCCTTGACCTCTCATTGAGCAGGCAGCGAGACCTCACGCGTGAGCACAGCTGCGACGGTGCGTTTTGCGTAATGATGACTAGCCTCACGTGATGACAACTACGACCTTGCGTGCAGCAGCGACGACCTCGGAGCGAACGCAATCAAGAGGCGACGTGCATACAAAGGCAGGAGGAGAGGCTTAAGCCTATCGAGGAGGGACGACAGATGACGGAGGAAGAAGAGAGGACAGACAATTCGGGCATTTTACAAAACAAGAGTACCTTACTGATAAATATTTTTATCTGAATTTTAAAGAAAATATTTTTCCAAAGAGTATTCATTCGATATTAGAGAATATATAAATCGGGCAAATTATCGTCCACTGTTTTACCTAAGAGTTCGATTTAAATAATCAAGAATCGAGCTATACAGACACGTACAGCGAACAACTCGAAGAACATAACAATGACAGATGTCATTTTTGAATCTCTTCGACTGTTAACGAAGTATAGCTAAGCTTGCCCACTCCTTTGCCCGATACAAAAGCTCCAAGTAAACGACGGAAAAGTTATCAGAGCAAATAACAACAGCAGAGAGAGAAACAGTGATAAACGTGTGTTGAGAACTTGAGATTGATTTGAGGAACCGGTCTGCTTGGCTTGAGGCTGCAGGCTGGGCGTGCCAGAAAAGAAGCTGTAGAGGGAAGCGTGCCCGATTGATAAGAAAGCAGAAGCAGAGCAAGTGAAAGCGAAAGCGAAAGCGAAAGCGAAAGCAGCAAACAAAATTACGTATACAGATTCTCAGCCACAGCCTAAAAATATTCTCTTAGGACAATCATAATCCATTGGTGGGGGAGGTTTTAGAGTGTCTCCTAATAATAAAAACAGGGCAAGAAGACAACAAGGGAAGTGTCCAAGAAGAATTAGACAATAAAATAAATGCCGAATGGAGTTCGGCTGAAAAAGAAGGTACAGCCACAAGAGTCAGCACGCTAGCCGCCGATGCCCCTGATTGAGCTGGAGAGAACGATTTGCACGTCTGCGATGCTTTTGAGGGATTTGCTACTTCAAAAAAACAACAAGGCCTCGATCCATCTTCGGTTCACAGGTCGTGAACCAGCCGGCTCAATTTTGCAGGGCAGGACCGGGAGGAAAGAAGAATCTAAGAAAACGCGATCCCGGTCCAGTTGGAATCATACCCAACACTCAACCCTACACTGTAGAAATGGTGGTTCGAAGACAGACCAGCGTCAGCGTGGGCCGATGGGCCAATATCCATATGAGGCTTTCAAACAAATCAATGGGCCCAGCAAAATCATTGCGATCGTTGCCTCGTAGTCGCAGCTCTGTGTCTTCCGTCACTAGGCGAAGATTTCCTAGAAGGGCTTCTGCTCTTCGCAGTTCGAGGTTAGGGTTTTCCTGTAGAAATTCATAGCGCTTAAGATTAGCTCATTCTCAGATTTCTGCTGGGAGATGGCGTTGACCAACTTCATTGTGACGGTGGTGGGCGTCGGCGCCGCCATCCTTCTTTTTCGCACTGATGCTAGGCAGTCTGCCGCCATCTTCCGCCGCAACCTCCGTCAGATCCGCAACTGGCTCGAAGAAGAAACCGCCTCCACTGCCAAGTAAGCTAATGCTTAATCTTTTCTTCTCGTTTTTCCTCTTCTACCTTTTTGTTGGTCTCTGGATGAAACATCTTGCGCTGTTGGTATAAAGATTCTGGCAGTAATATCTTTTGGTTCAAAGGATCAAATTTTTTTTAACCTTTTTTTTTAAATTTAATTGGTTGCTCGACCACGCTTTATTTTTTGCTTCGATGTCAGTCTTCATTGTTTAGTTGATTTTTTTAAGGAAAAAAAAAACATTTTCTTTAGAATTTTCTGATTTGAATTTGCGTTCCGATTTCAGGGTGATGAGTTGAGGGTGCTATTCATCGATCTGATGTAAGACGCACACTAATTTAGGATCAGGAAATTGTTGGATAAAATCCATACATATCATTGAACACAATTGAGAATCCTGATAGAAAATATTTTTGACTATATTATCATCCAGTACTGTCAAATTTATTAGAGATTGTCATTTTGTGTCGCTTAATCTAGATGTTCAGAAACAGGACAGATAATGAACTGGCTATTAGTTTTATGATATTTATTGGCTCTTATTCTCTCTGGTTGAAAATGCTGCACATAGGAAGTAGGAGAGTACAAAAACAACATAGGATCTTTCATGCAGTTATAATAATGAATTGCAATCACAGTTCACAACGTTAAGCTCTATGATTGAATGAACAACTTTTAGTTTAAACTTTTGCTATTTGGCTTCCGGACATAGGAACAATGCCTTTTCAATGTGCAGGCATAAATAGTGTGAAATGTATATATCTATGCAGTAAGCTGCTCCATTTTTTCTCTAGCTTACAGAAGCCTTCTTTTTTTTTTCTATTCATGCATTTGTTAAAATTACTGTTTGTTGTCTTAGCCGTTCAATATTGTAGTAGGATCTTAGTGGATGCTTTTTTAATTTGATAAATCACCAAAATGTGAACTAATGTCATGCACGGAGTAAACAGCCCAAGCGTTTTAAGTTGGAAGACTGAACTTATTGACTCCATCATAAATTTTAAGGTTTCATTTTGTTTTGTAGAAGACTAAGTGTAATGAATTATAGTGACAGATCAAACTTGATGTTTCCTTTCTTACATTTGGATATATTAGTTAGGATGAATTTTCAGGAATGGACTGAAAATGTAATTTACATCAATCTTCTTAAAATATATTCACCAAACTGGGAGGATATGGTGTCATGCCCTAAGTGGGTCCTATCCATAGATAGGGATGGCCGACAACTCCATCGGCACCTTCCTCATGCTAGAAGAAGGATATGCCCCCAAATCACTAGATTACACTTGGAACACAGCTGGACACCACACCCATGGGAATATAGTCATTGCAATAATAAAGCATAAGATTTTAGTTTTAAAAAATACTCAAATGCAAATGCATGTGTGGAGACATAAAGTAATCTAAGCAGAAACCCTATTTACACATAAACTCTGAATTTGGTGGTGGTTGCATCTCAATAGGATGTTTCTAACAGAGTGGTTCAACACCTCTAGTAGCACAACAATTAAATTCATGCTCAATAACAACTTAAATAAGAAGTTAAAATTAGGGTAGCCTGAAAACATACATATGAAGATAATAAGACAACAAAAGAAAACCCTTGGATAAGAATCAGCAAAATCACACTGGGTTAGTCTTCAACTAAAATTATAAACATAGGCAGGCTTAAGCATTTGGTGGTTGTGTACAAATTCAACTCTAATTTGGAGACACATACAATAACCAAGAGCTTGAGTCTGTCCATGCTTTGTAACTGTAGTTGAACCTTGACCATTTTGCCACTTCTTATTTAAGTTCTTTCTTTTTTCATCTTATTACCTTTATATATACGTTGTTAGACTCTTTATGTTTTTGTACATGTCATGTTATTTTTGTCATTGTTAGATATCTCATGCTAAATTTTCAATTTTATTTGGTCATACTTTGTTACTCGTTTAAGTTGTTATCAAGTATGAATTTAATGATTGTACAAGATATGACGGCATATGTAGAATATAGAATACCACCTAAGGATATGGTAGTATTCTTGTGGTCGTTATAACTAATAATAGCACGTATTGGATCTCATGACTCTTGGGACTATTACGATTAGGTCCAGTCAGACATAACTAGCATTACATGACACATTGTTTGATGATTTTTGTCTAATGACAGTTGGGTATTGTCAACAGAGAACCTGAAAAAGTGGAATCTCTTGAGATTGATGACTTTACATCAACTTCCCATAAGGGAAGATAGAGCTTTCTAGGTCTAACAGTCAAATGACTATTAATAGTATTGTCCCTGATTGATGACTTTGATAGAGGTTCCTTTCATATGTCATAGTGATTATAGATTATGCATAACCTTTCTTTTATGTTATCCTTTATTTGGTTTTTTAGGAGGAGCTTCTACTAGTTATAGTTGTACTTAGAATTCTCAATTTTCTTTAGATGTTACTAGAGACGTTGAGCCACGTCTGAGATTATGAGACAACCACCACTGGATTCAAAGTTTGTGTTATAGAATTCCATTGTGGGACATGATCACTAAGGAATGAGATTTATGCACTTGGTTTAAATTGCTTCATTAATTTGAATTAATGAAATCTATACAACAGAGTGGCTTGCGTGACTAGTAAATCTTCTGTTACATATGCAGTTGGGCAGTAATTGTTGCTATCGTATAGTTTCTACACATTTTATCTAAATTATGCTGCAACTTTTTTTTTTTTTTGTAGAGTTTGTTTCATTTAATATTTCCTTAAGGGTCTTTAACATGTTTTGTTTGCATTTTCTTAAAATGCAGTTTTTTCTTATATGTTATATCAGTTCTTGAATCATTGCAAACACCTAAAGGGAACGTGTTGAGTTGATATTCTACTATCAATAATTTTATGCAGTTCAAAATTAAGAAAAAAGTTACTCAAACTGTGCGTGGGTTGCATTTTCTAAACATCTAAATAATTTTTTTACACGCATGGCATTAAGGATATGTGCCTCTGCAAAACCTAATGTGTTCAATCTTTTTTCACAGGTCCATGGAGCGATCAGCAACCAAGGAGTTGGATTCTCAGATTCCTAAAAAAGAACCTCCGAAGGATGAGAAGCATTAGAATATCATTTTCCTTTTTACAATTGTTTAGAAATCAGGCATAAGCGAACATATGTACATGTTTGTGTTGTTTGAATCTTGTGCATACAAATAATGGTTTTCATGAATGATCAAATATTTTCTAGCATGTGTTGGCAACCAGCTAGCTTTTTGTCACTTGACTGCCTCAGTGTGGGGCTGTTACGTCAATTGTCTAATTCATTTATCTTCCAGGCGCATAGACAGAAATACCTATTGAGGAAGAAATGGTGATCCAAGTCAAAAAATGTTTCATTTTTTTTTTATCATCTAATATTTGGAAGTTTGTGTTCTCTGAGATGTATTGTAATTGTACAATCAGTCAGCATGCACCCGAACCTGAGTGATCTGATAAGTAGCTGCTGTCAACTACTCAACATGGTCTGAGTCATCTCCAAGGGGATGTGGTGAGTGTCAAGTAAGTTCCTGCTTTTTCGCTTAAGATCATGGTTGAAAGTTCTATAATTTAATAATTATGAGCCAAAGGTTGATTAAAATTTGGTAGATTGAGGGCTACAATGATTCATTTGCTATAACGTAATGTTTTTTCTTTTCTTTTTGTGATGCATGTCATAATTCTGGCACTAGGCACTTTTCCATTTTGGAACGAGAAACAACATCTCAGGCCAATAAATTTTGGTTTGGGAAAGCATTAGAGATGAACATGGATTTGCACTAGGTAGCAAACGAACCAAAATAACATACATGACGCTGAGAACTGATTTGCTCAGATAAACCGATACAATTTCAGAGTTATTGACATTGATGGGTACATACATGCATCAACAAGTTACCAGATTGTTTATCTATCTATGCCATCATCTGGCAGAATTCATGGAAATTGAGCTCGCCATCTCCATCGAGGTCATACGCTCCTATCATGGTTTTGCATTCCTCGATTGACCTCTCCTCACCGAGCCGACTTAGCATTCTTTTCAACCCCCTAGAGGTGATCCTTCCTGACCCCTTTACCACCTCAAACATCTCAAACACCTTCTTAAGTTCCTCATCGTCTTTGCCCTCGACCTTCTCTTCCTCCCCCTTTAATAATCTCACGAAGTCCTCAAAGTCCAAAAGTTGGTCGCCGTCGGAGTCCAAGTCGGCAATGACCGCTTGGGCTATCGCTGCTGGCATTTCTTCCCCCAGCAACTCAAACGAGGCCCTTAGTTCAGCGTAGGAGACCCTCCCATCCCTATCTTGATCAAAGTGTCTGAAGACCTCCCATAACTCGCTCGTCCTATCTCTATCTCTATCTCTACTACTTGATGGTGAACAAGGAACAGCAACGGGGGAGGACGGCAATTCATTATGGCGGTGAGGGACAAATAGTCTGAGCTTGGATCTCTTGCGAGAGAGCCATTTTGATGCTTTAGACACTACCTCGCAGGCCATGATGAAGTAGCCATCAGATGACAACTATAAATATGGAAGCAAAAGATGCCGCAGAAAAAGAGAGAGTGGCTGACAAGTTGTGGTGTGGCACAAGTCCCGTCGAGAGAATTCAATGCTAGGAAATTTCCTGGTGGTTTCTTAGAAGACTACCACAGTAGCTCTTTTCTTCGTTATCGCTCGATCAAGATAGAGGTGGGTATGGCTTTAGAGGAAAGAATTGTTCCTTTGGCACGGGCTGTGGAAACCGATGCTGTTTTTTTTTTCTTTCTTTTTTTTCTGGGTTTTAGCACAGTGGAGATCGGTCATTGGTAGGTACTTGTGAGGTTCATGAAGGTTTTTTCTCCTGGATGCTGCTCGGATTTTTTGTAATCAAAGATGATAAAAAAAAGAGTTGTCTCCTAGTAGTAATAGTAAGTGTTTTTGGTCTTCTTCTCATATCAAAGTTAACATAGGCTAGACGGTTATCGGTGTCCCAGCTAATGGCCCTCCGATGCCTAAATCAGAGCTTGTAGGTGGAGAGAAGAACGAAGATGAAAATGTGTAAAGAAGATGAGTGATCGTAATGCTTACAACATTCGATCCTCCTTTTCTTACCTCCAACGATCTTTTTATATAAGGCGAGGAGTATCTTCTGTACTGCCGCCAATAAAAAGATGCTAGGTGGCAAGAGGTGAGCTGTCAAGCCGTTAGGAGCGTAGTCCGTAGGACAAATATTCTGTATTTAACTATTCGAGGTGCAATTGAAGGATGCCTCCGTGTTAGGATCACGCAAGAGGTGCACACACCTACCCAAAATAGAAAGGATCTTTTGAGTGTTCAGGATATATTTATTCCTTGGTTGAACGTCTCTTCTCCGCTGAGCCGCTTGATATTCACTCAGGCTCTTTACCTATCCGAACTATTTAACGTTCGCTCGACCTCTTCACTTGGCCGAACTATTTAACTTCGGCTCGGTCTCTTTACCTAGCCGAGCTTTTTAACGTTCACTCAGCTTTTTTACCTTGCTAAGCTGTTTAACCTCGACTCGGTCTCTTCACCTAGCCGAGTTGTTTAACGTCCGCTTGACCTCTTCACCTGGCTGAGCTATTTAACCTTAGCTCGATCTCTTCACCTGACCAAACTATTTAACCTCCATTCAAATTTTCATCTAAGTCTCCTAAATTTCTTTAACTTACTCTCTTGTCTTAACCCTGTTTTGGATTTTCTGACTTATCAGATTATATAGTACAGTTATAATAGTATGATCCCTCTTTATTGGTCCCCGGACTTATTGGTCCCCGGAGAAAACGACAGAAGTGGAGGTTTAAACTGCAGTAAAGTTAGACGGAGATTTCCTAAGAGTTGCTGAAAGGAACGACAGATAACAGGGAGAAATAGTAACCATTTTACGAATTTAACAGGACAGGTTGATTCAATCAGGAATCCAGAACAGACCAACTTTTCAATCCTGTGCATTTGTATGTTGAATTTTGCTTGGCAATCGATTGTATGGAAAACGCAAGTAAAATCCAATCAAAATTATCAGCTTAGTTTAGTTTAATTTGATTCGTATTAAAGTAACATATAGATGAATCTCACTTGTTCGTCCTCCCCACGTTCTTACTTGCACTTTTGTCTTTGGTGTTGCAAAGCTTGCACAATAAAATCATTCAAATCTAAGTCAGCAAAGCGCAAAATACACCGGATTAATCTGCTGGAAACATGTTCTTGATTAATGTATCCAAGGAAATCATCAGGTAATCACTGGATTAGTCTGCTAGCTCTGTATTTTGAAGTCAGTAAAACTCTATAGCTGTTTTATTATTATTATTATTATTATTATTATTATATTGTTTCATGTTGAGAAGGAAGCTCTGGCATTCATTACCTTTGCTTGCGACGGTTGCTCTGGCTTGGAAACGAAGTATTCGTCTCCATGTACAGCAATGGCCGAGTCGGCTTTTCCAACTGATAACCGGGAACGTCATATTTAATTAGATACGACATTATTTATCAATTATCTTCTCCTATTCCACATAATTGGAGGTTAAGATAACGAATTCGGAAAGAATACGAATGGGATTCAATGGGCCAAAGAAGCATCAGAAAAATCCTATATCGTCCTAATTCCATATGATTTTTATACGGGCAGAGAATTAACATTGATAGTCCTGCAGCATCAAACCTGCCACTTTTTCAATAAAATGGGTTCATTTATAAGCAACTTTAGCATCGCGTTCAACTAGAGATTTTGCATATATTCATCAGTTCAAGTGCATTTTATTTAATACAAGACATTATGAAAATTAAAAAGTCCAAAACTTTTATACAGTCCGATTGGGAACAGTTTCTAGCTCAAAGATAAAAAAATAAAAAAAATGGAACACTATACGGTCAAAAACTTATTTATTTAAAAAAAGTTGATTAAGAGAATCTACTAATATTTTTTTTTTTTAAAAAAACAAAGAACAACTTGAATCGGCTAAAGCAATATAGAATTATGAATCGAATTAAATCAGACTATTTTACAGAATAAAATAAAATAGCCATTTTGTTTTGTTTCAGTTCGTTTTAATTTAAATCAAAGAAACCGACTGGGAGGTTTTTTTTTTTTTCCTTCCCATCATATTCGATCAGAATCAATATAAGAATCGTATAAATACGTTAAAATGATCAGCAGTGCTCTCAAATGGATGAGAAAAGAAGCTAATGTATACTCAGGGATTTTTGAAACGGTACTCCTCCCAGGGGTCAATATTATACACAAGATAAAATTCAAGTGTATAGGATATGATTTGTATTATATTCTAAAGTTCAGATGCTTTTCGCAATAGATAGTTGGCTCACACATGAAAAGACATAGAAGACTTTTTGATGTGACAGTCCAGACCCACGTTTGATACAGAGGGATAGACCCAGTGGGTAGTGTATGTTATGTTTCATTAATTTAAAATTTACCTTAATGATTAAAAATAAAGATAAAATGGCACATAAACAGGTTTTTCCAATAACCATATTCTTTTTTTTTTTTTTTTAAAAAGCCAGTTAATACTAAATCATTACCTCTCCTCCCTTGTGTACAAAATTCCGAATATACAAGATCTAAATAAACAATTTGCTGGTTTATTCCACAAAATCAGACGCCTACCTCATGGACTAAATAATGTAATGCAAGTAGAACACAACAGTATCGCCTGCTTAGTCACTGTTACTTCGAGTTAATAACCATCACGATGTCAGCTCCGACTTCTGCGAGCTTTGATTCCTTGGAATTCTTTGCTTCTTTAGCTATGCTGAGGACATCAAAGTCAATTGCAATTGACTTCACAAGACCGTTTAACATCTGAGATAGTTGAGGTAAATTTTTTTGCTTTGCATCTTGCAGAATACCTTAAGACAAAATGTACACTAGTACAAAAAAAGTATCAAGGGAAATAATAAGGTCTCTTTTCCTTTTTATTTCATCAATCCCTTGAATGAGGCATCAACCAAACAGCTGGAACTGACTTCTGAAGACAGTACAAAAAATGGAGAATGTCACCTTATGTGACCATAAAAATACGTAGGTTGACTAGAGGTTTACAAAGAGTTGCACATGAATTTAAACAAATTTCAGTATGAAACTGCCACTAAGTCATTTGGAGAGTCACTCACTATGGACATTAGCAAACAAGTATTTTGAGTTATTTGTGTAAGTAAGATTGGGCTGGTGGATGATTGAGACGTTTAGATTGCAAATGAAATGACAAGTAGATTAAAACAAATAGTTGGAAGAGGGTTTAGAATCGGGAAGGAACTGGACCAACATTTCATCTTTTCCTTATTGGGTTCGATGGAGAAAATTTTTATATTGGATTTGACCAGAAGTTCACAACCAATCAAAGGATCTTGCAAAAAGACATGGACATGACAGAGGCTACTCTGAAAGGGTTTGTTTTGTGTAACCTCTACTTATCCATACTGTAGACTCAGCCAGGTATTACCTATAAGCTAAAGTGGAAGACAAACAATTAAAGCACCAGGGCTAACAGTGCAAGGATCACATAAATTTCCAAAAGGATACTAGTGTACCAATAGCAACCAATGCTCTAAATTTCGCATCTGCATCTTGATTTCCATCCTCTGCAATCTGCAATGCATCAAAAAGATTGATAAACATATCAGAGTCACTTGCATAAGCTAAAAGAATCAGCTAAAATAAGTAAATGTTTCTGCATGAGCAGCGCTTTAACAGCATATAATCTCGTGATGGAAGCACAACAGAGATGTATCAAGGTTATTTATGAAGGAAATCATTAGTTAGTCGTACTTCAAGAGCAGCAGAGAGAACTTGAGCCTGGCCTTCTTTGTCCTTTGCCTCAACTAAAAGCACAGTATAACTGAACAAAATTTAGGGAGAAAAAGATTAGATTTAAATAACATACAGAAAGTAATTCTTTTTCAATAAACAAGTTTCAGTACCAAAAAAGTAATAACCAAAAGACATTCAATGATTACTAAGATTTGGATTTAGCTTATGGTAAAGTTAAATAGAATCTATCTACTCAGTGGAAAAAAAGGAAATCCACAAACAGTAAAGAAATAGATGAAGACATTTGAGCTAAAGGGGTCATAAAGAACCAAACATTTATCAAAAGCTACAATGTTCCTTTTTGAAGTAGTTTCTCCACCTCCCAATGACATACAGCTTTCTCAGCTAGAATGAGAATTACTCATAAAAAATGATTTACAATTAGTTAGCGAGATATAAATGGAGAGGTATATACTTCCATTATTAACTTTTGTTTTCCATTGTTGAAGTAATTCACTTTTGTTTTCCATTGTTGAAGTACGTATTCCTAGTTTCAATTTTTTTCCTTCAAAAAGAAGAAATTTCTTTCTTATAATCTTAAAGGTTTACTTTTAAGGATCAACTCTGACAATCTTTGTTAGACAGACTCCCTGTTCCTTTACGAACAATTGCCAAAAGAATATGACAGTCAAATATACCACACGTCATATATATGTGATGAGTCATAACTCCATAACCAGCAACCCCTTGGCCTGTTGATAATCTTTGTCCAATGGAGAAACAGCTAGGGAATTAGATATTGTGCAAATAAAGATGGTTTGGAGCAAATCTACTCATATGCAATAACATTTAGGTAGCAGTTTGTCACTGCAAATTCCATTGTCAAGGAAAAGCAATGGATCATGTTTTTAAAAAAAATGAAGGTTTCCTTCTTTCCTTTTCAGTTTTTGGTCCATTTGTTCACATATTCACATTGTCAAACTCTTGGAGGTAATATAAGATGAGCAAGCATATCTATGCCTATATTAAACCAGGCTAGCATCTAAGGAAATCCCTATAATTATTTGCCCACATTGGGCATATAGTTGAACTGGAGCTAAAATTCGAGAAAGATTGCATATAAAATCCCTCCACACGTACATGATTCAGCTAAAGAAAGCTTTGGGACTCCAAGTTCACATCACACCAGTAACAAATGAAAGGAAAGGTCTTGTATAGTCAAAAGCTATCTCAAACAACCATAACTCTGGTTTTTTCCAAACCACAATGACATACAAAAACTGCATCCTTATATCCATAAACTTGAGTCTAAGACTTACTTCAATATCAATGTGGCATAACATAGATGTGCATTCTTGTTAAAGGATGACCGGCAACTTGATATAGCATCTAAAACCTGGGAAAATGTAGAATGATAAACTCCATTAAAAATAATGACCAAACAGGAAAATTGAATCAAAGCTTTCACCTACAACATGCATCTCCATTTTTTTCCAAGGAAGACACATGCATTCAACTCTATTCGATTTCCTGATTAAAAACTATTTTGTAATGCATAGGCCACCATCAAATTTTGATTTACAAGAATATTTACAAGTATTCTGAAATTCTACAAATTGCTGTGTAAACTAGTCTCCCGGGAAGATATACATGTGGCATTATTACTACATCAGACAAAATTGAGTAGGCTTCTTATGTTGTCCAACCATGGGGAGTTTAAGTGATACCCATTGAGTGCAATTGCATCTACCAGACCCCACAAAATATGAAAAAGGTATAAATACATTATCAAATAGTGAATCTAAAAATTTTACCCAAAGTAAACAATGAACATAATTTAATTGAATCTATCTCATTTGCCCCCAATGACCAATAAACTTGTTTTTCCCCAAATACATTAGGTTATAATGAATTTTCACTTTCATCCCACATTATTGTCTTGGTTTCTTGTGGTTGTGACTATATTTTTTTCTCATTCATTTAATATTACCTTACATAAATTATCTACTTTTGAATGCCATCTTTAGTTTCATGAAGTGCTGAATTAAGAAACAAAACAATATGCATTACAACATAGTGTAAGTTGCATATGCAAATTTTGCCATGAAACAATTATATTTTTCTAAAATCTAGTATGCTATATAAACGTCTTTAATCTAATTTGTTTTTGCTTTATCTAGTTTTAACTTTGTCACTTCAATCACATTGATGTCACTAAGACTTGAGTGGACTAGGCTGGTGGTGTCTTCAATGGCTATCCTATTGTCTAAAGTAATTGACAGTACATGATTTAATACAGTTCCAATAGAATCTTTTGTTTTAACTAATTTCCAATTAAATAATCAGAGTTCACAATTCACAACTCAAACAATTACGAAAACAATGTCCAACCACAATTTGATATTAACTTTCAAATTAAAAGGATATTAAATGCATGTATTGGATAGCTATGGTATTTATATTTATGAAATGATTTTATTTCTAGTGTCAGTTTGAATTCTGTTAAATTTTTGTTTTATAATCTTTAATAATATTTTTCCCTATTGACCCTAGGGTCCTAGCTTCACCACTGTCCAACTGCATATGGAGTTGTGGACTGCATGTTATGGCTCATCTAGATAAACATATGTCCGGCAACAGATTCCATAAATGATCATACATGTATTGTTGCAACCATTTAACCAGTCTTATAGCAACGAATTACCTAACAATATTTGATGAACTAAGGCGTAAGTAAACAATTGTACCTGACTACAGTGAGATTGTAACCACTTTGTGAAACATGAATGCTTGAAAAGATTTGTAATTAACCGAATGATGGTTAAAAGATTTGCTGGTTGAGGAGTGGTTGTGATTTTTGCTAATGTTTCCATCAGAACAGCTGTGAGAGCACATAGGCATCCAACATCAAACTTGAAAATTACAAAAAATTCACTAACCAAAATTTGTGATTGCTTGCACACCCAAGCTGAAACAGCTAGTACATATGAAGAAGGCAACTGAAAGAAAACTTCTTGATAATACATACCATTCTCCCTCTCAATATGTTTATGAAACAATGTAGCTCCATTAGGATGCAAGACAATTATTCGCAAAATATCTATCCCTACAGACAAAACCAAATGATCATTTACACACATGAAAAGCTGGATAAAGCTAAAAAACAATAAAACAAATTATGAAGGGGAGATAATTATGAAACTAGGTACCTATATGTACACATCACTGAAAGGACAGAGGAATGAAAGCTTATAGCATCCATTTTAAGTAAATCCAAGAGAAGAATGCACATTAAGAAATGACCAACAAAAAGGGAATACCAGGAAACAGCATTTGCACTGGCCATGATTTCAATATCTTCAATAGTAGAGTTACGTCAACATCTGCAAAGGAACTGCTATTATACCGTGATGTATCTTTTAGAATTTTCACTATAGCTGCAAGCCTTGACAACTCAAGCTCTGAAAATGACAATGAGTTCTCCTAAAAAATGAGAAAATAAACAAGTGAGAAATATGTGGATAAAAAAACATAGTAGGGTCCAATCATACTAAGAAACTAACAAATAAGTAGAAAAAGATAAAGACCCTTTGCAGATACAAAGAAAAGAAATTGAGAAAGTGCAATTCATAATTACTTGAATTGTTTAAAAAGAAAGATGAAGGCTAGTACTGCTTTAATTCGTACAAAATTAACAATTAATAAGAACATACAAGGTAAAAGAGAACACAGTTGTTCAGATAGCAAACATCTATTATGCTAGGATTAACATAATGGTAAAAAAGATCTAACCTTGTTAAGAGTTTATCAACTACAATCAGTTTCATAGCGCACACAGGACAGATCATTGACATCATATAATAGATTAAGAATGCATAGAAGATTAAGATGACCATGGCACACATAGAAAATTTGCACCAGCATCCTTACGGAGCAAACAAAAACTAAAAAGCAGCATACGTATTACCCCATCTGTCAAGAATGCTTTATTGAATTCTGAAATCTTCTTTAGAATTCCATCAAACTGTGCCGAATCAAAGAAAAGCATCCCTTTCTAGAAAAAGAAAAGAAAAGAAAATTTAACTTTTATAACATAAGAAAAGTACTGTGGTTCTCAAGGATTTTAAAAGATAAAGAAACTAGGTTCATTAAAAAAATTCCTAGGTAATGCATTGACAAACAGAAATTTCAATCCAACCATATCCATAGTCAATTAAAGCTGGTAGAAACCTTTGGAATATGCTTGAAAAATGGTACTGGTTCAGTGCCTACAGGAATTAAAGCATGAGAGCACACATTAGAAAAAATAATGCGCCATATGAATGATCTGTGCAAATATGTAGCTGTTATAAAAAGTTGAAAGTAGCATAATTCTCATAGCTCATTCAAAATACATATGCACAAAGTAAAACGCAAAAACCTTGTGCAA
Organism: Alpinia galanga; assembly: GCA_037177395.1. Classification (NCBI taxonomy): domain Eukaryota; kingdom Viridiplantae; phylum Streptophyta; class Magnoliopsida; order Zingiberales; family Zingiberaceae; genus Alpinia; species Alpinia galanga. Next base: position 35,531 of record JBAMHZ010000056.1, on the reverse strand, counting down.
TAGATGATTGTCCAGGGACATATGCATGAGCTGAAACAGAAAATAACAAATTCAGCTTGAATAGCTAATGGTCATCTGAATATTAGCCATAGTAAAAGAATAAGGACTTCTCATACAGCCTGTAAAAGGATCCTGAAAAGATGAATCAAAAGAAAAATCCTTTTGCCCAGTGTTCTGCAGTATAAACTCCACAATTTGTTGGCGGTGGGAAAGAGGCAGACCTTCTTTCAGAAGCCACTTATCAGCAACTGTATAAGGATTATCTGCAAAAGAACAGTACCATAAGAATGAGGAAACAAAACGCTTGGACAAGAGAAGGTTATATGTACAAAGGAAGCAGAAAAGGTTGCACAAGTGCATCCAAAAGATATGATAAAACGGTATATGCAAGATAGCAGCCCTAACAAAACATCAAATTCTCCTTTATGCTAAACTCTTACCAATCACATTTCAAATGAATTTTAAATATGTTTCTACAAAAAAAGGGAATGAACTTGTAATATATGAAAAAGGCCACAAGGGAACTATCCAACAATAGTTTAGTAGAAAATATAAAACCGAAACAAAACTAGAAAAAGGATGAGTCAAGAACTTATATGCTTTTAGTTAAAACAAGCAACTTGATCTGTTTTTGACATTGAGAATACTTACCTGTTCGATTATATGGCAACTTACGAACAGGCTCACCATCCGCAATATCAACATCAAAAACTGAAATCCAGAATTAGAACTCCATTAGAGATAAGGATAGCCTGGTGCATGAAACTCCCGCCAATACGGGTCCCGGGGATAAAAAATTAAATATTATTTGAGCACAAATATCTGAATCATATGACTCTGACGCATACCATAATCATAATGTATACCATCCAGGACCTGATTACTAGAGCCCTCTCCTGGCCCATCAACTAGTTCACCAATCTGATCATTTAGTAAGAAAAAAAGATGAGCTTACCAACATGGCAACAAGTCAAAATGTTAATTAAAATTGTAAAAATAAAGGTGAGATCTAAGCACATAACAATACAACCAAACTGTAAGTATTAGAGAGAAATGAACTTAAATATGTGATATCAGACTTTGAATCGTCACTCTAGTTAATCATACAACAATTTTGCCTCATATATTTATAGTTACAATTGGGGTAGCAAAAGTTGACATGGCCAACCCGATCCATAATTTTGCAAGTTTGAGCTTGAGAAAAACAAGTTCTAAGTTCAAGTCTCAGGTCTTATACAAGTCAGTGTCAACCCGCTTATGACCCACAAATAAGCAGATTGGGAATAACATATATATTATAATATATAACTATATGGATTATATTTTATGTATAATTACAAAATGCTTAGTATCTTATTTCTATTTAAAAATTATTTGAGTTTATTAAATGGGTCATGTCATTCAACCCATTTATGACTTGTTTAATTATGATTTATTAAATGGCTCGTTTATAAACAGGTCGTAGATGAGACATTTGTGCGACATAGAATTTGGCCATTTATTAAATAGGTCGAGTTTGGTTGAATAAAACGGGTCGTGGGTCAACGAGACACAATCTGACCTGTTTATGACCTGCTAAACCAAATTGCATCCCTAGGTTACTATTTCCACCAAGCTTTATCATTGGGATTGAATAAGATAATGAAACAAATAGGAATTTAATTTGAAAAACAATCAAATAAAGATGATTCTTTGTAAAAATAACTGGAAAAAGTATAGCTTCTTTCTAAATGCATACTTTATCCCATTTAAACTCTTTGGAGTTCCAAGAATAAGCAACACCATTATCACCTTCTCTAATGATCTTCGTCTGTCCCTCCTTGGTACCTATTTACAACAATGGGCATAAGGTTAAGACAAACTTTGGTACCAAAATATGGAAGAGTGAGCACGACACTAAATCAAGAAAACATATAGCACAAAAAAAAAATTCATGCAGCGGTAAAGAATCCCTAAACACCAATAAGCCATTTTGCTGTAGATTGATGACTTGCAAATTTTCTCAGAGTTGGACCAACCAATGTAACTTAATCAATAACCAAAGAAACATAAAATGAAGAAAAGCTTACATTAAGGTGTAACACTTATATCCTTTGTAGTAAAAGCAGAATATAAATCTGCAGATCATTTTTGCTCAACAAAAATTGGGATGTAAAAGATACTAGACCTGGAACTTGCAGGGCCTCCAAACCAGGAAGATCTGTCAAGTTATAGCCACCAACTTTCTTCCTGAGATAGATTTACCAGATTAAAAAAAAAACTTGAATGAATTGATGAAAAAACATTTATAACCATAATATAGAGTTGTCATTTTTGGTTCATAAAACTATCTTATGAAATAAAAGAGCAGCTCGGTGCATAAAACTCCTGCCTATGCAAGGTCCTGAGAAGGGTCAATTGTACGCAGTCTTATTCTACTTTACAAGAAACTATTTGTCACACGAGAACAACTTTACCATTGCGTCAAGGCTCTCCTTCATCTTATGAAAAAAGTGAACAAAATTAATTGCATACAAGTATACAACCATTTGGCCATAAAATACCACCTGATTCAATAAGGAAAATATGTTTACTCTTACAAACTATTATGTCAAGTATAAATTTCCAAAAGTCTAATACTTGGACTCTTCATCTACCTCTTTGTATCCCTATTGGTCAGGTGTGACCGCTTCTAGACATAGCAATTCGGACACTTTTTATCTACACCTATGATGGATGCTCATATGCATGTCAAATATAACAGTGAGAAATATCAATTGTCTAATATATAAGGTCCTACATCAAGTTAATGCATCAAACTATTCAGCACAGCGCAATATAATTTTTAACTTTTCTTGATAACCAACAACTGGTCTTGCTGACTTTGCACAGTGAGTGTACAACTTACCTGCTCGTTTTATATTGAGAAAGCTCCAATGCAAACGCTTCAAGTTCCAATGGATCACAGAGGTAATCTCTATCTGATGTCCATATTCTAACAGTTCCATCTGAGCATGCGGTAACAATATCTCCATTTTCCAAAAATTTGACATCCCAAACACATCCAGGATGTTCAATGCTTTGGATACATGCCCCATCTGCTTTGTTAAAGATTTCATAATAAGTAAGATTCTGATAATCAACTAAGACAGATTTGTTACAGTTAAAATGAGAAAAACAAGCATTCAGAATAGTGTGTTTCTGTTAGCTAAACGTAAGTATTTGCAAGTTTTTCCACTAACAAGAGAGGAAAAATTTTCAAAAAATGGGAGCAGTAAAAGGGAACAGTTTTCCACTTCGTGTGTGTGTGTGATATTTAGGGGGAAAAAATCACCTCTCCATATCTTAAGGAAATGATCTTCACTTCCACTAGCAATAAGTCCAGATGCATGAGCATCTACAGAGTATACCAGAGAAGTGTGACCCACCATCTCCATCGAGACTTGACCAGTCAATGCCCATAATTTGATGGTACTGGCAGCATTGAAAAATTCTCATGATCAGGAGTTGGATAAATATATAGGAATTCCATATGAAGCAAAATGTATGAAAGGAAGAAATTCATTAAAAGGAGAAAAACAAATTCATAGCATAAAACATGTGCATGTCACCAAATACTGAATTGACATGAACAACTTAATGTGCAATAAGGAGGCTGGTGGCAGAAACATGGAGATCTTAAAATCGGATCCAATGATCAAAATATTAGTGAAATTTATTTAACAAACCATCCTCGTTATGCTAAATGAGCATAAGGGTCCCTTATTAGCATCTCGTTGCAGTTTGCATATCATCTTGAAGTTCGTACATTCAATTTAAACAAAAAATCACCTCCAAAGATCAATCTGTTGCTGCCATAGGTCTACTGTGATGTGTCCCAAGGAGCATACACTATGTTCATCCATGCAGACTGCAAGTGCTTTCGAAACACTATTATTAATGTAAGGGATGAGGATCCCAAATCCCATGGCGTTTCATCATGTAAATGCATGAATTCCTAAATTTTTCTAATTAGAATAACAATAGAATCAAAGGAAGAATTTCATCCAGGTTTTTTATTTTTTTGAGGTAAATTGCCAAGGAAAAAAAATCCAGCCAGTCAAATCTATATAAGATCATCCACATACAATTTAATGGTTCTAGATATACTCAAGTGGAAAGTATATGCGCATAAACTAAATATTCAGGGAGATATAGATCCTCAAGGCGCTGACAATAATTTGTAGTCAATTAAGTTTTACTAACATCACTGATACTCATAATCATGGCTTAAAAAGTACCCATGGCAACCCCATGCGATATGCAGACTGCATTAAGCATATATGTTCACCTACATTAGCGAAATGCATACAAGGTATCTACATATTCTGTATGTAACATGCGGCCTGCATATGTGGCTGCCGAGTAAATTAATTTCTGGTCAACTCAAACCAGATCAGTGGGATAAATAAGTAGGAAAAAAAACTATTTTTTTCCTAGACTGGCAACCTCAGTCACCTTTTCTCTTGATCGTCTCTTCCATTTCTCATGCTTGCCTCTTCCACTTCTCAACTCAGGGCTCACCTCTTCTTAGAGATGAAAAATGCTGCTTCTCAGGCATCCTTGCAAGTTGAAACCACTTCTCTCCTGATTCCTTGTTTGATGTAGCACCAGAACACTGGAAACATACAGCTTTTAAAAATTTACAACTTCAAAAATTAACCCTAATTTATCTACTCCATTACTATTTCTCTCCATGATGTTGTTTCCTTTCTTCTCTCCAGTTGCAGCTTCATCTGGAAGTGGTCAGTTTCCTCAACAGCAGTTAGCTCTAGTGAGGTTTCCAAGATTCTTTTCTCCCCCTAATATTGCTATTTCCCCTCTCAGTATCTCCGCAGGTTTCATCTCTCTCTCTTTTTCTCTAGTTTCTGATTGTATCACAATAAGTAAGGTGGTGAACTAATGGATGATAACTGAGAACAGTGAGAGGTAGTACGATTATGGTTGTTCTCTTATTGTTTGGCTTGATTGTTTAGTAACCAATCTTTTAATTTTTTTGATTAATTTTGTTAATTGATAGAGTTTAGTTACTGTTGAATAGTATTTCAGTTATAGTATGCCAACTCAATGTTTAGTAATTCGTGTTGTTATGAGGATTTTAATGACTTTTATGATAATTTTTTCCAGCTAGAGATGATTAGTTATTGAGATACCTTAAAAAACTAGGATTTAATACTATGCAAATTATTTGTTTTTATGCTAAATGTTCTATATGTTGATTTCATGTAAATTGTACTAAATGTGTTTTATGTTATAGAGATTACTTAAGTTGACATTTTTGCCAAAATTATTGATTAGACAGGTTGATTAGTACACTTTCTTATACATATGTTAAGCATTTTTATCAATGCAACTAAAGTGAACTACATATCCCCATCATATGCACATGCATACCCAATGTGGGTAATCAAGTGGTCAACCACATACACCTTGCATATAATTTTATAAATATTGATTACAGACAATTAATTGGAAAACAACTCCATAAACCTTTAGTAAACACTCGTCTATAGATTCTCAACAAATAATAGTCCAAATAAGCAAGGAATTAAAAGATTGATCCTGAAGCTTCAAGATGGATTTGAATAAGTTAGAACAAAAAATGAACTTTTAGATTAACTGGTATATACTTGGGAATAAGTATAGAATGCTTATTTTCCTCTTTTATCATATGCAAATAATTATTCTGTTACTTGGCACGACCTTGTAAATCCATAAGCAAAAAAAAAAGGCCTGTAAAAAGGAAAGTAGCAATGCAACAAGAAATAAGAAATTAAATTGCCCCTTTAAAACTGTGATGAGAATAACTTACCAATCATGAGATGCAGAAAGGAGCCCATATCCGGGCATCACTGCTAATCCACGAACAGTATCTGTGCAAGGCTCAGTACAGTTAGCCTTAACCAATGGAAAAACATTAGCATGAGAATGAATACAACTATACAAGCCCGGTATAGGAAGTTACACAATACAATTCCTTGTCAAAAGTCAAAGCTATCAAGAAAAGCAAACGAGGTCAAATTGAGAGCTTCTGAACAATACAAACAGCCAGAAGAGCTAGATAAATACCCTACAAATGGCCGAAAGACCATGATTATCAGTTAAAGTGACATCTCTAGATACGGAAACAAACACCTCTTAAAGTTCCATTCAAGTGATCAAACTTCTTTTCTTCAGCAATTCATCATCGCCAGTCATTGCTTTCAGTAAATATTTAAAGGAATGAAAAGCAACGGAAGCAGTAAATCTCTAAAATTTAATAAGCCTAGTAAGCAACACGATTGACTATCTTAAAAACTGTAACAGGAATCAAAATTCCAAATGAAACCATTAAATTCAACAAACCTCATAAGTTTGAAGTAAACAGCAACTTATCCAGAAGCTTATATCGCTCAAGAATCTAGATAGCTTGTAATGAAATTTTAGAGAATCAAGGATTTATTAACCTTCAAAGCCCCTCAGAGGTACAATGTGAGAACAGTGAAGTTGATTCTTTGAACAAATCATTTATTTTATCACCATAATCATCTACTTTATTTTCTCTTCAAAAAGTGCTAACAAGTAGCACATAAAAATTTAATGTCATAGCTAAAATATTATATACAATCAGCACATACATCTGGGAAATTTGAAGCAACATCAACTACATGAATGATCATGAAGAAACACTGAATTGATTTTATCAATCATGAACAACTAGAAGAAAAATTAACTGAAACTGAAAAAGGGAATGATGAAAAATAATCAATCCAATGCCATCATGTAAAATGCTTGCTTAGATTTGAAACCACACTACAAAAAAAAAAAATCATAGAGCAACTCTTTTGGGCATTATATATTTAGTGAACTTTGGCATAGTGAAAGAATTACTAGAACCAACCTGCATGACCAACAAAAGTTTGTATACATGTCCTTCCTCTCCAGAGCTTAAGTGTTGAATCACTGGAGCCTACATAAGCAATGAAAAGCACTATTTTACTAATGAACATTATGGATACGTACCATATAAGCTGACCATAACTCTGATAGCATGATGTGAGATGAGATAACAGTTTGGACTAATAATAATCCAAGTGATTGACCACTTTTTCACACTACAATCTTTCAATCATAAGTGCAGTAATTATTTGATAAACACAATTGAAACAAAAAATGTGGAGCCTCAAACAGTTGAATGTTGAAACATGATACGTAAGAATCTGCATAAAAATCATAACAGAGAAGCATAATAGTTGTTCACAGTTAGAATGGTTTAGCTACCAGTGCTAGTGTGACTGCTCTTTCTTTGTTATTTACTGTAAGTTTTCTATTTCTATGCATTACTTTGACCTTGTTGAAATAAAACTTTGACATTGGCCATGTTGTTCCAGATGCTTGGCCAGGCAGGAAAGACTTCCTACTTGCAAAATCCAATAGATAATGGGTTTTGAAGTCACTCCAAATGAATATGATAGAATTGGGGGAGGAGTATAAAGTGAAGTATGTGCCATTCCAAACATTACTTGTGGGATGAATGAGAACTGAAGGAACATGAAACTGAGAGAGTGGACCTCTAAGAAACCACAAATGGCCCTGGTCCAACACCCTGGATAATTTGTCAATTCAAGGTGCTCTAATGTCTCTCAGCTTTCTGTTGTGCATTTTCTGAAACATTTGATCTGATGGCAAGACAACAAGGAAATTGGCTCCTCAGCTTCATGTTCCTTTGATTTGTACCCGCCCCGTAGAATTTTCTCTTTGTGAGATCCAAAATGTAGAACTCATTGCATTCTCTTGGCACACCAAATCAATCAATTGCCGCACAACAAAGTCTTATTGATACTCTCACCTAGTGGCACACATCCTTTGCCTCTTGCCTTTTGGTGCAAGTACAATTCAATCATGTTTTTCAGCCTGTGGATAAGGAAGATCACAAACAACAAGTATGACATGAAGTCCAGCAATATGGTTTACATTGCCTCAGGTTGGTTGGAAGAGCAGCCAAAAGTATAATTTACTATCTCACCATCAGCAATGGCGTCTCACAACATACAGAAAAATAGTTGCTCATGTCTAATCTAGACATATATTTTCTTGGCATCGTTGTCACCCATGTTTGTCACAACCTTTTTGGATGTTGGATGTTATTTCATAATTAAATCATTTTTATTACATTCAAAATGTAATTATTAAAATTGTTTTTTTACATTTATTCCCACACCAAGAAGATTTCTATTGATGAGTATACACACACATCAAAGTTTTCATCCACAAGACTCCAACTAGCACAACCTGGGTTTGTTAGTTTGCCTAATTTTATGTACAATATCTGCAGATTACATGGAATGATCTACTAAACCAACATAGGGCATGCAGCCACCAATTAAAGAATTAAGATCCTTTAATCATCGGATGCCATGTTATATTAAGATATCATGGATCATAAATATGACCAAACGAATTATGCAAACACCATCGAGAAAGGAATCTCTTGAGAAGCTGAAAGTCATTTGATAGCACAGAAGTCCGTGAAATGCTAAAATTTTTACCTCAAATATGAAGAGTCAGAGTTAAGCTACTAAAATTAAGGAAAGTATCTAATACACATTATTAGAACAGAAGTTACCAGTAACAAATTCACCAGATGATAGTTTCAGGACTGCTTGAATGGCCACCTTGTGAGCTTCCCAAAACTCAACAGTTTTGCATTGCCTCCACCTACGTATTGTACTGCAATACATAGCCAATTAAATAATATGAATGCAACTAAAACCAAAAGAATTAGACCTAAAGTAAATTAAATAAACAAAACAAGAATAGAAATGAATCTAATGGTTCAGTTGAAACCCTCAACATACATGAACCCCCAACTCAAGCGCTGCAGTCAATACCAATCCTTCGCGACACCTGAAATTCCCAAGCCTAGTCACTCCTAAATTGGCTCTCCCACACTCTTGAACCCTGGCCAAGACACTATCAACCCCATTCAGATCTTGAGCCCTCCCTCTCTTACACATAAACGCTACCCCAATTTGAAATCCCTCACTGTATTTTCCTTCCCTCAAACTGCCCCGCCCTTTGCAAACCTTTGCTCAAGATGCTGTGGAGCTAGAATGAAACTTTTTCTTTTACCATTGACTACGAAAGTGCCATCATGGCATCCTTGAGCAGCTGCTGCCATGGGACCATATTGGGTTTCACCTAGGTTTCCCCAGGTGGTGAGTTCTCCTTTATGCATCTTGTTACATTGTTTATAGTCATAGGCCTGCAGATCAGGTCATTGGGGATGGTTAAAGATTTTTTTATTCTTGTTGTGATTGTTATCATGTCAAATCTGTGTTAGCACCCTTAGCTCGTTGCCGGAGTTGCATCTTCATTATCAAAACCTTTGTGCCAAGTGAATTTTTCTTTTCCTCATTGCCTGTTTGGTTTTGGATATACAATTGCATTCCCTTAAACCCCTTGACAAGGAATTTTCTTTTTCCAACCTCTAAATGCCTACGAAATAACTGCTAGTCAAGCTTTGTTGACTTGTTAATTCAACATAAAGATAGAAGTATTGACATGGCTACTTACCCAATGTTTGGAAGTATAGATGAACAAGAACAAAGAAAGAGAGCAAATGTGGCTCTAAAGAAAATAAGGAACTGGCCATGGAACATCGTAAAATATAGTTGCAAGACAGTCACAAGCAAGCAACTCCAGTAATTGGGACATGCATACCATGATTATGATAAAGGTAAAGGTGTGTCATAAGCTAAAGGGAAAAGCAACAATTTCAGTATAATACTCAGATCAGTTTTCACTTGGATCTTGAATGATGCTCAAACGCGTACAAAAGATGCAACTAGAGTTTCAAATGATACATAAATAGCATCTCAAAGCCTCACTGTACTAATCAATATGAAATTTGTTTTCAGAATGACTGATGGAAAAATCAACACTGTGTTTAGAATTTTCAAGTGGTATTTCCATTTCATACCATTTGCAAACCAAAAAAAAAATGATAGCAAATCTCTGAAGACCGGAGGTGATTAAGGAGCACAAGAATAAATATTGCAGCTCATAACAAATATTAGATAGCAGTACCAATCAAGTGATGACGAGATTATGTCCCCATTGTCATCTATGGCAATACCAGTAACCTGAAACTGATGGCCTTCCATCTTCTCCACAATCTCTCCCCTGCCCAAGTCCCAGAGCAATACGAGCGTATCCATACCGCCCGACACGATTCCGCCCTCGGGGAGCCGTTCCCCAGGAGGGATCCAAGCCAGAGGGCCCACGAAACTCGTATGCCCGGCAAGGGTCTTCGACAACAAGTAGCCATGCTTCTTCTCCGGGTCAGGAACCCAGAACCTAACCGTTTTGTCCCTTGAAGAAGTTGCGATTCCGGAGTTCCCGCATAAGCAAATCCGACGAACCTAAAATCGAAATAAAAGACTAAAAAAAGTTTGGAATTGAAATAAAAGATCGATAGAGGAAACGGAAAGGAGGCCTACATCGTCTTCATGAGCCCGGAGAGTGCAACTTAGTCGGTAATTACAGCCGTCGATCGTCATCGAGAAACAGCCGGCGAAGATCTTCAGTCTGGGAGATAGTCGCCGGAGGGTTTGTCGTTAAAATGTAAACTTGGGATTTTATTTTAAAGAAAAAGAAAAGGTTTTAAGTGACTTTTAAAAATTCTTTAAAATTAAAAATTTTATTTGTATTTTCTATATTATTCTCAAAAAGAATTTCAAATGAAAACAATTCCTAAAGAAAAAGGAAAAAAATCCTTTAAAAAAAAGGAGAGAGAAAATATTTTTTTAAAAATATATATATAAAAAGGGAAAAAAAAGAAACATTTTGCACTCAAGATTTTTGTAAAGCAGCAAATCGTCTGTTCAAGGGTGTCATCCGTAAAAATTGTCCATGCCACTTAAGACAATCATTAACTTATATGAGAATGTCACCCTGAGACAATCGTCTATTTGTAAGGGGTGTCACTCGCCTCTTGTATGATGCAACTCCACCTTACATAGAAAGGTAATCGTCATGAATGATAAACTCGTGGAATTGACACATCTAAGATCACCTCATGTAAGGTTGTAATATACAGTTGAAATAATGAACTCACAAGAGTAAATTTTCATTGGTTGAGAAAAATTCTAAAAGGAAAAAAAATCTAATTTGATAAACAAAAGAAAAAAAATATTTTTTTTACAAAATAAACAAAAGAAAATTTTATATTTTGAATCAATAGTTTTTATTTCCCAGATAAACAGGCGAGTAAAACATTAATAATTTAATAAAAATAATGAAAGTACATCTCTTCATCAGTTTTTAAAAATATATATATATAATTTTTTTTTAAAACAGTAATCGTTTTTGAAATTAATAAGATGAATTTTGATCTTGTAATTTCTTAATTTAAAAAAAAAACACAAATTCTGAAGTCCCTCTGGTTGAAAATTCCAACAACCATAAAACAAACTACTACACTCGATGACGAATCAAATAAAGGTTTGAAATAATTAGGGGAAGGATCAATAATACTGTTATATTTTCATTACCTAATACCTAGTCAAGGGTTAAAATATAGGAGAAAAAATCATTATGAAAAATTGATGAATCAACCTAGGGCAATTTGGCCAGAAAGGAAAAGTGGCGAACCAATTAAAAATAGCTCGGCTAAGAAAATAATAGCCGAGCCAACCTGGATCAATTCGGCTTAAGAGAAAATAGACTAAGCTGAATGGAAATATTTCGATAATAAGAAGAATTATTGAGTCGATGCAGATTGGCTCAGTCCAAAAGTAGAAACTGTCGAACCCATAAGAAATGACTCAGTCATCGAGCGAATATGAAACAACTCGGCAAAAGGAGAAGCCGTTGAGCTAAGGTGATACGGCTTGGCTAATGAAAAAGGAAGCCTCCCATTGAAGAGGAATAATTTAGATAGGCAGAGAAAGCGTGGGGTCCATATATAACGACTCAGTATAAAGGGAAAGCCTTCGTTCTTTATAGAAGGGATCACATAAAAGCTTCCTTTCTGTTAATTGTTAGAGTTTGTGCCTCTAAAACTAATAAAAGGTTAAGGGAATCACCATTTGCATGCCATCACAACTAAACAACTATGCTCCATGTCATAACAAGAATATGTCTTTCAAGAATCATTTATCTAACGGCCTAATAAGAGAACTCCACTCTCTGCCACCTGACATTCCTACAATGGGTCTCACATAGGAGATGCTTCCTATCAATTACAGAAGGGACGTCGTAGGAAAAAAAGGGCAGGAAAAAAAGATATTTTATCACTTCTATAAAAAAGGAAGAGAAGAAATGAGAAAGGGGTTGGTGATTGAATCATTCTTCATTACTACTATTACTACTGTATTTTTTGCTTCTCCTTGGATATCTATTTC
>JBAMHZ010000055.1:10227-21910 GCA_037177395.1 Alpinia galanga | reverse complement strand
GTTGCATACAAGAACTAGCTTTAAGAACTAATGTTAAAGATGGATAACAATATTAGATCACCCTTTTCCCCTATAACCTAAATATTGGATCTTTCCCATTTGCATTGGACCATGCATTTGTCCCAAAACCAACACCCACATTCTCCTTCTCATTGCTTTGCCATCATTTTTATCTCTACCTCCTTGAATTTTGGGCTCATTCATATCTAAGAATTAAGGGAATTGTTAGGGACACCTAGTGTTTTGCAGGTACATCCAGCAAAAGATGTGCAATTCCAATTGTACCTTTTTCATAAGCCTGATACGGATTGTCAATTTGTATGGTTCATACGGATCATCAATCTGTATACGAATCAACAATCCATATGGACCATACAAATTGTCAATCCGTAGGTTCATAATTTTTTTTTTCCATTACTATCTTGAGGTTATCTTGAGAATTATAATTCTATCTCCTTTTGTAACTACTCCTACAACTTTATCTTTTAATGAACTATCTACAATAATAATCACTTCATTTCTTATTTTACTATTTTCTGTGTACCGTAACTTCAAATCCAAGTTCTCTATCATCTTTAGCTTCTCGTCTATCCATTTTGTCTCTTGTACACACAAAATACTAATTTTTCTTATAATCATCATATCTATTACTTCCATTTCTTTACCAATGAGGGTTCCTATGTTTCATATTCCAAATCTTAGACTAATAATTTTCCTATCATATTTATTCTTACCCAACCTATAGTTTGAAAACTTGTCTATTTAATACTACATCCAAATTATCATGGAGATATAGCAGTCCTTACCGATACGTTACAGTTCAACCTTGCAACACAAACTATTGCATATTTATCACTACACCCAACTTTTGGAGAGGGAACGGTCCTTGCCTAGACGTTACAGTCGGACCCTGCAATGCGTTTCTTCTGGAGAACAACCTAGCATTAGCATAATAGTTTAATGGATCCGTGCATTGAACATTTGTCTTACTTTAACGCTAGCTGGCAACCTAATGCAACCTTCCTCCGTTATCCAGACTTGGGACCGGCCATGACAGGGTTAACTCGTCATGGGCGATGTTGTAGCGACACTTATACCAAATAATAATTTGTTGTCGCTGCATGAAAATGACATTGAACATGTCCAGCATCCAGAAATTAAGAGCTTTTACAGTAAGGAAGAGCCTAGGACTATGGTCCCACATGTGTATGCAGTGAAAAGAGGTATTGCATATCCAAATATAATGACAAAATATGTGGAATTGTGGACTAGGCAGTCAAAAATATGAGGTATAGATGCACTAATATACAGTCATGGCTAGCTATTATGTGAGTTGCATATATAGTTAAGTCCTTAGGTGAGCATGAATAGAGCCAAATATAGTCAAATAAAAGGTGGTTTAATTAAACAGGCTTGTAGCCCTTAATATAATAAAAATTATGAAGAAGTGTGTGGAATAAATATGATGAGAAATTTGAAGAGAAGTACAATCTCATATTTGGTTAGATAACTCTATAAGAGGATCAATATTTAAGAAGCTTATGTACAAAAATGTATTGTTTAAAGATATAAGTGTTAAGTGCTGGGAATTGTAAGTGTTAAACATTTTATTATCATTACTACTACTATTGCTTATGTTTTTTATTATAAGTTATGGAGTAAATATATAAAAAATTGTCATATATCAATCGCTAGGTTGATTAATTTGATAGGTTATGTGATAGATGTAGAATTCTAGTTAACATAGATTAGCTTGATTGAATTATTTGAAATATTATGTGGTGGAACCAAAATTTTATGTTGTAGGAGTATACATAAATATTCTATTGCGCATACTGTTGTGTAATATTAATACAAATAGTTTTAAATATCTTTAAATATAGACACCTTGTGTGTGCATTGTTGAAGGGGTGTCTTAGCACAACGATAAAATTGCTACTATGTGACTTTGTGATCACAGGTTCGAGTCACGACAAACACGTACAATAGACTCAATGTAATCTAACCCTTCTCCAGGACCCTGCAAGGGTGGTAGTTTTGTGCGTCATGTTGCCCTTTATAGACACTTTGAGTTTACACATATGCACTAAAAATTTGCTTGACTGGACGTATCTTGCATAGGCTTTATGAAATCTTGCCCACGGGGAATAAGATTGACAATAATATGATGTATTAACATAATGAAAAAAGTTAGAGGTGAATATTTACCAAAAACAGATTGAGGATAAGTTCTTGAGCAAAACAAAAGTACTGCAAAATGGCTTACAGGTTGCAATGTAATAGAGGAGTATAAGGACAAGAGACAATGGATTTTATCAGGATCATTAGATAGGCATAAAGAAGTGCATTATGCATACTCATGCATATAAAACATATACATGCTAAAATTTACCATAAAACCATCCGTCTCCCTAATGGCTCTGGAAGCCGATTCCTTTTGAGCAAATCGAACAAAACAAAAACCCTGAGTAGAATAACAAGTTTATCAAGAAGCAAAAGTTTAAATTGATTCAGTCATTGTGCAAGAAAGTTTCCCCAATGAAAATATAAAAGAAAATCATTCAAAAGAAGTCATGACCTTTGAGTTACCATCTTGATCCTTCATCATCCTTAACTCGACTATCATTCCATAAGGGGAAAAGAGCTGCATCATAAACCAGTAATGCCACTATAATGTGTACAGCCAAGATCTCTTCCAGGAGAGAATTTATTTTTCAATAATGCATTTAAAAGAGATACTGACAACCATCAAATCAGAAGAAGGTAAGATTTCTTTGGGTGTAAATTTTTATGAAATACTTGAAAGTAAATCAAAAACACATGAAGATGAACATAAAATATTATAAGACCATACTTTTTCTAACACAGTTTGATTATGCTCACTGAAGAAGATAGTTGTGAGTAAAATGTCACTTTATAAAACATATTAAAAGAGCACAATACAAAGTCTCAAATACAATAAGTTTGCTAGAAATTCAAAGGTCTTTCTAGTTCCTCTTAAAACTGCTAGGCAACCTGTCTAAGAAAAATTCACCATGGAAACAAAGAAAAACCCACAAAGTCACATGAAGTCGCAGACAATAAAGAAAAAAAATATACTCATAATGATAAGATAGATAACCAATGGTTGCTTTCTGAGAACAGGTAAAACCCAACTATTTTTTCACTTTAGCCTCTTAAATAACTACAAAAAATATGTCAACATCTAGCAACCATCTCCTGCACTGAAAGAACTACACATGAAGAATGTTGATGATGCAAGAGTTTATTTGGCCAAGGTTCGCTCCTGGATTTGGTAAAATTCTACTTCATTTCAGGAATGGTTATTGTTCTACTTCATTGGTGTACATGATCTGCCATCCCATATTGAGCATGCAAGTAAAATTTGTTGAAGAAAAAAACAAATTTTAAAAAAGATAAAACAGCTAATATTGCAAAGGCTAGTTTACCTCATGTATATCTCTTTCTGTTACAGAACGAGACAGGCCACCAATAAAGATCTCTGACCCTTTAACATGGTCTTCTATGGGGTAAAATGGCAACAACATCAAACAGTTTGACTTGGAAGAAAAATTGAAAGAAAAAATGGTGTTGAGAAACTAAGAATACCTTGTGTCAAAAATTCACCAGATATGGCCTTCCCCTGTGCAAACAGATCAATAGATAAGCATAGTTATCTTTTTATTTTGAATATCAGAAGTTCCAATCATCATGACACCCCAACTGAAGTCTTCCACTCCAAGCCAACAAGCAGTCCATGTTTAAACAAGTTATCTTAAGATACACAGAACAAAGAATGAACTAAGTAGAAAAACAAATTCTTATTCTATTTCAGAACAAACAACAATCCTTCATACAGATGCTACCGCATAATAACGTCATTTAATCCACCAAAAGGAAGGTTATAGATGAAGATACCTGACAAGTATCGTATCCTGACCCAGGCCCATGGAAGGGCTAGAATCTCATTTGTCCATCAGACACAGTGATAAAATGACTCAATTGTCCTCAAATTTTCTAAGTAACTCCTTATCAAGACCTCAATAAGGAAATGCATCAGCCCTCCATCTAACATTTAGTGTAATGGGAGAGCTTAGTAGCCAAGGTTCATTCTATCAGTACCTTGAGTCAGCCACATGACAGGCATTGGATCAAGTCCAACTCCAGAGACAATGGATATATAAGTAATTGGGATTTAATGACCACAGCAGCTCTATCTTTCAGCTTCCTCCACTTTTTCCTGGGCAGATTTGAGATTGAATTGAGCAGGAGGAAGCACAAGGACTTTGACACCCCATAAGATTTTATTGTCTCTCTATCTATCTATCTACAAGGTATTACCTATGAGCAGCCATTACACTCTTGCTCAAGGAGACACACCACCACTGTGCTCCCAACCAGGAAGGCACAGTATCATCACACTCTTGCCTATGGAAAGACACTCCCATCGCACTCCCATCAAGTGAGACCCACCCATAGGGTCAACATGAGTGCCAACAAGAGAAAGCACTTCAGCATCAAAGCCAAAGTGTGCCCTAGCAGAGCCCATCTTATTGCCTCTCTACCTTGTGCTAGTTACAAACCAACCGGAAAGACTTGCAAAGAAACTAATACAATCTGGTTTTCCTTGAGTCTCTTGGAGGAATTCGCACTACATGAACACCGCCTTTAACATAAACAATCCACAAGCCAGAAAGTTACCATGCTTTGTGGATCAGCTGAATTCAAATTCAAATTTCCCAACATCCACACCAATCTCACATCTGCATTTTTCTCCTCGACCTACAAAAAAAAAGGGCCGAACCTTCTGTCTCTAGAAATCAGTTGACTGAGATTGAGACGCATCTCCTACAGGGCTTAATCAAGGAGACCAAAAAGGCCGAAGGTTATGGCACAAGTATATAAGTAAACTACAGCAGTGTATTGTACTTGATTACACCTTGTCTTGGAGGCTTTAGAAAGGAGGTGTTGTTCCTTCATAATATATAGATGGATAGATTTTTCATCACAACTGAAACTTGATCGATCAGATTCAATACTTGGAGCTTCAACCGTCAAAAAAAAATAGGGGAAAAAAAAAATCTAATATGCAATCGACAGGTCAATCTGGAAGAGGAACAACGACGTCATGAATGAGAACCAAACAAGGATGGACAAACAACAAAACAATCGTGAAACTTTGATGCTGGCAATCGATTACCTTCAAAAAAAATGCTAGAAATCAATTACCTTCATCTTCCTTGGCGACTAGGAGCGCAAGGAACCCTAGGCAATGGCAGGATAACGCTTCCAGGCAGGCAGGCGGCGACTAGACTTTACGAGCACAAAGAAGTTGGCTTCAATTGCGATATTGCCACTGAATAAATTATTAGACTAGAAATTTATTTTGACGGTCCACTTCACCGATTTTCTTATTTGAAATATTCATATCGTTGAATAACATGAAACTTTTTTTTTAAGGAAAAAGAAAAAAAAAACAAATTAATTTGTGAATTTTTCTACAATGAATTAGTCGAGAAGGAAAACAAAAAGTAGTCATGTGAATTTTTTCAAACTGAATTTTCGTGATTAAGTTTCACGGCACCTAAAAAAAATTTTTGTTCGTGCTAAATGATATGGTTGAGAACTATTTAGGTCCCAAAATTAAATGAATTAGATTGTGAAAGAGACATCTTGATAAATCTATTCATGTCTCGGCAATAGCTCTCAGTGAATCTATTCATGTCTCGATAAAAGTTCTAGCAAATCTATTTATGTCTCAGCAAAACCTTTCGACGAATCTATTCATGTCTTGATAAGAGCTCTCGGCAGATCTATTTATATCTCAGCAGATCTATTCATGTCTCCGCAATAAACCTCTCAGCTAGTCATGTTACATTCTGGAAGGACGTTCTAGTTGTTTATATCCAGTTTAATATGTCACTTATCTCCATATTTTATGTGGTATCCGACAGTAAAAGTTTTCTACCATACCTAGCTACCATTTATGAGCATTTATGAGATATTATCTCTAAGTAGTTACTCGCTTATAACATTTATGGAGTCATATCTCCTTGTGAAAATTGTATTAATGGAGATATGGTGTTATTTATTCTTTGTTATCACATGTCATTGTCAGAACATTCTAACTAATTATTCTATATAAAGAGATGTGAAGAAGGAATAAGGACAAGTTTAACTCCCCTTTACATATTGATCTCTACGTGATTAAGTTTTTTTCCTCCATCTTCTCACTTGAACGTTAGAGTGGTAATATCGGAGTGTCTCCGGCGTCCATTGTTACTCTATTCTTAACGTTTGTTTCAGGTGCTTGGATTCGATGATTACGAAGACCTCCAGCTCACTCCTCTAGGATATCTGCATCTGTTTACTTGATCGACCCCTTTTTATTTCTTGGATCTCGATCAGCAACACTAAATATATTTTTTTATATCTGTCTAAGATCGTAAATGGAAGTTAAATTATGATACCGAATTACTTTTTAAATGAAAAGATATTTACTATGAAAAATTAATTTCACGAGTGAAATCGACTCTTCTCTAATATATAAAAAATAAATCTATACTAATTCAGTTATGCCCGTGATTCATACTCATGCTATCAAGTGTCACAGCGACCTACACATGATCAGTTCTAGCGTGCTCACAAGCTGATGTGGCCTAACCAGAAGCTGACGGGCACAATGCAACCGTAAACTCGCAGCGGAGCTTGTTCCTCCCTATTCTCTATTGGGATCCAGCACAAAATATATCTATCAATTGCCTCCCCCTCTGCTGTGCCGCTAATGGCGGAGCAACGAATTGACCAAAAGCTATATATCCATGTGACCTTGATTATGGGTTCGGGAAGATCATTATATATATTATTCTTTATGGGTAGGGATATTTTAAATATCATGAATGTTCTAGTTGATCTTAATCTAAATTTAAGTAAATGGAGACTTCAAAGTAAAAAAAATCTTTATGTAATTAAATATAGTTATTCATTTGAACAAAACAAAAGTGGGTGGGATAAGGAACTGCATTTTAATGGTTTTTGCGTCGTTTAATAATGAATTATTAATTTACTCGCTTCCGTTAAAGTGGTTATAAATGCAAGCACTCCGCGAGCGGGTCGGAGCATAGCGGAGATGGCAATGGCAACCCCAATGAATGCGTTTGCTGTGGTCGCACTGATGTCGGTGGTGGCTCTCGTGGCCTCGACGACCGCGGCAGCGAGTGGCGGATGGGACATCGCGGACGCTACGTTCTACGGCGACATGTCCGGCAAGGCCACCATGGGCGGCGACTGCGGCTACGGCGACCTGTTCACGCAGGGGTATGGCCTGGCCAACACCGCCGTCTCCGGCGTGCTCTTCAACAACTACAAGACTTGCGGCGCGTGCTACGAGGTGCGGTGCTACAACGATGAGCGGCGGTGCCGGCAGGGGAGCAGCATCCATGTGACCGTCACGAGCCTCTGCCCGCCGGACCCGAAGCTTCCCGGCGGCGGGCTCTGCCAGCCTCCCCGGAAGCACTTCGACATGTCGGAGGCGATGTACACGAGGATCGCGACGACGCCGTACGCGGGTAGCATCCCGATCCAGTTCCGGCGGGTGCCGTGCGCGAAGGCCGGCGGGATCAAGTTTCAGATCAAGGGGAACCCATGGTGGATCCTGGTCCTCGTCTACAACGTGGGCGGTTCCGGCGACGTGTCGGCGGTGGCCGTGAGGGGGTCGTCGAGCAGCGGCGCGTGGAGGCCAATGGAGAGGGAGTGGGGGCAGAACTGGCAGATCACGAAGACGCCGGAGCTGATGGGGGAGGCTCTGTCCTTCCGGGTGACCACCGGCGACGGCAAAGTAGTAGTGTCGGAGAATGTCGCGCCGGCGCACTGGCAGTTCGGCCAAATCTTTGAAGGCGGACAGTTTTAAACTAATTAATTAAGGGAATTAAACAACCGCTTAAGTAGTATAATTAAATATGGCAGTTAATGCGCTACTACTCCTCAACTACTGTTTACAGTGTAAATGTATCCTTAGGCAAGACACTTGTGTTGTCTGAGAGATAATTGAAATGTCGACAGTTATATATCGATCGATAAAAGTAAGTACGTACCTGATTGGTTAGCATACTCTGTTTAATATAAACTATTTACAAAATATAACATTAATTATACTCTACTCGACAAATACATCATTGGCTGTTGTATTTGTATAGATTTTATATACAGTACCTGTTTCGTTTGGCTAAGAGCGATATATGGGATCGAAAACGGACAAGGATCTCAATGACCCAGACCTCTAGATTGAAAACTTAATCTGCAAAGTCAACACTAAATGAGGGCGTCAGAGATCACGGTGATCTTCCCTCCGATGTTCAAGTCAAGATTTATTAAAATAGTAGATAGTAGGATTCAAGAATAACCTGTCATGTGCTCTCCCCCTTATTTATATAAGAACGGTATAAAAGAGAAATTTAATGGTTCTTTTAGAAAGGTATAAATAGATGTGATTTGTCAGGGGTTATCGTAGTGTATTGAAGAAGGTACTTCAGTACCATGATCGATTTTATTGGATGTGCTCTTGTAGACGCAAGGCATGGGTTAATAAATATACGTCATGCCGTTACAGTGAGGCTCTAGGCCGAGATCTTACTGTACCGGACTCATTAATGCGGAGAAGTCGTGTCTGACCACGATGCCGTATGACCGAGGTGTTCAACATAAGGCGGAACTGAAGCATAGCCAAGGGGACTAGCATGGGGCCGAACTGAGGCATCGTGAGGCCAAGGTGGCCAACATAGGGCGGAACTGAGGCATCACGAGGCTGAGGTGGCCAACACGGCTGAGCTAAGGCATCATGAGACCAATGTGACCAACACGGCCGAGTTAAGGCATCATGAGACCAATGTAACCAACACGGCTGAGTTAAGGCATCATGAGGCCAATGTGACCAACACGGGCTAAAACATGACCAAAGTGTTGAATGAGCAGATTCGGCTGATCTAACTTTAACCGAGCTCTCACCCTAACAGAGCCCTTGATACTGTTTTACCATCTGGAGGAAAGATACTATCCGTATTCGTATCAGTACCCATTGCCAAAAAGTAGATGCTTAAAATCCTGAATCATTATTGATGTAGTGACCACGCATGTTACTACTGATCAGACGTACTCACTGGTGAAAGCTCTTGCTCTCCAACCAAAAGTCAAATTCTCGAGCTGGATCATCCTTAATGAAACAGACATGCAAACCAATTGCATGTGATTTCATAAGAGGACATATGTATATAATTTGTACTCTTTGAAACCTTCTTCTCCAGTACTCAGAACCATACAGCATGCAGCAAGTTTCTTCTCCTACTCCTCACTCAGTGACTAACTGTTCATTGTTTAGTTAAATGATTAAATGCAATGTTTCACCAAATTCATGAGAAACTTTAGATTTGATAACTGCCACATCCAGAGCGGCGCCATGGAAGTCAACAACAACGGCTGCATCAAAGCGGTTGAACAAGACAAAATCAAAGCGTAGGGAGGCCCCAGTGCATGTGATGCCTACATGCCTTTTCTCCAGGCCATGACAATACTGTCAGTTGAGGACGGAAACTAAATTATTGAAGGAGAATAACACTTCTTTTAATGAAAAAACAAGGAGAACATGTTACGAGTAAAGATGATGAAACACTGCATAAGAAAATAGTTCCATTCTCTGTTGTTGAGATGCTGAGATATAATTCAGTGAATTTTTTTAAAGAAATTCATAGAGATAGTCTTTTGTATAAGAGTTTATTTGACGGATGAAGTATAATTTTAACTTTGAATAGCTTTTCAAGAATGAAGCAATTATAGAATCTGGACTAACCCGTTAAAATTATAAGTACTTTTTTAATTTATTCAAATAATTAATAGAGATCCATTAAAACTTTGACATCTTAGTTCAGCCGTTGAAGAAGCAATCTTTTCAGACAAAAAGAGAGAACATGTTGATCACGTTCCGGGTCGTAAGTTATTGTTTGAATAACATTCTTTAATTTTCAGTTGGCAGAGAACTTGTGCCAAAACATATGGAGGTCTTTAATTCCCTGTAAAATACCTTCTTTTTTTTAATGTTTTATTCTTCGCATTTAGTAATGGAGTCTCTAATTATGGTATAGACACTAGCCATGTGATCGTTGTCTCTTCGTCACGCCTTTAATCGAGGGGCGAAAATCTTAATAAATTGTTTTTTTTTCTTCTCTCGAGGGAGGACAAAATCAGTAATCAAAGTTTGAGTCGTTTTCCCATTTGCGTGCCTCTTTTGCTAAAGGGTCAAAAATCCAGCAAGTTTTTCAGGAGAAAATAAATAAAAACACACTGCACATACATTACTTGTACTTGATCTATCACATATTTTGTAGATAATTAATCTACGACATGCTATATAAAAACACAAATCATCTCACCATTAGCTGCCTTTATGATTCAACCTGCACCTACCAGGGTACACGTACGAAGAACCCAGATACACTCACTTTGGGTTTGCGACAAGTTGCCAGTGCTGCATTAATATTTGCCACATCTACGAGGTCATTTTGCGTACTCTTCGTGACTATTCTAACTTCATCTCAGTTAAGGTTGTATATATGGCTGAAGATTAATTCATCTCCAAGCAACCTCTCAGCATTGATTAATATCGATCGCTCAACTTTCTCCTGCATCTTTGAAAATTTGTAATTAAGCAAGAGCCACTAATTAAGGTATTCTGCATGAACATTTTGATTGCAAGCCTTCTCGATCACTTCAGCCATGAGCCACTTGTAGGCAGATTTTGTCGTGCAGAAATCGTTTCTCGACAAGTTCTAGATCAGCACATCCACCCCCATCTTCTTCTTTCTGCTAGTTGTATCAGTGCAGAGGTATTGAAGAGGTGTTGAAATCTGGGCAATCCCAACGACCCCTAATTCATCAATCAAATCTACCACTACATAAGTCTACTAGTAACGACGGCAATAATTAATGACAATTTAGGATAACTTCTCTAATTGATTATCTTAATTAATTAATTATATATATATATATATATAAAGGATTTAATGATTTGACAATGATGTGATTGTATTTTTCTTTAGATTCCCATGAATATAAACAAAGCTTAGATGTACAATAGGGTAGTGAATGAATTTATAACTAATAAATATTTTGATTAAGTTGAAGCGTTTATGAACTTCGCTAAGAGTCATTCAAGCTGTATGGATAGTAACAGGATATGATGTTCATATAATCATTGCAAATATAGAAATATAACTTTTCGTGATGAGATTACTGTGAAAGTAGAAATGATTTTATTCCAAATTATTACAATTGATACTATAATGGAGAGCCTTATTTGGATCAGTCTATTCATTACAAGATATTTACTATATAGCGACGAAATTATTTCATCGAACTTAGCGACGTAAATATTTCGTCGCTATTATCGTCGCAATAGGCTTATCGCGAACAGATATTAGCGACGAAATATTAATTATTCGTCGCTAACACTAACGACAATAATAAAACGTCGCTAAAAATTAGAAATTCGCCGTTAATAATTTTTAATTTAGTGACGAATATTAATTAATACCGTCGCTAAATAAATGAATATTAGCGACGAACTAAATATTATTCGTCGCTAATATGTTATGATTTTGGCCACCCACAGAAGGTGTTTGAATCGACTGCGGAC
>JBAMHZ010000055.1:0-10127 GCA_037177395.1 Alpinia galanga | reverse complement strand
CAATTTTAAAAAATTATTGAAAGAGTTGATAATAGTATCTTCACTGAATGAGGTATGAATCAAAAGAATAAATAAAAAAGAGCTGGGAATATACGTTTGGATTCACATTATAATACATTATTAAATTTGATATGTTTGTATTCTTCAATTATTGATGTCCTTTTAATTATTATAGAGGAGGGAAAAGATTACAAACAAAGGATGCAAACAAATAATCTATTGGAATTGATGGAAAAATATGAATTCGTATATTAGATGCACCATGAAGAATATCTTAGAATAATGAATGATTTATCGTAAGTTTTGCAAAGAAAAATTAAAACATCATAAATGTCACGATTCTTATAAGATCAAGCAAACATCAATTGCAAATCATAAGAGATGACAATTGAGATCTATATTATTGAATGAAGTTTTTTTTTTAATTTTATGTTAGATATGAGATAGTCAGAATGGGAGCCTTGATGCAATAGTAAAATTACTACCTTATGACTTAAATGTCATAGGTTTGAGTCTTAAAAATAGACTCTTGTAAAAAGTAGGATAAGACTGCATACAATAGACTCTTTCTCAGAACCATGTATGGCAGAAGTTTCGTGCAGTGGACTACCCTTTTTATATGATATAGTCACCCCACATATAGAAAACTTATTCGTCTTTCATAAGAGATCACGACAAATATTAAATGAAAGATAAATCTTCAATATTATCACGTTGAAACTTTTTATAAAGTGATATATTTATAAGTTCAAGATTTGAAAAGTCGCTTAAACAAGGTGAACATAGAAAATTGCTTTAGTTAATTTGCTCAGCTTTATTTATTCAATCTCTCTCCTATGGAGTAAATGCATTTTGAGCACTAACTTGATAACTTTAATTTTGACATGTGAATTTGAAATAGCAATCAATTTTCTGATATTACATGGATTAACGAGCTTGCTAAAAGAATGATTCAATTGGAGAGACATAATTGTATCATTTAGTATATTTACTTTTATAAAGTTAACATTGATATTATTCGTTGCAACTACAACTACAAAGAAAATATTTTTAGCAATGAAAATAATTAAAACTTTATTTCATAATCAATTGAAAGATGATATATTAAATGATTGTTTGGTACTTATATATTGAGTAAGATATGTTTGATATAATTGATAATAATTTTTTTTTTTCAGAGTATAAAATCTCAAAAAATATTATTGTTTGGTACTATAATTGATAATGAAATCCTGACTGTGCCACTATCTTTATTGTATTTCCCATTTGATGAGTGTTAGTTTCCTTGTACTGCCAGTGTCTTCCCATACAAATCCTCCGCACAATCTTTCCATCTCCACACAAAACATCTTAGGAAGTCTGGTCGCTTGCATCTCAAGGTCAGTTTTTTTGCTTCGCCATAGCCTTGGCCAAAATAACTTTGCCTGCAAGTGATAGGGTTGGATATTCCTCGTTTGGACTTTTCAAATCACTACAATTTCCAAATCTGTAAGAGTTGCTCAAACAATTAATGTAAATGTAATTAGTTCATTGCCGTACATGAACTAGAAGAAAAAAAAAATGCAACCTTTTCACTCCCAGCGTGTTATTCTCCAAGTCACTTGTTTTATGTTCTTCTAACACTGCTGTTCAAATCAAACGGTGCCGCAACCTACAATACAAAATTATGAAACTTGGATGATCCTCCAAGTGTCAGCATGCACGCTTACCGTTTAACAACTGCTCAGCCACTTGGAGATAAATTATGATCATTAGTGTTTCTTGATTCAACTATGATGCATACATGGATAAAAATAAGAAATCAGAAAAGTGAGAGTTTGTCTGCATCTAAATTTCAGGTGCTTTCTTTCGAGCCTTGCCTTGTTTATGCAGATAGGCATTATCAACCATTTTTATGCAAACCTATTAGTTCCTATGATGATGCATGCATGAATTATAAAAAGAAGAAGAAAAAGTTGAGAGTTCGACTGCATCTAAAGCCATCGTTTAATTATCATTTATTTTCAGAAGCTTTCTTCCGAGTCAATTTTACATTTTCAATTTCATACTCGTTCAGAATTATTCTTCCTCGATCCCTTATGACTTCTCACCTAACCATTATACAAATCCATGGCAGAATCAAGGAAAGAAAGAGTATGAAAAGTTATATTTTGTCTGCATTTTGGAGATGTTTTAATTTTCTGTGAATATTCTCATGTTTATCAAACCATTATAGTGCTCCATGTATTTTTTATTTGTCACTTGATATGTTCTTTGTGATTAATTTTCCTCGTCTATATTATGTTTGTCAGAGAGAACACTTCGATATATTTAATTACCTTGTCAGGATTTCTTTGCACCCTGAACATTAAAATTGAAGTAGCGTTTAATGATATTAAACTGATAGCGACATGGCTTGGAATAGATCGATTTATTTGTTCTTCGTTGACATGAAAAAAAGAGAGCTCCATTTGTCACATCTTCCTGATGAAATCGATGCCTGCATTTTCGAAGTGGCTGCTGTCGTTTCTTAATTCATTTGCCTGCTAATAAACACAAGATATATCATGTCATATCAAGCTAGAAATTCTTAATTCTATATTCCTTTCTTTCGATATACAAAGTTTTTCACAATTGAAGAGCTGCATCAGGCCTAGATAACCAATGATAATATGAATCTCCTAAAGTTCAAGGAAGTTCAGAGGACCAACCTCAAATCGTGGGGATAAGCACTGTTTGAATTTGAAGAATATTTTAAAATTTACATAGCAATCTGCTACCGTGTGAAAGCGAGCTAGTCAGACTTCATCAAATCTTGAAGGAATCAGTCTTCTTGCCATGCAATTCCACCAAAGTTTCAGCTTTAATTTTGGTGTAGATGCCATGGAAGCAGTAACGCCAGGGAGATGGCATATACCAAAGACAAAGTCTCCATCCCTGCAAATTTAAAAATTGGTAAATTGATCAGCAGATGACTGATTCAAACCTGGAAATATATTGTTTAAACAACTTCATATGCATATATACAAATATTAGTGCATCGTGAACAGCTCGCAGAGACCAATTCAAGGGAAAAATTAAACTTTCACAACGATCTTGACAACATAAAGTCCAAATGGCAAAATAATTAAGCCACTAAAATAAATAAATTAAAAACAATCAAATGGCACCAAGCAACAATGTCATCATATTCCACCTTCATCTCGTTTATCAGCATCTCCCTCTAACCATTATATATCCTGCACCTCCTCTCGTATTTCTCCAAGTGCAAAAGTAGAATATAGTAGTAGTCTGGCAAAGCTTAGCTAAGGAGATGGCAAGGAAGAGGAAATGCACTGATGCAGTAGAAGGCAAGGGGCTCGCCGTCAGTAGTGCCCCAAGGTGGGATGAGATTATGACTACTGATGCAATTGGGTGTGTCCGAAGTGCAGACAAGCGCTTTGTTGGTGTTCGGCAAAGACCATCTGGTAGATGGGTGGCGGAGATCAAAGACACCATACAGAAGATAAGGATGTGGTTGGGCACATTTGATACAGCTGAAGAAGCTGCCAGGGCCTACGATGAGGCTGCTTGCATTCTTCGTGGGGTCAATACTCGCACCAATTTCTGGCCTTGCTCCTCTCTGCAGCCATCAAGGCCATCGGCGCTGCCACCGAAGATCACTAATCTCCTCCTGATGAGACTCGAGGCCAAAAATCACTCTTTGTTGGCTGACAGTCAACAGCAACAACTAGGAGAACAAGAGCATCAGACACGACATGAAGAGCCAGAAGGAGAGGAAAACTATTTGTGTGACTTTGTGAATGATGCCTCGAATTCTATAGTTCCTCTTTTGCATGTAGGAGAAGATAGCAGTGATTATATGTATGACAGTACTCAAGATAGCTGCACCAGTAAAGAAGGCAATCAAATGGATTTTGCTCCTGACTATGAATTAAATGGATCTGCAGAATTTAGCAGTTCCGGAGAAGAAGGGAGCTTTGATGTGGGTGCCATGGACTTCGGTTTCATGGATGAGATTCAGGAGACGTCATACTTCTATTCGCCATTTGAGATCATGGGGGAGATTGAGGAGCCACTAGAACAAGAGAGCTGCAGTGATGAATCATCAATGATCAGAGCAACAATGAAGAGGATGAAGTATGAGAGGAAGGTCTCAGCATCCCTGTATGCTCTAAATGGTATATCTGAGTACTTGAAGCTAAATCTAGGAGAAAGAAAAGGAGGAAGAGTGGAAGATCATCTGTCTGGTCTTAGAAACGCATGCAGGGAACAAAAAGGGACTGGCACAAAGTTGGTAGAAAGGGAAGGAGTTGAAGTAGAGATTCAAAATTTCTCTCACTCAAGTTATTCATCGACTTACGGTAATGCCACTTTCTCTTCCTCATCATCAACACCATCAGTATCACTGTCATTTCCTTCTTCAACTTTGAATTCGAGCAGTGAAAGCGAACTGTTACTTTGGAGCTCGTTTGATCTTTCTCCAATATGATCCGTCAACGAGTTTAAGGAAAATATTTCAGCTTACACTGCTTCTTACAAAAGCAACTATTTAAATGAGCTAACTTGTATTAGTAGGCTTAAGCATAATCATCAATGCCCTGAAGCTACAAAAGATGGAAAACTTCCATTAGTTGTGCACGTCAATGAAATTTGAGTTTTGACAGATTAATCATCATTGCATGATGATAAGTGTATTAAACTTCTGTTCCATGCATACATTTGTAATATCCTAATTTTTTTCCTCTACTGAGCCGCCTCCTGAGCCAAAGAGGTATTTCAGAAAATAGATTCTCTGATCATCGTAACTTTGATGACAGAATGACAGAAATGTATGTTAGATTTTTGGGACACTTATATAATTAATTGAAAGTATGTGGTCATCAATTATAATAAGTCAAAATAATGTTGTCTAATATTGAAATAAAGAATTTGACTTAAAGGCATCATTGTCCTGAATAATTATTGTGGATACCAAAACTTCTAATTTGATGAGAGGCCAAATTAGAAATAAGAAAAGTTAATAACTGTAATAAAAAACAGTTAAGTTATGGTTCCCAATGTAGAGAAAAAATATATATATGTTTTCTAAAAATCCCTATCATTTCATAAGAAAAAGGAAAACCAAAAGAAACTCTACAGAGGAAGATCATTAAACCATTAAATGATTATGGCTAGGGATTCAGGTATGCTTCCACAATTCTTTTATGATTCAATCAAAAACAAGAATGAATTTTGGATTTAGTTTTCATGAGGATTAGAAAATATGTTTAGTTTTATAAAGATTATACTTCAATGTATCCCATTTTGATGGTAATGAGATCAAAGAACTTAACCTGCAGGTTTGATATATCAACAAGAACTTGCTGAGTTGCAATGTTTAAAATGATATAACTAATCTCCAATATGAGACATCTAGGTAACGAAAATTTGCATGGAATTAAACTGCTAACCTGAATTTATATTATATACATCTGTCCGGCGACTGAACCCTATACCTTGATTGTCCCATCTCTGCTTCCTACGAGCAATCTATTATTTGGGATGGAATTCATTGTTGAAGAATTGAATTGATTCACTTTGGAATGGATGATAAATTAATTATTAAAATGAATTTAAATAAAGTCCAAGATAAAAAGAGGTATAAAAAATTTTCCACATGGAAAAGAAACTTTTTTATATTATGTTTCTCATAGCTAGAATTTAATTGATTCAATCCAACTTATATAGTATAAATAGGAATCCTTTAGCCCCCGAAGCTAATGGTACAGTGACAGCCATTCATGTAGTCATTGTTGATCATCAGTTGTCACTGTCAATCATTGATCATCGACTGATCACCTACCAAATCAAATAACAGTATTGACAATTATATTTAATCTTAGCTTGTAAACCAAACAATAATATTAAAATGATTAAACACATTTTCATTCTAATCTACTTTTAAATTTATTTCTATTTTTATTCCCACAGTAAAACCAAACGCCACAGTCGAAAATTTGAAGTGGCTTTATCATTTCCATCTCATAATTGAATTGTTTCCGAATTTTAAAAGAAGTTGTATCTTTTGTTTTTTTTTTTCCAAAGAAAATATTTCAAAAAGCAGAATGGGCGTCTCAATCAGGCCAACTAAGAAAAGCATTAAAGCGAGTGTCGTCTCCACAGACAATACCAATTCTGTGGAGCCGAAGCCTTTCGGTTCGCTTCCTGTTGCCGCAACGCGAGTGCGGTAGGCATCGTCGAATGTAAAATGGAGGATAAGAAGAATTAGAAAGACAGACGCTGCTGGCCTTCTGTCGTCCGTGCCACATATCTGCTATTCAATTCTTTTCCCAAAGTAGCAACTGGCAAAACTATTCGCCGTCTGTTTTAGATTTTTTTATTTTTATTTTATATATAATACTAATTATTGAAGATTAGCATTATAGTCCCCTTAGTGCAGACATAGATCAAGTAGGTAAAACTTGATCTCAATTCAACGAGGAACAACTAAATGAAAAATGAAAAATGAAAGAAAGAATATAAAATTATTTTTGATATAAATAATATTCTATACAATTCATCTATTCGCACTTGTGAACACTTATCTCTATTATACATCATTTAATCGGATGAGCACTGTAGTTTAATTCTATCAGATGATGAATAAAAAAAGTGTTATATATATATTATTCTACATAATTTAATTATGAATATCTATATATACACACACACATATACAGTAGTGTTACGCTGCGCGATGCCTACGTGTGCCTTAGTTATGTTATTACCAAGTAATGTTGTTTGGTTATAGTGAATAAAACATAATTTATGTTATTTGATTCAAACCTAAGTAATGCGATAAAAAACTTATTTGTTTGGAGATTTTAATATACAACGTAGTTTAATATTTTACTATATTAGTCTTAATTTAATTACAAGACTTCTTTTACTTTGAAAGATATTAGCGATTGACGATTGATAGAGGCCGGTGGAGACAACCGTGATGGTCGGCGACCGGTGGATGGCGATGGAGGCGACAGCGGCGGTGATGGTCGCTAGCTGTTGCCACTGGTGGCAGTGGCAACCGATGACTTGGCGGTCGGCAACGACCACTACTGACAACTAGCGACGATTGATAACCGACAATCGACGATGGTGGCCGCAGTAGATTGATTATATTTAGATAATATTGAGATTTGATAAAATTCGAAGAGTAATTTTGAAAAAAAAAATTTGTTAACTCCGGAATCAATAAAAATCTTATCCTCCCTAAGGTAATGTGATTTCTGATTATATGCTCCTTTTGCTGACGGACATTTTTTATTATTTGAGAATCACTAATTCCTTGAATTAAAGAATGTTAGTGTAGATAACCTTAGATGGATAACCAAGATTATCTATGATAACTTTAAACCAAACGCACCCTAAGAGATACCGTCCGATGGCAGTCGAAATTCGATCGAATCATGACTACCAATGTCACAGTCACTGACAATCAAAAATTGACTGAATTTTAATTAAATTGTAACTAGAATTTAACTAAATTATAGTCAAAATTCAATCATAATTGAGTTAAACTCTGACACCCGATCTAATCATGGTCGGATTCCTTCCATCATAGAGTTAAAATTCGATGATAAAAGGTTGATTTTAATAATTTTAAAAGAATTAAAATCAGGTAACGTATAAAAGAATTAAAATCCAACTGATTAAACTGTCGCCTCCTCTGCTCCCACCAACTTCCTTTTCCAATGCAACTGGGTTTGGATCTTAAGCTGCGTCGGGGTCCACCCAACTCTTCCTCCTCTCATTAATTTAAGCGTACTTTTCCAAATGCGACCCAAATTTAATTATGATTTTTAAAAGATTAACCTTAATTTAATCTCCAATCTTGGAGCTATCAGCCACTAACCACGCTACTAACGAAGCTACTCGCACGCTGGCACCGGCCAATTTACCATCAGATCTGATTTCTTTATCAGAAATTATCCAAAGGTACTTTATTTTTTTTTAAAAAAAAAAACTCTTATTTTAACAACTAATTAGTATTTAAATTAGTTCAATCTATCAAAATAAAAGTGATTTGTAAATTTTTAATTGTTTTAATTAAAATCTATTGATTTTAGTCGAGCTAAAGTGATTTTATCAAATAAATTTTAATCACATATAATATATATATATATATTTTTATCAAATTAAATTTTAAGTGTGTGCAGCTATTTTATAGTAATTCTTTTTAATATGAGAAATATTTATTTTTAAAAAAAATAGTGCATTTCGGGCTCGTAATTTTTGTTACCTGTCAATCTAATCCCTGAGACCATAATTAACCCGCTTTTGGTCTACACGTGGGAAAAGTTGACGGAAGAGGACACCTAAAAGCGGAACAGATCAAGTTCAATGCGCGCCACGCTGGACCCGCATCCATCGATGTCGTCGGCAATAAGGATCGGTAAAAATAATTTAAATAAAATTCCAAATTATCTAAAAAAAATAGATTAGTTTTTGGGAGGTTTTAGATGTTAATTAATGCAAAATTAAATGAGATTTAGAGGCAAGCTCCAAAATTAATTGACTGTTGTCGATCTCGCCGTGGACGCAGTCGCAGTATTTGAAAGAGTCGAATTAAGTTAATTAATTAAATATGCGAGGCTGGAGCGAGGATATTAGGAAAACAAAAAACAAGTGGAGAGAGAGAGAGAGGAGAATAAGAAAGTTGTATCTGGAGAGAGCGAAAGCGGCCGCGAGAAAGAGAGGGAGGAGAAGACGACGGCCAGAGAGAGAGAGAGAGAGCGAGGTAGAGGCCAGAGAAGGGGTGAAGGGAAGGAGAGGTGCGGGTTTCCACTGCTCTGCTCTTGGATTGTATCTTCTTCGATTATCTCACGAGCCTCTGCGCTGCGCCTTCCATTTGGATTTCTCTTCGTCGGCAGCCGTTCTGTTCCCGCTGCGGTCGGCGCCCTGGCCGTGACTAATCGTTCAAATTATCCAATTTGGCAGATCGACTGTGGCTCTTCGTTTTTTTTCTTCTTTGACTAGCAGAAGAATTGTTGTCTTTTGTGCTTCTCCTGCTCCGTTTGTTTGGTCCTTTTTGAGCTGGGGGGGACCTCGGTTTGCTGCATTGGTGTGGTTTCTGTGAGGGGTTTCGAATTGATGAATTGGTAAGGTTGTGTATGGGACTTGGTTTGTGAGAAAGGCGGGGTTTTGTTTCTTCGTTTTCTTGGTTGGAGGATTTTATGGACCTGATTCGGAACATTTGGGTGGGTTGAGGTACCAGAGCGAGAGGGGAGATGGATGAGAGTGGCGGGTCTTTTGTAGAGGTGAGGAGAATATCTCAGGCACCGGATCGAGGGAGCGTCTACCACTCGACACCTGGTATGTGCAACTCCTATTTATTTTCCCCTTTCTTTTCTCGTCTGATGAAATAATGTTTTCTCCCTCGCTTTCAAGTGAATATTAGAATTCGGTTTGAAGTAGTCTGCTACTGTTATCAGGGGCATTAAGTTCCGAAGCATCGTTTATGTCTTTGACTGGTAAAGATGATGTGGATCCAAAGTTTTATACTTCACAATTTAGTATTTTTTTTGGTCCATAATCAATTTTGAAAAGATCAGTCCCTTACCTCGCTGACCCTGCATCTCTCTATATAAAAATCAGTGAAGATGTTCTGAAAATCGGGTCATCTCTCTATATAAAAATCAGTGAAGATGTTCTGAAAATCAGTGAGGATGTTCTGACAGCAGCATGGAATAGACAGGAGTAAAGAATATCATGTCTTCATTAATACACCCCTCGTGGGGAGGCATTCCTCCATAAATGCTATGAGCAGTACGCTACCGGGATATCATACCTCATTAATGCTTGTAAATGGTAGGTAAGGTAGGGATTCCTTACTGTCAGACACCATATAAGCCCTGGAGATTAGCAGTGTACATTAAATTGAATATATATAAATAGAGCATTCTTCCAGAGTAGCACGATTAGCTAAGATTTCTCTTGCCAAGACAGAGAGATCCGCCGAGAGGTCTTCGGCCGAGATATAGATACTGAAAGCTCTCCTGCTGAGACATAGATATTGGTAGGTCTCCTATTGAAACAGATACTGGAAGGTCTCCTGCCAATACATATATACTGGAAGGTCTCCTGCCGAGACATAGATATTAGTAGGT